>CM042010.1:17346715-17448968 GCA_023525715.1 Cichorium intybus
GTAAACCCTAACAAAAACAATTATTCACAAAACATTTGAAGTCAAACACAACTTGAAAGGAGCTCTAACAACAAAAATATATGAAGAATTATGATACGGACCTTCCGGATAGGCCAGCCCATTCAAACCCGCCACCAGCTAGCACTCGGCCCAAGCGTCCCCACCAATTGCCGGCCCGATACCGTGACTGATCCACAACCAAATTCAGCAGAAGAAATCCCTAAAACACAAGGCCGCTACTTTTTCTTTTGACTTAGTAAAATCTGCACGTTTAATTCTGTTTTGCATTTTTTTCCACGATCTGCAGTTCTTCCTGTTTTCCAGCTCAAGTTTAGGACTAGAAGCATATTTATGTTCCTGTAATCTGCATTTTTTGAAGTAAGAGATTTAGAAAATTGCTCCAAATATTCCTTCCTTCTTCTTATTTTCTTTGGGAGATTAGCCATCTCGAACCGGCTCTATCATTCTGGTGCTTTCATTCTCGTCTCACTATGCCCCCCCGCAAAGAAACACCGTCCATGGAAGAAACCATGCTTGCCATGCTCGACAAGTTGGATCAATTACTAACAGCCACCACCTCTTCCATCACCCAAAACACCAACAACCACGATAACCTCTCTACAAAAATTGACAAGCAAACAGAAATCACAGCAACCCTCGTCAATGCACTCGTCAAAACAGAGGATGCCACATTTAAACCGGAAACCTCCGATAACCACGGGCCGCCACACAACAACCAACCCCGACCCCCAAAAATATCATTACCCAATTTCGATGGGTCTAACCCATTAGATTGGCTCTTCCAAGCCAACAATTACTTCTCATACTACTCCGTACCACCACCACAACGCATTTCATTAGCCGGGTTTTACTTTACCGGTGACGCCCTAAGCTGGTACAAACACTTATCCAACAACAATCTGTTGTCGGGTACGTGGGCTGAATTCTCTCGAGCCTTAGAACTACGCTTCGGACCATCTTCTTACGAAAACCACCAAGCGACCCTCTTCAAGCTCCGCCAAAACACCACTGTAGCTGCATATCAAACGGAATTTGAAAAAATCAGTAACTGTGTAAATGGTCTCTCACAACAAGCTCTCCTCAACTGTTTTATCTCCGGCCTGCGACCCGACATTCAAACTGAACTTGCCATACTCCATCCCCAATCTCTTCACCAAACCTACGGTCTCGCAAAACTTATTGAAGATAAATTATCAGTCAACCGTCCACGTTTCCAAGCCACTCCGCGCCCATACAATTCTCTCACAACTTCCAACACCCGGACCACAACACTACCCACACCCACCCCGACCCATAACCCCCCCATCCTAACCGGCCCACCCAAACCTAACGCAACCCTACCTTTCACGAGATTATCCGCGGATGCATTACAAAAAAGACGAGCCGAGGGCTTATGTTTTCGTTGTCCCGAAAAATATACACCCGGTCACAAATGTAACCCACCCCAATTCTTGCTCATCGTTGACAACGACGACATGCAAGACAACGCCATCGACCTCGACCAACCACCCGATGCCATCGAATACAGCCCCATATCCCCTCTTTCAGGTCCCATTGACACATCGAACCACCAATTCCTCTCTCTCTCAACAGCAGCACTCCTCGGGTTAGCCTCCCCACGCGCCGTTCGTCTCACGGGATCCATTAATGGACATCCGGTAACAACGTTAGTCGATTCCGGGAGCACCCACAACATTATTCAACCACGGATTGCATCGTTCCTCAACCTTCCATCAAGTTCCATTTCTCCTTTTCCGGTTATGGTCGGAAGCGGAGACTTTCTTCAATGCGATGGTTTCTGTCCGGATGTCAATCTTGAGCTCAATAAATCACTGTTTAAAGTGCCGTTTTTTATTCTTCCGGTGGCCGGCGCTGATGTTGTACTTGGGTTAGCCTGGTTAAGTTCTCTTGGGCCAATCACAGCAGATTTTTCTGTTCCCGAGATTGCCTTCGATTACCAAGGAAATCGTATTGTTCTCCGGGGAGAACCCTTGTCTACACAGGTATCCCCCAGCACACTCACCACACTTTTAAAAAAAAACTCCATCGCATCATTACATACTATGGTTTTTCATCATCAACCTCCCTTGTCCCAACAAAAGGACATGGAAGCAAAACATTCTGACCCTACAATTCAGTCCATCCTCACCCAATTCCCAACCTTATTTTCTGACCCACATACATTGCCACCACCACGGGACCATGACCACCACATCCCAACCGTACCCACTGCCAAAGCTGTCAACGTAAAGCCATACCGTTACCCACATTACCAAAAGCAGATTATGACGTCCCTCATTACTGAGATGCTCAATGACGGTGTCATACAACCGAGCCAAAGCCCTTACTCGTCACCCGTGTTGCTCGTAAAAAAGAAAGACGGAACTTGGCGTTTTTGCGTTGATTATCGCGCCTTAAATGCCATCACAATTCGAGATCGGTTTCCAATACCTACCATCGATGAACTTTTGGACGAACTCCACGGTGCTTCTTTTTTCTCGAAAATTGACCTCCGAGCCGGGTATCATCAAATCCGTGTGGCAGCCAAAGACGTACACAAAACGGCATTTCGTACCATAGACGGCCACTACGAATTTCTCGTTATGCCGTTCGGCTTAACGAATGCACCATCCACCTTCCAATCGGCAATGAATGATCTCTTTCGCGAAGTTCTTAGACAATTCGTTATTGTCTTTTTTGACGATATACTTGTCTATAGCGATTCTAGTGATCGACATTATGAGCACCTACGGTATGTCCTTGAAACTCTCCATAAAAATCAATACCATGTCAAGCTATCCAAGTGTGTTTTCGGGGTCCAAGAAATCGAGTTTTTGGGTCATATTATCTCATCTCAAGGTGTTGCCGCTGCCCCAGAAAAACTTCAAGCAATTCGCACATGGCCCACCCCAACATCACTCACCACCTTACGTGGTTTCCTTGGATTAACAGGTTTTTACCGACGCTTTGTAAAGCATTATGCGACTATAGCGACACCCCTCACTGATCTACTAAAAAACCAGTCCTTCGCATGGTCACCCAAAGCCGATGATGCGTTTCAAGCTCTAAAACACGCCATGACATCGCTCGTTACCCTTGCCCTACCCGATTTCTCATCCCCATTTGACATAACCACCGATGCTTCCGGATTTGCCGTCGGAGCCGTATTATCCCAAAAAGATCGACCCATAGCCTTCTTCAGCAAAAAAATGTGCCCACGTATGCAATCTAACTCCACATATGTTCGTGAACTATACGCCATTACCGAAGCGGTCAAAAAATGGCGTCAATACCTCTTGGGCAGAAAATTTCGTATCTTTACTGATCAACATAGCGTGAAGCACCTCCTTACCCAAGTAATCCAAACCCCCGAACAACATAAATGGGTCACCAAGCTATTGGGGTATGATTTCGAGCTACACTACAAACCGGGCAAACAAAATACAGTAGCCGACGCCCTTAGCCGTATCGAACACCCCACGCTACTCGCATTCACGACACCAACTGCCACGTGGCTGAATCCCATCCGCCAATATTTTACCGAGACCGATGAAGGCCGTCTTTTTCTTGCAAAAATACAAAAACAGCCCCATGCTTATTCGGGTTACCGTTACCGTGACGGGCTCGTCTATAATCAAGGGAAGTTGTTTATTCCCCACATTGACAGCCTAAGGCATTCTCTTTTGCAGGAATTTCATGCATCATCATTAGGCGGGCATTCCGGAATCAATGCAACACTACGTCGGCTTGCGTCTCAATTTTGTTGGCCTAAGATGCGACAAGACATCGAAAACTTCGTAAAGAATTGCCAAATATGTCAAACCACCAAAACACCAAACCACAAACCATATGGCCTGCTCCAACCATTACCCACGCCATCAAACCCGTGGGAAGACATCTCTATGGATTTCATAACACACCTTCCCCTATCCAACGGCAAAACCGCAATTTGGGTGATAGTCGATCGACTCACCAAATTTGCCCACTTCCTAGCCCTTCCGACACACTACACGGCCTCATCCCTCGCAACATTATTCCTCCACGACATTTACCGATTACATGGGATACCAAGAACCATTGTCTCCGACCGCGACCCAATCTTCCTTAGCAAATTTTGGAAAGAGCTGTTCACGCAATTGGGCACTAAATTACTCCACTCAAGTGCCTACCATCCCCAAACCGATGGCCAAACGGAGGTCGTCAATCGCTGTTTAGAGTCGTACTTACGTGCATTTGTGAGCGATGAACCAACGACATGGTACCGGTACTTATACTTGGCGGAATTCTGGTACAACACGAGTCATCACTCCTCAATTAACATGACTCCATTCAAAGCTCTTTATGGAAAAGACGCCACAACCATTCACGATTACAAGGCCGGTGACGTTTCAACGGCTTCAATCGATAGCTCCCTTCTTGAGCACCAAAGACTCATAGCTCTTCTCAAAGAAGCATTACAACGAGCCCAAACCAAGATGCGTACCCAAGCAAACAAACATCGGCTGGATAAACACTTTGATGTGGGTGAATTCGTCTACCTGAAGCTACGCAATTACAGACAAGGATCAGTGGAGAATCGCGTCAATCAAAAACTCGCAAAACGTTTCTTTGGTCCTTACAAAATCATCGAAAAAATTGGATCAGTTGCCTATAAGCTCGAATTACCGGCACAGGCCCGCATACATCCCGTTTTCCATGTCTCGCTCCTCAAGCCGAGCTCCGCAAATATTCAAGCCACCGAATTTCCCATTACCGAAGAAGCCATTGACACAATACAACCTGAAACAGTGCTCAATAAGCGAACCACGCCCACCGGAGAGGAACAACTTCTAATAAAATGGAACCGAACCCCTTTAGCTGAAGCCACATGGGAAAATAAAGTAGAGTTCAACAGACGGTTCCCAACAATCGACCTTGAGGACAAGGTCAGTCTCGAGAGGGAGGGTATTGATACGGACCTTCCGGATAGGCCAGCCCATTCAAACCCGCCACCAGCTAGCACTCGGCCCAAGCGTCCCCACCAATTGCCGGCCCGATACCGTGACTGATCCACAACCAAATTCAGCAGAAGAAATCCCTAAAACACAAGGCCGCTACTTTTTCTTTTGACTTAGTAAAATCTGCACGTTTAATTCTGTTTTGCATTTTTTTCCACGATCTGCAGTTCTTCCTGTTTTCCAGCTCAAGTTTAGGACTAGAAGCATATTTATGTTCCTGTAATCTGCATTTTTTGAAGTAAGAGATTTAGAAAATTGCTCCAAATATTCCTTCCTTCTTCTTATTTTCTTTGGGAGATTAGCCATCTCGAACCGGCTCTATCAAATTACCTCTGTATAAATTATTTTCTAGACATGCTAGGGTGAGTTCATTGCTTAATTGTTCATTAGTTGACGAGGTATTGTGATGCTCGTGTATGCTAATTGATGATGATGATGTTAATAAAGAATTGTCAAACTCAAACTATTAGCTTTGCTTATCTGGATTTTCACAGATAAAGTTATAGTTAAGGACAGTTTAGGTTTTTTTTTTTGGTTATATCGATAGAATAATGCAAATTAATTAGGGGTTACTGCATAAATATCATATCATTGTTATCTTTATTGATTTATCGTTGAAAAAGAACTCTAACCAAATTAACTAGAGTAAGACCGGGTGAGACTATGAGAGAGTAAGAGTCTAACTGATACATACAGCGAAGGCGGCGACAGCGGTAGCCGATTGGTGGTGACACTAACAGCACGAAGATCAATGGTGGCGAGATTCCGTGACACCAGTGGAGAGCAAACAGAGAGCGGCGGTGAGTGGCGAGACCGTGAGAGTCCGTGTTGGCTTCTTTTCAATTTGAGGAATCCCCGATGGTTGCCAATTGCCAAGCCATCTGTTATCAGTTATGTTACATTCACCCGGCCCATAGACTTACACTTCACTCGGCTTATTTAACCATTTAGCACATCCTCTTGGGCTTAACCTTAACCTAAGTGCCGATCCAGTTAGAATTAGTAAGCCGGGATTTAAATCTGGTTCGGATTGGTTTTGAGTTCGGTTCGTTTTATGCTATATGGAAGTCAAATTGGCTTGACCGAAACCTGATCGGTTCTAAACATTTACCAAAGTGTTAATTAAAAAAATATTTATTAAGAAAAATATTTACCAAAAGTGAGTATTTTTTGAATTTATCCCTAATAGAATTACCCGTCTACCCATGGGAGCCTGTTTGGCTAAGCTTATTTAGCTCATAAGCACTTTTGGGCAAAAGTGCTTATGAGCTTTTGGCTTTTCAAAAATGAGTTTTTAAAAAAGTATTTGGATAAGCTTATATGGTGGGAAAAGCTAAAAGTTGATAAGGAGGTAAAAAAAGTGTTTGGATAAGCTTTTATATATGAGGGTAGATGGTAGTTGGAGGTAATATTGTCAATTGGTAATTAAAAAGCACTTCTCTCCTTGAAAAGCCAGGTTCCCTATGCTTTTTAAAAATAGCTTTTTGCAATGTAATAAAAAGCTGATTTAAAAAGTGCTTCTTGGTTGCCAAACACTATTTTTAGCTTTTTAGCTTTTTGAGAAGTCAAAAAGCTTATAAGCACTTTCTAAACACACAGCCAAACATGCTCCCAATATCGTTTTTTCACCCTAAAAAGCGAAGTCCAACAGCGAAGTCGAACAATTGTCGGCCACCACTCCTCTGTCCAATCCTCCCGCCGGCCACTCCTGCTCTGCGCAATACCCCCGCCGGCGACTCCCTCTCCTGCCGGCGACTTCCTCTCCTGCCGGCAACTCCCTTTATCCAAACAGATACGAATTCGTCTCCTTTTTTTTGTCCAATTATTGCTTGAATTCATCTCCTACCGGCGACTTCCCTTAAACCGCCGGCCACTCTTCATTCTCTTCCCTTTTCTCTGTTTTGGATTTCATCCCTCTTAGTTCTTACAGCCAGCGACTTCCCTTTTCTTTGTTGGACCCCACATGTTCTAGAAAACTAAAATCATATAAAGAGAGGTGTACGACATGTGCTGGAATATTGCATGAACATGATTTTGGTTTTGGTATTTGTTTTATAAAGATAGTGCTGCAATATTTATTGTGACCTACAACTTTTAGAAAACTAGAATTCTATAACCACAGGTGCTATAATATGATTGAATGGAACATATATGATTTTTCCATATTGCATAAATATGTATGATATTTCCGTATTGTTGTAATATGATTCTCTTATGGACATTTTTAATTGTTTTTTGTAGATGGACAATGTCATATCAAACATGATTCGGAATGAGGATTCCTACTCAATCTCTCAAGGTGCTGTTGTGACCAATTTAATAATAATAACAGGTGATTCTCAAGTTGATGCAAATGATGGGTTAGAAGAAGACGACATCAAAGAAGAAGACGATGAAGAATCTTTTGGCAACTTTGAAGTGCCTTCTAGTTTCACTAGTATGGCTGAAACAAATATGACTAGTGACGACGATTGGATTATGTCAGAAACAGTGAGCAAGAATGATTTTACACAAGAGTTGGAAAAATATTCTTTCAAGGATAAGGAATAACTTATTAGAGCTATTAAGCTCCACAGCATTAGGACACATAAACAATTTGAGGTAATTGAGACACTCCCAACTGTATGAAGCATAAGATGTAAGTTAAATATGCAATCTGGTTGCAAATGGCAACTTCGTGCAATTAAACGAAAACGAAGTGACTTTTTTGAAATTACAAAGTGCAACTAGATGCAAGCTTGATCGCTCAAGAAATCAAACACCTTATAAAAGAGCAACCTTCAATTAGTATTTCGACTTTGCGAGCAGAAATAGTTGATAAATTAGGTTATATTCCTTCATACAAAAATGTTTAGGTTGGAAAGCAAAAGGAAACTGAACAAGTGTTTGGAAACCGGGAAGAATCTTATGCTCCTTTGCCAAAATTTCTAGGCGCACTTCAAAAGTTCAATCCGGGGACTATAGTCGAGTGGTGTGTTTTGAGATCAACCAATTCTAAAACGACCAAAAATTTACAATATAAATATGTAAACTAAAATGTGTGTAATTTAAATGTTATATGTAAAATTTATGAGAAATTATGGTTGTGAGGGTAATTTAGTCCTTTTACCATGAAAAGGGTAATTTGGTCATTTGACCATATGCAGAAATTATTATTATTATATAAAAAAAACTTTATTATAGTTTAGGACTAAAAATGTGAAAGATTTGATCCTATGAAAAGATAATTGATTATGGTGGTCAAGGTTCAAGGAAGTGAACTAAAGGGACCAAAACTGTAAATATGAAAATATAAAATGAGAAAAATATCTCATAAATCAACACAAATCAGTAGAGAGTTCGAGAGAGAGCTAGAGAGCTGGAGACACGGGAGATTTCAAGTTCACGAAGAATTGAAGCAAGGAATCAAGAATTTAACACTTGGAATTGGTGATTCCAAGCTTCTAAGGTAAGTATTCCAAGTTCTAACCTAGATTGTCTTGATGAGTTTTAGGGAAACTGAAATTTGAAATTTCAGTCATGAATCATGTAGTATAAATGGCTTAACACTTCCAGTAAGTCATGCTAAAAGGACTTAATTCAAGAATATGGAAGTAGGTTGCTATTTTTCAAGAATTGAGATTTTGATCAAGAACCCTAGATTGTGAGTTCTTGTGATTAACTTGATTCTAATGGTTTAAAACTTGAAGAAATTGAAGGGTTTTGGTCTTGAAACAAACCCCTATCGATTTAGTAGAGTATTAAGTACTTAATATGAGAAAATGGGAATTTGTAGCATAAAAATCGGGAAATTCTGGACTGCTGCTCGTCAGGCGCGGTGCGCCCTGCGCCAGAATGAAAATGCAGTTTTGGTTCAAGGGTCTCCTGCCAAGTGATTTTTCATTTTTAAGAAATGGTCCAAAACTTGTCCATTTGACCTCAAATTTTAAACATAGGTCTAATATGGTCCAAAACTTCATAAAAAATTATCGGAATCGAAATACGACCCTCCGAGGGTACTGTAGTAAAATACGTATAAAATACAATTTAACTAAAGTTGGTCATTCAAGAGTTATACACTTGTTTTGACCATTGATGGTATAATAAGGACTCTAACATGTTATAGAGTCAATAAAAATGTAAATTAATGTATCATATACCATATATAGGTGCAAGCCAAATAATCGGACACCGAAAGGGTAAAGAACCGAGGGACGTCTAAGCGACTTTTCAAGAGTTATAAGGTGAGTACATGTAGCATTTTTATCCATTTTGGGATACATGGCAAGTAAGTAAGTATTTTCAGATTTTATATATATTTTTATGTGTAAAAATATTTGCAAAAATGGTACACTTTCTAGCTTAAATAGAGAGTTAGCTGCTATATTTGAGAGTATGATTCCTGTCAATAGCCTAGATTATGTTAGAAATATGTTTGAGTCAAAAGCTTGGTATTTAGCCATTTCTTGTGCAAGTAATGTTTTAGTTTCCAGAAAAGTATTTTATGTTTGACCGGTATTGTGGCTAGTAATGTTAGTAAGGGAACTATGTTCCAACCTACCCGGGTTAGGTAAGGAGTCTAATGGGGAAAACCCCCTTCGCGAAGTAGACTGCCTCAGCACTTCTACTGTTAGTATTGATCCGTTCTTTCTAGCTGTAGAGACTTGGGGTATCACTTATAGTGATTAACGCCCTAAGTATAAAAATTCCAGCAAGTTTATAAGACCAGTCAAAGAAAGTATAAAAGATGTTATTTTTGCAAAGTTTGATATAAGATGATTTTGAAAAGTAAAAATGTATAGTATATTTATACTATGTAGTTTTGACAATGGTTTATGTTATAAATTTTTATAAATGATCGGAAGAGAAATTTAATGGTTGAGTCTAAAACTCATGTAACTCACGAGACATTTTGTCTTACGTATTCTATTTTTATGCCATGTATTCCAGGTTCAGGTACAAAGTTGTAAGATAGTTTGGAGCTGCGAAATAAGTCCTAGGGTGCAAGGGAGTGGAGCTGAATACAGCCCCATGTATTGGTATTTGATTGAATCCGTTTCCCTTAAACTTATGGTTGATTGATATGTAATTGTAACACCCCTTTTTGTTGTATTTAAACAAGTACAATGGTTTTGATGAACCGTATTTTGTAAAATACGCTTTTATGTAATATAAATGGTTTGAAAAATTGGGGCGTTACAAGTTGGTATCAGAGCCATAGTTTAAGCGAATTAGGATTGGATCATTCCACTCCTAGGCTTAGATTAGTAAAATAGTCAGTTAGAATGAGTTACATAATTTGTTATGTCTTAAGGAATTAAGACATTATTTGTTAGTGGAATTATATGAGCATATTTATGAGTTAAAAATAGCAAATTGATACCAGTGAACAGTAGAACCAAGTGGAAACATTGGGAACAACATGTGTAGGTGATTATGGTAATTTGGGCCCGTATTATCATAATCACATGACGCGTATTGGGCCTGGTGTACCCGCAAGGAAATACTGGGAAACTGGTGGAAATGTAGTAAACTAATATTATGATATATTATGAAATACTAAAGTATTTGAAATTCTTATAGCAAGATGCGAACTAGAAGTGGTCAAGGATCGTATGCGGAAAACCCAGATCCTAATGCAAGGCCTCCTATGCCTCCCCGACCGCCCCAAGCCGTTGATGATGGCAATTCTAGGGGTGAGGCTAATCCACCTCCATTGACCCTGGAGGCAATCCGGAAGTTATTTCATGACTCTCAAGTACAAAACAAACAAGAAATGACTCGTCTTCTGGATGAGCGACTGGGCGAAAGATCTAAGTCACAACCCGAAGATAGTGAGAAGAGTGTGGCTCCTGAAGGTACTAACCCAAGACAGACTTCTTCCCAGGGAGATTCTTCCTCCAAATCACAGCCCCAGTTCAAGACTAAAGGAGCGTGTACTTTCAAGGATTTTATGTCCTGTCGGCCAAAGGAGTTCAATGGGGAGATGGATCCGCGAATAACTATTCGGTGGTTGACTGAAATGGAACAAGTTCTTCGCATCTGTCGTTGCGAAGAGGATATGAAGGTAGGGTTTGCTTCTCAGATGCTAAAGGCGGAAGCTCTTACTTGGTCTCCGCCGAATCAAGGGGAGTGAGTTCGTGGATGCGTTGTCTTGGGAAGAGTTCGTTCAGCGGTTGAAAGGCAAGCTCTGTTCAGCTAGGCATCGGGAGAACTTGGTTAATGAATTCTTTGCTCTTGCAAAGGAAAAACAGACGGTTGACGAGTACACTAAAAAGTTTTGTGAGATGCTGCCATTTCTGGAGGATACACTACCGACTGAGGCTGGAAGGATCAACCGGTATGTTAATGGGTTGCCGGGGGACTACTCATTAGAGGTTGGCAAGGCTACTACTCTCGATGAAGCTATTGAATCTGCGGCTAGGGTTGAGAGTATGATAGAGAAAAAGGCCAAGGAACGATGTAACACCCGGCTTTTAAAACAAAGACACCCCTGAAAAATTTTCATTTAAAACGAAGGTTTCATTACATAAAACCATAACATAAGGGGTATATTTTATTAAAAACGGGTACAAGTGTATCAAGGAGAGTATATAATACCATAATCTCCTTTGAAGCCGGGCTGCTACAACAACATCTATGAGTCCCACTGCTTAATCACGGACTCTATCTTTTCCCCTATCAGGAACATGCTAACCTGCAGGGACATTAACAATTAACGTGAGCTATAAAGCTCAGTGAGTAATCATATCGGCAAATAACATGTATAAGAAATACATTCATATATAGATCACTATATATGACAAATATCTTTCTAACCATCTTTTCAAATCAAATTCCACTTTAGTCTCTTCCGACTAATAGTATATATCTGTCTGGATATCGAATCCAAACTACTAGCCTTACCGGCTGATCATATATCTCTTAGGATTTCGCATCCTGCTTCATAGCCTTACCGGCTGGAAAGTAATATCATGTGATTATCAAATCACTTTATCACATCTAATCTGTTATTTGCATACCGATCATATCAATTCTGTTTGCCATCAAGGCCGTATGTTTATAAAAGAGAGTAATCATACAAATTCTCGATTACCATTTCTGTCCCCTATTTCTTAGTCATATTTGACTATACCATATATCATGACTATATAAGTCGTATAATTTGTCATGGCTATACAAGCCGCACCAAAACATTTCCAGCATATGAATCATAGCCCGAAGGCCGCACCAGTTTGGGTTCAACGACCCGGAATCATAGCTATAAGGCCGCACCATTTCTATATAATAATATCATAGCCATATAGGCCGCACCAGTTGGATATAACATCCAGTATCATAGCCACAAGTGGCCGCACCATCTATTAACAGCTTATTTCATTATCAATTATGGCTCACGGGTTTACCCGCTATTGCCTAGACTCACGGCTATGTTCTTGTCATCGCAATGACTCACGGCTTATCCGGTATTGCCTTATTAAAGTGGACTCACAGCTCCGTTCTTGTCTATCGCAGACTCACGGCTTATCTGGTATTGTCGCATTACTGACTCACAGCTCCGTTCTTGTCTATCATAGACTCACGACTTATCTGGTATTGTCGTATCACTGTTTATCTATTATTTGACCCACAGCTCTGTTCTTGTCTTTCTCAGACTCACGGCTTATCTGGTATTGTCTTTTCAAATGTATCTTTGAACCATCAATTCCGTCCCCTAAAACAGTTTCAACCTGTAACAGTTCAATCATCATATATCATATATGATATCAGTGAGATTACTCACCTGGATGCTAGCTGCATTTAAATCCCGGTTGTTTCTTGCCTTTGCGTGCACCACAACCATTTTGTCTCATACCTATTTATCCATTTCATATCAAATGATAATAGGTTAATAATCATTTCAATTGACTCTAATACATAACAGTTCAATAAATATATCTTTACAAACAATGTCTAAATGATAAACTTTCCATTTACCATCTTTTCATGAGTTTTACTATTTACCAAGGCATTCGTATTGATCTACAATGCCCCCGAGGAGTCGAAAACTCAATTTAATATTTTTCCCAGACTTTTCAAACCATTAGGGACTTATGGTTTAAGTTTGAGGTAAATCGGACAAGCCAAACAAAAGTTAGCGATTCTGAACCCCTGTCTGGTGGGCGCACTGCGCCAGGTATTGGGCGCACTGCGCCTGGGCGCACCCCGCCCTGAACCTGGGCGCACTGCGCCTGGCGCCTGGGCAGTCCCCTGATCAGTCGCGATTTGTGCACTGTAACACGCAGTTTTGGCCTATTAAGTCCTTAATCCTGTTCTTAATCGTTTGGGGTTTATTCCTAGGCTAAAACCTTCTATTAATACGAGGTTTTCAACCCTCAAAAACCCACTCAATCAATCATATGAAGAATTAGGGTTCTTAGTTCCAAAAACCCCAAAACTTCAAATTCATCACAAATAGCAATCTACTTCCAAAATCTTGGATTAAGTCCTTTTAGCATGACTTAATGGAAGTATTAAACCATTTAAACCACATAATCATAACTGAAATTTACAAATTTCAGTTTCTATAAAACCCATTAAGAACTTCTTCAAGAACTTGACTAAAAAGGCAATCTACTTACCTTATTTGCTTGGAAATCACCATCTTCCAACAATTGATCCAAGTTCTTGCTTCAAGCTTCAAAGATCTTCCAGAAATCGCACCCAAAATCCTTCCCGTAAGCTGAAAAATGGGCAGCCACAATAGGAGAGTCAACTTTCCTATTTATACTTCCAAGTTTTGCAAATTTAGTCCCTAAGTTCATTTTCTTGAACTTTTGGCACTATAATCAAATTTCATGACAAAAACTAGTTTTTATAACATTTTAAGTCCAAAACTCAAAATATTATTTCAAACCAAATTCTTTTCTGTCCAAAAGACCAAATTACCCTTTTGTGGTAAAATGACCAATTTACCCCCTTTTTGCTAGAATTAACCTTCAAATACTTATCACAAGTATTTGGTGTTACAAATTCTCCCCTCCTTCAAAAGATTTCGTCCCCGAAATCATACAAGGAGTTGAGGTTATGCCTCTCTCGTTTCACTTTCGGTCTTCCACATCATGTCGGAATTTCTATGGTATTGCCTAAGCACTTAACCATACTAGTCTTCTTATCTCGTGATTAGATCACAATTTGCATATCATTCCTCCGGTTGTCCCGGGTACCTTACCTACGTATCTATCTTCATTTCAACATGAGGGATGCGTTGGAATTCATCATTCTATGTTCTCCAGAAATGAGATACATAGAAAACTTTATCTCACAATTCTTACTCTTGGGAAACTATGGAAAAATCCAATAAACAAAGGATTTAACTTTCCTTTCGTCCCAAACAGATTTTTAACCTTTCCAAAGGATTACTTCCATACAACCATATTCCTTTACTTGGAATTTCAAAGGTTTATATTCAGTGATCCACATACCACTTTTACAATTTCTTAACCATTCTTCAAATTCGTTCGTACCCAACAAGTCTTTTCTTCAATTTGCAAGAATCTAGGATCTAGCCAACGGCTTTACCACATCTTCGTTCCAATAAATCGGAGGATATCACGGTATTCCATACCATACTTCATGTGAATCGTCAAACTACTAGCATGTAAGCTGTTATTTCTTGTAATTTCTATCCAAGATAGACAATATTCTCATCTTCCATTAGGGTCTGCTGTGCAATTTTCAAGCACATCTTCTAAAATCTGCATCATTAGGTCACTTTGTTCACCAATACACGGTACTTGCAGAGACTTTATTGCAAAGTCTATAACAATGTTGTCCCATTTCTTTTCTGGGACCAACAACGGGTAAATTTCTTCGCATGATTCTAACGATTTGACTTTACTTTGCGTACAAGTCAAATACTTTTCATATGTCTTTCAATATCTTTCTTCAATCCCGGCCACCGATACATAGGTTTTATCGCCCTATTCAATCTGGTATTGCTCCGGGTATACTGCATATCTAGTACAAAATGCATCTTTTCAAGATGATTTTCATGTTTCACTTTGCTTTGGAATTCACATTCACAACCACCATGGGTTTTGAATCATTGTGATTTTCCAACTAACTTCATCTAATATCCAATCATTCATTCATTTTTCACATTTTCAGACTTGCACACTTCTTTCTGTGCTACCCGAATCAACTCAGGTAATCAATTCGCCACACTCATACATGTGGATGTAACCTTCAAAGGTTACTCTTTTCAATTCAAGGCATCTATAGCTACATCTGCCCTTTAGAGATGGTACAAGATTTCATACCCAAAATCTCTAAGTAACCCATCTATCTTAATTATCACATATTTAGCTTCTTTTTTATCAATAAAGTATTTCAAACTCTTATGATCTGAATAAACAGTAAGCTTTACACCATATAAATTGTGTTTTCAAAGCTTCAATACCAAAATCATAGTTGCTACTGCAACATCATGAATCTACAGTCAAATTTGGATACATTTCTATGATCCAATTTATCTTCTCCGCTTAGCATAATGCTAACACCGGAGCTTCACACAAGGTTTATTTCAAACCTTTAAAAGATACTTGTGGTCTTTCTACCACTCAGACTTTTCACTTTTCTTAGTCAACCTTAGTCAACTGA
This sequence comes from Cichorium intybus, assembly GCA_023525715.1. Lineage (NCBI taxonomy): Eukaryota > Viridiplantae > Streptophyta > Magnoliopsida > Asterales > Asteraceae > Cichorium > Cichorium intybus. The sequence continues at coordinate 17,362,354 of CM042010.1, forward strand.
ACAGCAATCAAGGAGTAGTTTACTATAACTCTCCTATAATCATCCGCCAATCCAAGGAAATTACTAATTTCAGTCAAATTCCAAGGCGGTTTCTGTTTAATCACAACATCATTTCCACTGAATATGCTTTATCATCTCTGGCATTATTAACATGCCCAAAGAATATAAAACTTCTTTTTGCCAAATTTTCATACTTGGAGAATTTTACATATCACTTATCTCAGTGAATTAACTCCAATATCTGGTACAAATGTACCTCATTTTCGATCTGGTCTCGAGAATATCAGATTCTCAGTAGTCAATGCACATATGCATCAACTTGTCTTTCTTCTTTTCAAACGAGATAGGGCTCCATACGATGACACATTCAGCCATATGAGACCCCAATACAAAATTTTCTTCTAGTTATTTTCCAACTCTGTCATCTCTACAGATGCAAATCAATACAGAGCCCGTATACCAAAAACGGCTCCCAAAATCAATTTAATCATAAACTCTGCTCGCCAATCTGGCAAAAATCTTGGAAGTTCTTTTCAAAAGAAACATCCGAGAATTTATTTAAAGTAGTACACTACTATCACTGCTTTATTTAACTTGGCCAATACCATCTATGCCAATTACAACATCATTCTTTTACTAACTCTTTTCCGAGTTTAAGCAAAGAAAATAACCGGTATTCTCAACAACGGTCATTTACCATGAATTTTCATCCGTTTCATTTCTGTTTTAAGAACCATAATGTTCTTGTTTCTGCAATTTGTTTTAGCATAATTCATTGCTAACCAATTCATAAGCACAATTGCTTCAGATTCAATGGTAGTCATCGGCTTCAGATTTATAGGGAAAAATGGTCCCGTAAATCCTAGGCAGACTACTTTCCAGGTGTTCAATATCTAGAACATATTTGCTATCTGCTATAGCTACTTTCAAAATTTCATCCATAATCATTGATGAAATATTCAAGTAAGACATCAGTGTCACCGATCCAAAGCATAGCTTCATGGATCAAATATAACATACACGGGTTATATTCAAAACAATTTTATCGGAGATCATATCAGTCTCCTCACGAGCTTCTTCCACAATCTGCTGGAATGCTCATAGTACCACTGGTCCTTTTTAACCATTCATTTCTTCTTTCTTTCCTGGGTTCATCACCCGTTACTCCACATTTAGCATGTGAGTATTTCATAAGGAAGTGATCTTTAGTTCCACGCTGGAACCACTTCCGTCCCACATAACAAACTCGAGCAATATGCTCCCATTTTCTGCAATTTCAGCATGTTAACGATAGAGTCTCAACTCTAAAATGTTCCGAGTGCTTTTCCTGCACTTCTTATACTACATCATCTTTTCGTTCTGGTCCCTTCCCCTTAAGGTTAGACCTAATTCGTTTTAAAACAAAGACACCCCTGAAAAATTTTCATTTAAAACGAAGGTTTCATTACATAAAACCATAACATAAGGGGTGTATTTTATTAAAAACGGGTACAAGTGTATCAAGGAGAGTATATAATACCATAATATCCTTTGAAGCCGGGCTGCTACAACAACATCTATGAGTCCCACTGCTTAATCACGGACTCTATCTTTTCCCCTATCAGGAACATGCTAACCTGCAGGGACATTAACAATTAACGTGAGCTATAAAGCTCAGTGAGTAATCATATCTGCAAATAACATGTATAAGAAATACATTCATATATAGATCACTATATATGACAAATATCTTTCTAACCATCTTTTCAAATCAAATTCCACTTTAGTCTCTTCCGACTAACAGTATATATCTGTCTGGATATCGGATCCAAACTACTAGCCTTACCGGCTGATCATATATCTCTTAGGATTTCGCATCCTGCTTCATAGCCTTACCGGCTGGAAAGTAATATCATGTGATTATCAAATCACTTTATCACATCTAATCTGTTATTTGCATACCGATCATATCAATTCTGTTTGCCATCAAGGCCGTATGTTTATAAAAGAGAGTAATCATACAAATTCTCGATTACCATTTCTGTCCCCTATTTCTTAGTCATATTTGACTATACCATATATCATGACTATATAAGTCGTATCATTTGTCATGGCTATACAAGCCGCACCAAAACATTTCCAGCATATGAATCATAGCCCGAAGGCCGCACCAGTTTGGGTTCAACGACCCGGAATCATAGCCATAAGGCCGCACAATTTCTATATAATAATATCATAGCCATATAGGCCGCACCAGTTGGATATAACATCCAGTATCATAGCCACAAGTGGCCGCACCATCTATTAACAGCTTATTTCATTATCAATTATGGCTCACGGGTTTACCCGCTATTGCCTAGACTCACGGCTCCGTTCTTGTCATCGCAATGACTCACGGCTTATCCGGTATTGCCTTATTAAAGTGGACTCACAGCTCCGTTCTTGTCTATCACAGACTCACGGCTTATCTGGTATTGTCGCATTACTGACTCACAGCTCCGTTCTTGTCTATGATAGACTCACGACTTATCTGGTATTGTCGTATCACTGTTTATCTATTATTTGACCCACAGCTCCATTCTTGTCTTTCTCAGACTCACGGCTTATCTGGTATTGTCTTTTCAAATGTATCTTTGAACCATCAATTCCGTCCCCCAAAACAGTTTCAACCTGTAACAGTTCAATCATCATATATCATATATGATATCAGTGAGATTACTCACCTGTATGCTAGCTGCATTTAAATCCTGGTTGTTTCTTGCCTTTGCGTGCACCACAACCATTTTGTCTCATACCTATTTATCCATTTCATATCAAATGATAATAGGTTAATAATCATTTCAATTGACTCTAATACATAAGAGTTCAATAAATATATCTTTACAAACAATGTCTAAATGATAAACTTTCCATTTACCATCTTTTCATGAGTTTTACTATTTACCGAGGCATTCGTATTGATCTACAGTGCCCCCGAGGAGTCGAAAACTCAATTTAATATTTTTCCCAGACTTTTCAAACCATTAGGGACTTATGGTTCAAGTTTGAGGTAAATCGGACAAGCCAAACAAAAGTTAGCGATTCTGAACCCCCTGTCTGGTGGGCGCACTGCGCCAGGTATTGGACGCACTGCGCCTGGCGCACCCCGCCCTGAACCTGGCCGCACTGCGCCTGGCGCCTGGGCAGTCCCCTGATCAGTCGCGATTTGTGCACTGTAGCACGCAGTTTTGGCCTATTAAGTCCTTAATCTAGTTCTTAATCGTTTGGGGTTTATTCCTAGGCTAAAACCTTCTATTAATACAAGGTTTTCAACCCTCAAAACCCACTCAATCAATCATATGAAGAATTAGGGTTCTTAGTTCCAAAAACCCCAAAACTTCAAATTCATCACAAATAACAATCTACTTCCAAAATCTTGGATTAAGTCCTTTTAGCATGACTTAATGGAAGTATTAAACCATTTAAACCACATAATCATAACTGAAATTTACAAATTTCAGTTTCTATAAAACCCATTAAGAACTTCTTCAAGAACTTGACTAAAAAGGCAATCTACTTACCTTATTTGCTTGGAAATCACCATCTTCCAACAATTGATCCAAGTTCTTGCTTCAAGCTTCAAAGATCTTCCAGAAATCGCACCCAAAATCCTTCCCGTAAGCTGAAAAATGGACAGCCACAATAGGAGAGTCAACTTTCCTATTTATACTTCCAAGTTTTGCAAATTTAGTCCCTAAGTTCATTTTCTTGAACTTTTGGCACTATAATCAAATTTCATGACAAAAACTAGTTTTTATAACATTTTAAGTCCAAAACTCAAAATATTATTTCAAACCAAATTCTTTTCTGTCCAAAAGACCAAATTACCCTTTTGTGGTAAAATGACCAATTTACCCCTTTTTGCTAGAATTAACCTTCAAATACTTATCACAAGTATTTGGTGTTACAAACGACAAGCTTTTACGGAAAAGAGAAAGTCTTCAGGAATCTCTGGAGCAAACAAGAAGAGTCGTTTTTCATCGGGGTTTTCTAAGCAAAGTGAGGTTAAAGAATGTAAGAAGTGTGGGAAGAGGCACAGTGGGGAATGCAAGAAGGGCACTAGTGGGTGCTATAAATGTGGTCTTCCGGGCCACCAAGCTAAAGACTGCAAGGTGAAGGATATTAGCGAAGTGGAATGTTACAATTGCCATGAGAAGGGTCATTACAGTACCAATTGTCCCAAGAAGAAGAATGAGACATTAGTATCCACCGCAAGTAACAAAAAGACAGAACCAGCAAAGACGAAAGGGAGAGCGTTTCAGATGACCCTGGATGAGGCTAAAGAAGATCAGGATGTGGTGGCAGGTACACTCATTGTAAACTCACAACCTGCTTATGTTCTTTTTTATTCTGGAGAACATTTCTCTTTTGTGTCCCATGAATTTAGTAAGCGTCTGAACACACCAATGAAACCATTAGATGATACATGTGTAATAGAAGTCGCGAATGGAGAACTAGTTACGGTACGTCATGTGTATGAGGAATGTCCGGTTGAGATTAATGGGCGAATCTTAAAGGCAGACTTGCTACCTATCGGGATTAAAGGATTCGATATTGTTATTGGGATGGATTGGCTCGGAGCTCATAATGCTAAAATTCTTTGTGGGAAACGGATAGTATCGATCAAAATGCCTGATGGTAGTAAAGTTTACATATACGGGGAACGTCGAAAGAACATGCAAAGTCTCATCACTGCTATTAAGGCCCGTAAATACATCCATAAAGGGTGTGAATCATTTATCGCTTATGTGATGAATGGGAAGAAGGAGAAGCAGAAGATGGAAGATATAAAAGTGGTCAATGAATTCCCTGAAGTTTTTCCTGATGACTTACCTGGGTTACCACCCATTAGGCAAGTCGAATTTCGTATTGATCTGGTCCCTGGAGCAAGTCCCATTGCTCGGGCACCGTACCATCTTGCTCCCACAGAGATGAGAGAACTTATGTCTCAGTTGCAAGAACTTCTTGACAAGGGGTTTATTCGTCCCAGCTCTTCTCCTTGGGGAGCTCCAGTGTTATTTGTTAAGAAGAAGGATGGTACTATGCGTATGTGTATAGATTATCGCGAGCTGAATAAGGTGACCATCAAGAATCGATACCCTTTGCCATGAATTGATGATTTATTCGATCAGTTGCAGGGAGCTAGTTATTTCTCTAAAATTGATCTTCGTTCTGGATATCATCAAGTACGGGTGAAGGATGAAGATGTATGTAAGACTGCATTCCGAACTCGATATGGTCACTATGAATTTTTAGTGATGTCATTCGGTCTCACTAATGCCCCAGCTGTGTTTATGGACCTCATGAATAGGGTCTGTAAACCTTTTCTTGACAGATTTGTCATCATTTTTATCGATGATATTTTAGTCCATTCAAAAAGTGAAGCGGAGCATGAAGTGCACCTACGTGAAGTGCTGCGTACCTTGAAGAATGAACAGTTATACGCGAAGTTGTCAAAGTGTGTCTTTTGGTTGCGGGAAGTTCAATTCCTGTGTCATGTTGTTTCAGCTGAAGGTATTAAAGTGGACCCAGCAAAAATAGAAGCGGTAATGAAATGGGAGCCACCGAAGACACCTACAGAAGTTAGGAGTTTTCTTGGGTTAGCTGGTTATTACCGATGATTTATTCAAGATTTTTCTAAAATAGCAGTGTCATTGACTCAGTTAACCCGGAAAGAGGTGAAGTTTGTCTGGGGAGAAAAACAACAAGAAGCCTTCGAGATATTGAAGAAGAAGCTGTGTGAAGCTCCAGTATTATCTTTACCAGAAGGAATAGAAGAGTTTGTAGTATACAGTGATGCGTCTAATAGAGGTCTCGGTTGTATGCTTATGCAACGGGGCAAAGTTATTGCCTATGCCTCTAGACAGCTAAAAGATGCAGAAACACGTTATACTACTCATGATCTGGAATTGGCTGCGATTGTGTTCGCATTGAAGATCTGGAGACACTATTTGTATGGGACGAATTGCAAGATATATACAGATCATAAAAGTCTACAATATCTCTTCACTCAGAAAGAATTAAATCTAAGATAGACACGATGGATTGAGTTGGTGAATGACTATGATTGTGAAATAATATATCACGAAGGAAAGGCTAACGTGGTAGCCGATGCCCTAAGCCGAAAGGTTCGTGAAAAAGTTGTTAAAGGGAGGTCCATGAGAATTGAAGTAGTCTCAACTTTAATTCAAAAGATTAAAGAAGCTCAAGAAAGTGCCTTAACTGAAGATAATGTAAAGAAAGAAAAACTTGGAAAGAAGGTGGTGTTTGAAGTAAATACACAAGGATTGCGTACTTTTAAAGGACGTATTTGGGTTCCCAAATATGGAAAAACCAGAAAGATAGTCTTGGATGATTCTCACAAATCCAAGTATTCTATACATCCTGGAAGTACGAAAACATATCAAGATTTGAAGCAGCATTACTCGTGGCCAGGGATGAAAAAGAGAATAGCAAAGTACATATCCCACTGTGAGACCTGTGCACAAGTAAAAGCAGAACATCAGGTGCCGTATGGTAGTGCGCAGTCGTTGCAGATACCAGCAGGGAAGTGGGAAGAAGTGACCATGGATTTTGTTATGGGACTGCCAAGAACGCGAAAGGGACACGATAGTATATGGGTCATTGTTGACAGATTGACCAAAAGTGCCCTATTTCTCGCGTATAAAGAAACTGCACCAATTAGAGTACTAGCTCAGCTGTACATTGATGAAGTGATCAGACTTCATGGAGCACCATTGTCCATAGTTTCTGACAGAGATCCTCGATTCACGTCCGACTTTTGGGATGCTCTATAAGAAAGGATGGGAACTCGAATCAAGATGAGTACATCTTATCATCCTCAGACAGATGGACAAAGTGAACGTACCATCCAGACATTAGAAGATATGTTGAGATCATGTACCATTGATTTTGGAGGTAATTGGGACGAACATTTACCATTGGTAGAATTCTCGTATAACAATAGTTATCACTCAAGTATCAAGATGCCGCCTTTTGAAGCGTTATACGGTCGAAAGTGTAGAACACCAGTGTGTTGGTTAGAAGCTGGTGAAACAAAACTCACTGGGCCAGAAATTGTAAGAATGACGAATGAAAAGATTGGTGTGATACAAGCCAACATGAAAGCCGCGCAAGATCGCCAAAGAAGCTACTCAAATTTGAAGAAAAGACCCTATGATTTAAAAGAAGGCGATTTGGTGATGATAAAAGTATCACCTTGGAAGGGGGTGATAAGATTCGGCAAGAGAGGGAAGTTGAGTCCAAGATATATTGGACCCTTCAAAATTCTGAAAAGAATCGGTTTACAAGCATTCAAACTAGAGCTACCACCAGAACTCAGAGGAATACATGATACATTTCATGTATGTTATCTTAAGAAGTACTTTGGAAAGAAGGAATTAACCATTCCTCTAGAAGAAGTAAGGGTGGAAACACCCAACATATTAATTGAAGAACCCGAAGCGATGTTAGAAGTGAAAACCAAGAAACTAAGGAACAGAGAAATTGACCTAGTATTGGTCAAATGGAAGCATTCACTGGGCTCAGACTTGACTTGGGAAACTTTGGAAAGCATGAAGAAAAGATACCCTAATTTTACAGATTATGAAGCGATTCCGAGGACGGAATCCTAATTAGGGGGAGGTAGTTGAAACGACCAAAAATTTACAATATAAATATGTAAACTAAAATGTGTGTAATTTAAATGTTATATGTAAAATTTATGAGAAATTATGGTTGTGAGGGTAATTTAGTCCTTTTACCATGAAAAGGGTAATTTGGTCATTTGACCATATGCAGAAATTATTATTATTATATAAAAAAAACTTTATTATAGTTTAGGACTAAAAATGTGAAAGATTTGATCCTATGAAAAGATAATTGATTATGGTGGTCAAGGTTCAAGGAAGTGAACTAAAGGGACCAAAACTGTAAATATGAAAATATAAAATGAGAAAAATATCTCATAAATCAACACAAATCAGTAGAGAGTTCGAGAGAGAGCTAGAGAGCTGGAGACACGGGAGATTTCAAGTTCACGAAGAATTGAAGCAAGGAATCAAGAATTTAACACTTGGAATTGGTGATTCCAAGCTTCTAAGGTAAGTATTCCAAGTTCTAACCTAGATTGTCTTGATGAGTTTTAGGGAAACTGAAATTTGAAATTTCAGTCATGAATCATGTAGTATAAATGGCTTAACACTTCCAGTAAGTCATGCTAAAAGGACTTAATTCAAGAATATGAAAGTAGGTTGCTATTTTTCAAGAATTGAGATTTTGATCAAGAACCCTAGATTGTGAGTTCTTGTGATTAACTTGATTCTAATGGTTTAAAACTTGAAGAAATTGAAGGGTTTTGTTCTTGAAACAAACCCCTATCGATTAAGTAGAGTATTAAGTACTTAATATGAGAAAATGGGAATTTGTAGCATAAAAATCGGGAAATTCTGGACTGCTGCTCGTCAGGCGCGGTGCACCCTGCGCCAGAATGAAAATGCAGTTTTGGTTCAAGGGTCTCCTGCCAAGTGATTTTTCATTTTTAAGAAATGGTCCAAAACTTGTCCATTTGACCTCAAATTTTAAACATAGGTCTAATATGGTCCAAAACTTCATAAAAAGTTATCGGAATCGAAATACGACCCTCCGAGGGTACTGTAGTAAAATACGTATAAAATACAGTTTAACTAAAGTTGGTCATTCAAGAGTTATACACTTGTTTTGACCATTGATGGTATGATAAGGACTCTAACATGTTATATAGTCAATAAAAATGTAAATTAATGTATCATATACCATATATAGGTGCAAGCCAAATAATCGGACACCGAAAGGGTAAAGAACCGAGGGACGTCTAAGCGACTTTTCAAGAGTTATAAGGTGAGTACATGTAGCATTTTTATCCATTTTGGGATACATGGCAAGTAAGTAAGTATTTTCAGATTTTATATATATTTTTATGTGTAAAAATATTTGCAAAAATGGTACACTTTCTAGCTTAAATAGAGAGTTAGCTGCTATATTTGACAGTATGATTCCTGTCAATAGCCTAGATTATGTTAGAAATATGTTTGAGTCAAAAGCTTGGCATTTAGCCATTTCTTGTGCAAGTAATGTTTTAGTTTCCAGAAAAGTATTTTATGTTTGACTGGTATTGTGGCTAGCAATGTTAGTAAGGGAACTATGTTCCAACCTACCCGGGTTAGGTAAGGAGTCTAATGGGGAAAACCCCCTTCGCGAAGTAGACTGCCTCAACACTTCTACTGTTAGTATTGATCCGTTCTTTCTAGCTGTAGAGACTTGGGGTATCACTTATAGTGATTAACGCCCTAAGTATAAAAATTCCAGCAAGTTTATAAGACCAGTCAAAGAAAGTATAAAAGATGTTATTTTTACAAAGTTTGATATAAGATGATTTTGAAAAGTAAAAAGGTATAATATATTTATACTATGTAGTTTTGACAATGGTTTATGTTATGAATTTTTATAAATGATCGGAAGAGAAATTTAATGGTTGAGTCAAACTCATGTAACTCACGAGACATTTTGTCTTACGTATTCTATTTTTATGCCATGTATTCCAGGTTCAGGTACAAAGTTGTAAGATAGTTTGGAGCTGCGAAATAAGTCCTAGGGTGCAAGGGAGTGGAGCTGAATACAGCCCCATGTATTGGTATTTGATTGAATCCGTTTCCTTTAAACTTATGGTTGATTGATATGTAATTGTAACACCCCTTTTTGTTGTATTTAAACAAGTACAATGGTTTTGATGAACCATATTTTGTAAAATACGCTTTTATGTAATATAAATGGTTTGAAAAATTGGGGCGTTACAAATTCGGAACCCATGGAATTTAGACATGTTTTTTGGGCTTTTGCTCCTTCTATCAAGGGATTTATACATTGTCGGCCAGTGATTAGCATTGGTGGCACACATTTGCATGGTAAGTATAAGGGAACTATGATGATTTCAAAACAAGTAGCTTTGCAAAATCACGTGCACATTCCTTGAGATCTTTTAATCGAGAAAAGGAATTTTTGAGTTGATAACTCAAAGAGGAGGAAATGTCCAAGTAGTTAATTTAGAGCAAAAAACTTGCCCATGTGGTAAGTGGGAAGCGTTTAAATATCCTTGTTCTCATGTGTTGGGTGCATGTGCCAAACTTTCTTTGGATAGTTGGCAATATGTTGATAGATTTTACTCAATTGGAACATATTGTGATACTTGGGCATCTGAGTTTTCCCCACTTCCTCATGAAGCATATTGGCCACAATCATTGTTTGGAGAACTTTCCAAATTTAGAGCTCTTACGGAATAAAAAAGGTCGTCCACGCTCAACGAGACTAAGAAATAGAATGGATATTAAAGAACGAAGAAATGCTAACCTTTGTCGAATTCGTAAGCAAAGTGGTCACAATTGAAAAAATGTCCGTCTAAGCCAAGGTAAATGAAGACACATTTAATATATATTTTTATTTTGTTATTGGTATGATTTTATCTATTACTCTTTTATCTTTTTTTTTTTTTGTAGATAGCGGTTATTGAATCAAGCTATTCAGAATGTTTTTTTTTCTTTTGGTTTTTGTAAGAAGTCATTGTTGCTTTTGTACTTCAAACATTGAATTTGGTTATGTAGTAAAAATATTGTACCTACGGTATTGAATTTGATTTAAGCATAACATTGTTATGTAGAATTAATCATATAGATAATCTAGGACATTTATGTACATTAAAAAATTGTTTTTTATAATGAAATTAAATATAATAAAAGATATAGTAGCAAAAAGTTTAAAAAAAGTAAATAAAAATATATTTAAAAAAGTTAAAAAAACATAATAAACAACACAAAGTTTTAAAAAAAAAATACAAAAGAAAACCCTTATTTGGTTAAAAACATATATTAAAAAAGGATAGCAAAAAGTAAAAAAAAAAAAAAAAAACTAAAAACAATAAAACTTGAATAATTATAAAAGGTCCAATTTCAAAAACACCTTATTTGGTAAATACTTTTGAAACTATACCATTTTAATAAATACTTTTTAAAATAACACATATCTGGTCAAAAACTCGGTTTTTGTGTAAATAACCAAATCAGTGTATCTGGACATAAATCTTGTTTTCAACCCCGTACATTAAAAAAATTAACTTAATGCAAAAAAATGTATTTGCAATAACTATTTAACTGCAATCAAATATTTATTTGTATTATATTTGATTTTTTAAACACAAAAAAGACATCAAACGCAAACGACAATAATATCAGACTTAGTATTCGTTGTTGTTTGGTGTCGTATTCTTCATTATAGGTACTTGGATCTTTTGAACATACTCCACCGACAGATGGTGAATTTTGTTTTGCATTACGATATTACCTTACCATTAACCAAAAGATTTCGAAGGTACGATAAAAGTGTTGGAATCCTAAGCTCTAGTGGGTTTTAACTATTCAATCAATAGATAATGCCAGACAAATTGGAATGTGCAGATTCAATTTGTCTAGACCTTTATACTTCTAGTTTACATAAATACCTGTATAATCGAGACATGAAAACATAGAGTTGTGAGAAACATAGACACCGGGTTTTTGAGTTATCTTCCCCAGGTATAATCAAAGAGTTTATTTTGATATTTGTTTGTGTGTGTACAATTCTCATCTTGAATTGGTATCAGAGCTAAGATCAGAAGGCTGTGAAATCATACCTTTCATCATGTCGGATGGAGGAGTTGGAAGAAACGAGCAGCAGCGAGTGTTGCTCACACAATCGACCGGTGGCGGTGGCGGATCGAAAACCGAAGGGAGGTGGAGCGATGCCATACTTGTCCGATCGGTTGTTGGCAGCGGTGGTTCGGTCGGGAACGCCGGTTACTCGAGTGGAGGCAGCGGCGGAGGATCGAATAGTGGCGGCTGCAGATTGAATCGAGAAGGCGGAGGATCCAATGTCGGCGGTAGTGGTTCGATCGGAGCTGGCGGTTCGAGAAGTGAAGGGGCCGGGAGAAATACCGAGAGGGTGAGAGAAGAAACAGGCGGCGGCGGAGGTGAACAAAGGAGAGTGATGTTTACCCGATCCGGCGGCGGCGATGGTGGCTCGAGCGGAGGCTTCGGGTCGCAAGGAGGAGGCGGGAGGTACTCTGATCACGGCGGTGATGGTGGTTGCAGATCAAATGCTGGTGGTGGTTCGAATGGTGTCGCCGGAGGATCGATCGGCGGAAGAGGCGGCGGAGGATCCGGCGGTAGCTACGGTTCAAATGGAGGAGGCGGGGGGAGCTCTTCCTTTTCGTCCGACAGAAGCAAAGGAGGAAAGAAGAAGACCTGGGAAAAAAAATTAATGTCGGCGATGTTTTTAATCAAACCGGGTCAAACCCAGGTGGTGGATCCGGATCCGGGTCAAAATCGACCCAACCCAATAATAAGCCCAAACAGCCCAATAACCAGCCCAATTCGAATTCGGACTCAAATGGAAACCCGAAAAAAGATCTGTAAAAAAAATCACGAAGGCGTCTCTAGAAGGACTTAGAGATTCGGGGGTGATTGTTGGAATCCTAAGCTCTAGTGGGTTTTAACTGTTCAATCAATAGATAATGCCAGACAAATTGGAATGTGCAGATTCAAATTGTCTGGACCTTTATACTTCTAGTTTACATAAATACCTGTATAATCGAGACATGAAAACATAGAGTTGTGAGAAACACAGACACCGGGTTTTTGAGTTATATTCCCCGGGTATAATCAAAGAGTTTATTTTGATATTTGTTTGTGTGTGTACAATTCTCATCTTGAAAAAGCGTATATAATTAGTAAATCACGGAAATTTGTGGTTAGAATAAAAAATTTTGGTTCGTTTTTTGTCACCAAGTCAAATCTTTAGATTTTTAAGTTCGCTAATAGCCATTGTGTTAAAAGATATATAATTTCATAATTCACTATTACGGATGCTAGTTCGTGCTTAGTTACATAATAAATTGACTTCACTTTTTAATTATATGAAACCTTTTGTGCCATTTCCCACATTCTTATTGCATCTATTCTAAGGACAAAAGTCTTACATGAACATAATACGGTTGAAGTATCGTTTGAAAGTATGTTGTCAATTGTGGGTTGTTAAAGTCGTCGAATGACAAGTTTTGTCTAGATTACGAACTTTGCCACACATTCTTGTATCAATACATTCTCATGCATGCACATGGAAGCTTGTGAGGTGATTGTTGCTCGACTAGGGTCCGCTACATATTTTAGTAACTTACATGATGATCTAGCATGTTTTTAATGTGATATTTCTGGTTTCCCGAAACACAACTACCATAGGCCTAAATTTATGGGTTTTGATTTGTAAGCATTTTATCGTTGGTTGTGAGTATCTTTAGAAGGGAGGTTGTGATACGAACACATCCTATACTAGGCCCGTATCAAGCCATAAGCCCAAGTGTAGAACTCACTCCCAAAAGCTAGCTTGAAGGAGGAGGGGACAATTAGACTTATAACCCACTAATTGAATTTGTTTTCTACCAATATGGGATCGTAACAATACCTCACGCTTTGAAGAGCCAACGTCCTCATTGGTCACGGCTATGTTGGTCATGGTTGGCACCCTTTTTTTTTTTGGTCCAAGCCACCACTCCATAGGCCACCACGAGTCATTGTTGGTCATGGTTGGCACCCCCTTTCAGGTCCAAGCCACCACTCCGCAAGGCACCACTCCAAGGGTTAGTACCTCGAAAGATGGGGACGGCTCTGATACCAATTGATACGAACCCATCCAATACTAGGTTCGTATCAATCCATAAGCCCAATTGTAGAACTCACTCCCAAAAGCAAGCTTGAAGGAGGAGGGGACACATAGACTTATGTGCCCTGAATTTGTTTTTTTTTACCAATGTGGGATCGTAACAGATTGTTTTGAGTCTCCACAGTCAAATGTGATTTTATGAAAAACAAAAAAGTCGAATAATTGAGATTATGGAATATAAAATTTACGAGAATATCATATAATTAGGGACATGAATATGTAGCAGAGATTTGAGTCGAGATCACAACAATAAGAATTACCGAGATTATGGAAAAAGCCAATATTATCAAAATAGAAAGCACTTCGGAGTTGCAATGAAACCAATACAACTGACACCTATTTATACTAGGCTTAGAAGGGCAAATGTAACATCCTAATTTAGAGCTATTTTAAAAATGTTATTAAATTAATAATTAAATAACTAATAAATAATAATCTAAATACTAAAATTATCATATATATGAAGAAAGTTTAATGTTTTAAATAGCTTAAATATCTATTTTTATACAAATGTGCAAAAACTAGGTAATTTGGTAATTCAAAGGGAAAAAACCTTAGAATCAACCAAGACTTGACCTACCTAACATATATATGGACCATTTTTGTAAGAAAATAGTTAGATGAGGTTAAGTTAGTTAATAAAAATACAAACCAGTTATTTAGGTCATATAGTGGCTATTTACAAAATTGGAAAGTTGAGGGGTTTGGTTGTCAAGTGTCAAATATATGGACGTATGCCTCCTTCTTCCTTCTCATTTGAACACAACGAATTTGAAGCTTGGAGAAGGAGACTTGGGTGATTTTATTCATCACAAAGTGTTTAATAAGAGTTTGAAGTGCACTTAAATAAGAAGAACTAGAATCAATCATTTGAGACCATGAAAAGCATATTTCTTCGTAACGTCTTGTAACACCATCGCTTAAGACTTTTCTCATAAAAACACATTTTAAAACCAAAATTATATTGTTGTTGTTTATAAACCAACCCTTGAAAAACTTTAAATGTTGACATCTTCAAAAAAATTCAATTTCGTTCAAATACCGTTTTTAAAATACACTTGGGTTTTATTAAGAATTTGATTCAGAGTTAAGTTGCGGAAAAATCATTTGGTCTCACTTGAAATAAAACATCTTGGTTTGTAAAAGAGCGAGGTTGTTACAGTGAATATTATTAGTTTTCCCTCTAACTACAAATTATCAAAAAGCTTGATTAAAAATAATTTGTGAAAAACAGAGGAAGCTTGTAAACATGCAATTGAGGAAAACTTTATGATGTAATTAACATAATTACGACCACCATTATAGCGCTTAGGTATTATACTACATGGCAATGTATACGAGAGAGAGTATTATCCAAGGTAGGTCATAGCATAAGGCAAGCTAAGAACACCAACAAATAATTTTAACCGCCTTCAAATGCACATCCAATCCAATTAACCAAAACATATATTGAGGAGACCACAAACAATTAATATACAATCCAAAGACTTTACTCCAATGTTGACATCAGGATAATCCAATTTAAATCAAAATCCAAAAGATGAACCCAAAAAGAAAGGAAAAAATATGCAAAAACCTGAAAATGCAAAACACAGTAAACTAATATATCTTCCATTAGACTTGATCCCACGATAATTAGGTCAAGGAAAAGGAAAAAGATTCCTCAAATAGCAATGAAGCTAGAAACTTATTCAATGCTTATGGGAAAGAGTAATATAAAAAAACCATAAATGCCTCCAACGTAATTACGAAACAAACTAGCATGTCCAAATTTTAAAGAAGATAAAACTTGTGTGCATACAAATTTGATAATTGACAGAAAACTAATCAATAAACATGACATCATAAAATGATAGAAGTAGATTGATGTGTGGCCTTTTGTAGCAGCTAATTAATATTGAAATTGAGGGAAGTTGGAGCTGAAGAAGGATAAATGTCAATTTGCATATGTGTATACAGAATAATTTGAGAGAATTTGCGGGTGATCATAGGTCTTATGTTTGATAGCTCAATTTATTATGTTCATAATTGCCAAAGTTTGAATTTCAATAGAAGATTGATTTGTATAGATAATATAATTTTACCTAACTTTATGTTGCTTAGTGCGGTTAACGATATATAAGGGTAACTGTGGGGATTTTTGTTTGTTACGAACTTGAGAACAAAAAGAGGCGATTACAGGCAAGAGCAAGGAAGGTCACTTAAAGAGGAGAAATCTTGTGTTCTTGGTACTTGGAATTAGACATAGAAGCTCTTCTCTTTGTTCCTAAAATAATCTAATGTTTCATTCAAATTTTAAGGTTGACAACCACCAAGAACACCATAAAAAGCAGCAGAAACAAGAAAATGTCAATTATGAGCCAAAATGAAAATTTTTGTTCAAACAAAAAGATGTGTCAAATTATAAGGGTTTTAAAAAATTGGGTCGTTTTCGAAAATTTTTTAATTACCGTTAAACCTAATAAAATGGTCAAAACAAAAAATTTAGAAAATTTGAGAGATTTTCTTAAAAATAAAAAAGTGTAGGTTTAAACCGAATAAAATCCAAAAATATAGGGTTTATTATAATACTTGAAGGATATTGACCGTATTAACATTTAAAAAAAATTCAATCTCACAAAATAACCACTTTTACCTCAAACAACCCATTTGACAATCTTTTTGGAAATTTTTTTTTTTCGAAAATGTTGTACAATTCTCGAATGGCCCCTCTATTTAAACGCATTTCGTTTTCATTATTTAACACGGGCTAAAAAATGTTTCTATAAAATTTCTATATGCATGTGTCATGTGTGTTTTACCCGAAAATGGGTTCGAAATCTACAAATCTCTAAAGAAAGTGTTTCTATGTGACCATTTGCACCAACAAAAATATACATGTTAATCTCTATTTTTTCTAGTATGAAAACACTTTATGTACTGATATCTATAAATTTAAAACAAGGTTCAAAAATATAAACACATTATTTTAAAAAATTGTGAACCTTTTCGAAAATCAAATCTTCGAAAATTATAAAGCATTTCGAAAAAAAATTAAAACAAGTTAAAAATATCTATAAATTTAAAACAAGTTCAAAAATATATACACAGTTATAAGAAATTGTAAACCTTTTCGAAAATCAGATCTTCGAAAATTATAAACAATTTCGAAAATCATGAACTTTTTATCGATAATCAAAGGTTTGAATGTGATGAACTAGTTTGAAAATCATGAACCTTTTTAAAAAAATTAGAGTTCGAAATAAATGACAATGTTTGACGATAATGTATATTTTGTCTTTTATTAATCTTCTGTTTTTTATTTTAGGGTGTTTCTGTTTGAGAGAGTGTCAAGCCAAGAAAAATAAAGCCAGCGTATGAGGTATTCATGTCTATGCCATGTTACCCTTAGCCGAACAAACTGCCACTAACAACCGGTGGTAGTTGTCCTAGGCAAGCTATTTGCCGACATTCTTTGCCATTTGAGGTGTTGGAAATGATTTTTTTTTTGCAAAAGGTCATCTCATCCAACCTACAACCCTTCGTGTAGATGTGGTAGTTTATACGACTCCAGATAGGATCCAAAAGGAGCTTGAAAAATAGTGATGTTCTTCTATATCTTGTTTTGACAAAATTTCAGATGAAAGTATGTCAGAGACTCGTCCTTTTGACATATATTGAATTCATTGCATTTTATACTATTTCAAGATTTTAGTGCATATATTGAAATAGTGACATCCCAAATATCTGAATTAGACTACATACAAACTATCCGGTCTAAAGGCATTACCTCCATTGTTAAGATCAGGCTAATTCTTCAGGCTCCTTTCTTGGTTTAATTAAAATCCAGAACATGAACCCGAATTAAAAGATGCAAAAACGAGAAATATCAGACACAAACTCTGAAACATGTAGTAAACAAATCTATAGTGTTTTGACAAATACAGTTTTTATCATCTACATTAGCATTTTACCAAAATCAAAAGTCATACATAAATATCATTAAAAAACATTAGGTTCGTTTTTTATTAGACATGGACCCACAATGACCAGTTCAAAAGAAAATGAAACAGGTTCCTTGACATCCATTTCAGACACATCATGTTCACAATATTGAAACTTGGCCTAAACGTAATTAAAAAACAGAGCATTGTGAGAGTAATTATAGCAAGAGATAGAATAAGTAGACACAATCTAACCACTTTAACTCCCCATTCACCATCGTGTTGATGCCTTTTCAAAATTGTAACCGATTGGGGGGTTCTATCCAAATAAGACTGTCAACATACTCAACAATTTTACTTATAGAAGAAATTCTCGACATAATCTCGAAGGTTTTAGTCTTGGATGCAATGGGATCATACAAAGCAAAACGACCATCAACTTGAAAAAGAAACTCGCTGTGTGATGTAAATCCATATGGAAATATGTCACCACTAAACTGGGAAAACACATGATTTTTGACCCATGATTCAGCCACCCCATACTCCTCCATCACCCACACCTCACATTTACTTCCTTCTCTGCCCCTTGACATCATCACACAAAGCTTTCCAGTCAAAACTCCAACAACGATGTAATTTAGCATAGAATCTGGAAGAGGTATCTCAAAGAATGTCTCTGCACTCAAATCAAACGCCAGTATCATTTGTAGCTCTGAGTTGCCGTAATTGATACAGCCAAGCCAATGAAGATGGTCATTCACACAAACATTTATTAGATTAGTCAATGTTCTGATGTACAAAGGGAACCTTTGAGATATCGACTCCCAGGAACCTTTCTCATACTATAAACCTCAACCTGTGTTATCCTTCTCGCTGGTTTGAAAAGGTTTGTAATCTTGACAACTTTGTAATCATCAGTTTTTGGATCAAACCCAAACCCAAATTTTAACCCATACGGGCCAAACCGGGGTTCATAGGGAGACAGAAAATAGCGGGAGAGTTAGCATGGCAGAGAGAGAAAGGTGTTAGGATCGGTACACGAGAATCACACGAAAACACAACACACGCTAAACACAAGAACAACAAGATTTATAGTGGTTCGGTCCAATCTCCGACCTACGTCCACTCTTGGTAACTAGGAGTTTATTTATCTTGGTGCTAATCTGCACTCTCTGATTTTTGTGTTTGTTACAAGTTTACAATACAAATGAGACTCATATATATAGAATCTGAAAATGATAATGGAACAAGAAAAGTAGCCATGAAACATGCATACGGGAAAACTGGATCACCACTCCTTTTCCTTTTTTTTACTTGCTTTTCAACCACTATTATTTGAGTGGTATCATGATTTCTGCCACTATTATTTGAGTGGCTTCACCTACTCAACAATCTCCCACTTGAAGCCACGGAACAATCTTCACCTGTGCTTCAACTGTGCATCTGTATTTCGTAAATCTTTTCATCTTAGCTCCTTCCTAGTTACCCTGCCTTCTCTTCAATTTTCCTGAAGGCTAGTTGAAGCTTCCGTTAGCTCCAACACATTAGTCATGGCTAAGTCTGCCACTGACTTGTTCTCTGTCTCCACCGGCTCCCACTGAAATGAACTGCCCGATCCTGGAACATCCTGAGAACAAACGACACTCTCTATGAGTAGCAGATAATCTGGAGAGATTTTTACAGATGGAATACTGGTTTTCTTAACCCACTGTGTTTTGGGTATTCTAGCTGAAACACAACCCTTGCTCCCACTACTATGAATGCCCTTGACTGGTTTTTCTGAACCGTTCCAAACACGTTCAACCTGAATCTGACCTGTGACTCTGGGTTTGCCATCCGCAAAGCAAACCTTCTTCTGTCCACGCGACTCTATGAACCGGACTTTGGTCTTCTTTTGAACTGGGACGGTTACTCCCTCAGACGGTAAACTGACCATATATAATGAACCCCTCTTATGTCCACGAGCTATCACAAGATTTCCTTCGACTACCTTCCACTGCCCATTCTTGAACTTAACCTCGTGCCCCTGTTCATCCAACTGCCCAACAGAAATCAACTATTTCTTCAGACTTGGAATTACCCGGACATCCTTCAAAGTCCATGGACCGACTGGAGTCTTCAGATCTAAATCACCTATGCTCGTCACATCAAGAACCTCATCGTTTGCCAGTCTTACCTTACCAAAATCCCCTTCTTTCAGATTCCGCAGTGCTTCACGACTGTGGGTAGCGTGAAATGAAGCACCCGAATCCATAACCCAAGAATCCACATTGCTTTCCACACTACAGATTAAAGCATCATCATATGAATGGTCTACTGCAGCGTTAACTTCTTTCTTGTCTTTTGGACATTGATTCCTAAAATGTCCAACCTCTTTACAGTTCCAACAGGTCACATCATTTCGAGTCCTCGACTGACTCCTTCTCCTGTTCTTGCTCCCACTACCTCTGTTATTTTTTCTACCTCTGACCGCATTCAATTGTTCACTTGATGATTCCCCGGAATTTCTTCTTCTGACGTCTTCGCCTAGAATTAAATCCCGAATTCCCTCAAAAGTGAGCTCTTTCGATCCTGCGGAATTAGTAACGGCTGTAACTGTTCCGGACCAACTGTCAGGTAATGATGATAACATTAGTAAAGCTTGAACTTCATCCTCAAACTTTATTCCCACTGACCCAAGTCTGGATAAAATCGAGTTTAAATTGTTGATGTGCACTATAACTGAACTTTCTTCCCTCATCCTCGTGTTGACTAGCTCCCGAATCAGGAAGACTTTATTTGCTGCCGACGGCTTCTCGTACATATTAGACAATGCCTCCATGTATCCCTTTGTCGAGGTCTCCTTCAAAATGTTGAAGGCAACATCCTTTGACAACGCTAGTTTAATAAATGCCTTGGCCTTCTTATCCAAAGTCTCCCACTGTACCTGTGTCATCGCCTCCGGTTTTTCACCTAAAACTGCGTCCAAGTCTTTCTGCACGAGCAAATCTTCAATTTGCATCTTCCACCAACCAAAGTCCTTCCCATCAAACTTCTCAATCTAAATCTTACTGCTTTCTACCATTATAACGGACAAATTGCATCCTTTTCAGAAATTAAGGGTGAAAAATGCATTTTTTTTGAAGTTCAGGGGCTAAACTGCAATTTTCTGAAAGTTTAGGGGCTCAACTGCAATTTTCTAAAAGTTCAGGGGCTAAACTGCACTTTTCTGAAAGTTTAGGGACCTAACTGCAATTTTCTGAAAGTTCAAGGGCTAAACTACACTTTTCTGAAAGTTTAAGGACCTAACTGCAATTTTCTGAAAGTTTAGGGGCTAAACTGCACTTTTCTGAAAAGTTCAAGGGGTTAAACTGTAATATTCACTTTTTGGAACGTGATTTTAGCCTGATGTTGTGCTTTTCCTATGCTTTTGATGCTTATTCTCTCCCTTTTTTTGTTTTTGTTTGGAACGTGCCTTTTCCACCGATAAATTCAAGCGTTTGCTTTTGTTTATTACACTTTTCCTTCTTTTTTTGTTTCTCTAAAAAAAAAAGAACCACACCGGTCTTTCTTCCCAAAACAAATTCACTTTGTTTTCTTCTCCTTTAGAGTCGAACTTGGTTCACGAAGACGGAACCTACGGTGGCGGGTTGAACGGCCGGCAGCGGCTTTTGAATCGGAATAGTAGCGGGGCGGCAGGTGACAACTGAATGGCGACGGCTGACGATGGTTTCTGATAGGAGCACTAGTTCCGATTCTCACAGGTCACCGACTTCATTCTTCACCTCTGCTGGTTCGTGTGAAACGATCAAGAGCCTGAGTGCTCTGATACCAGTTGTTATGATCGGTACACGAAAACACAACACACGCTAAACACAAGAACAACAAGATTTATAGTGGTTCGGTCCAATCTCCGACTTAAGTCCACTCTCGGTAACTAGGAGTTTATTTATCTTGGTGCTAATCTGCACTCTCTGATTTTTGTGTTTGTTACAAGTTTACAATACAAATGAGACTCATATATATAGAGTCTGAAAATGATAATGGAACAAGAAAAGTAGCCATGAAACATGCATACGGGAAAACTGGATCACCACTCCTTTTCCTTTTTTTTTGACTTGCTTTTCAACCACTATTAATTGAGTGGTATCATGATTTCTGCCACTATTATTTGAGTGGCTTCACCTACTCAACAAAGGGTTCCAAATGCCAACAACATAATATCTAGCATATTTGTAATAAAAGCATATTAAGCCATTCACAGATCCAATGACACAATATTGCCGATGGAGATTAACCGGAAGTTTGATGAGATTAGTTAGTTCCAGATTGGGAGAACGAGAGGGGCGCGCTGTGAATGCAGAGTAAGATTCCTTATGGAAGAACAAGAGAATCTCATCTTTATTATGGATTGAATGATGGAGGTGTGATTTGACAGAGGAGGATTCAGATAAAAGAGCATTCCAAGATTTACGGATGCACCTCATTTGAGCAAGCTATTTGGCCAATAACCGCATGAATATTTCTGATAAGACTTCACCTGGGAGGTTCTCCATAGTCGTTGAATGTCGTGGCTTCACCAATTTCAAGTAAAACTTCACCTGCGACTGTGAGGTTCTTTTCCTGTCTTTGTTTTTTCCTTTTCTACTAAAAGTTTATGTGCTTCTGCTTAGAGGTCTATATATATTTGGGTTTTAGAGACGAGGAGCTGCAAGGTAATCGGCAAACCGGTTAGAGGAGCACCAATCCCAATTAACCAGATAAACATCATAAAAAGAGTTAACACATTTTGACTTTAATAACAAAGATTTTCAACAAACCAACAAAAAGATTTTCCACATTTTATTTTTGAACAAACTCTGACCCTAACAAAAATAATTATTCACAAAACATTTGAAGTCTAACACAATTTGAAAAGAGCTCTAACAACAAAATATATTAATAATGACCTCTGTATGAATTGTTTTCTGGACATGCTAGGGTGAGTTCATTGCTTAATTATTTATTAGTTGATGAAGGATTGTGATGCACGTGTATGCTAGTTGACGATGATGTAGATGAAGAATTGTCAATCTCAAAATATTATCTTGCTTATTGGTGACAATTTCTTCAATTGGCATTGGTTTATCACTTAAATATCTGTATTTTTACAGAAAAAATGGAGTTAAGAACAATTTAGATTGTTTTTCTGGATAAATCGGTAAAACACTGCAATATTTTTTAGGGTTTCTGCATAATTATCATTGTTTTATTTATTGATTGATCGTTGAAAGAGAGCTGTAAGACCCGTTCCGCCGAGTCGCGGCCAGGACGGATCCGCGGCGTGGCTCGGGAGAGATCTGGATTCGCGAATGATTTTGTACGCGCAGCGCGACTTTAAAGGATCCACGGCGCGGTGCGCCGCTAAGGTGAAAAACCCTAATTCGGATTTAAACGCCTATATAAAGGGACCCAGCCCTAGGGTTCGTGTTTTTGGGGAGTTTTCTGGAGCAGAGGCGTCTGGTTTCAGCAGAGACTCTTTGGTTCCAAGGCTTTGGAGGTTTGATGGAAGAGATACAACATGGGAAAGGCTTGCAGTCGATCGGGTGCATTCCTCTGTTCTCCAGAAGCAAGGTAAGAGGATCTACCTTCTGATATTTCATTTTCATATCGTCATAGGGTGTTACCCATTGGTTTGTACCCTTAGATGAATTGTAACACTTAGGGTTTGGACCAAGGACATGCATGGACTTGCATGTCCATAAGGAAGTGATCTTAGGGTAGTTTCTGATCCCAAGAAGGGTGTAGAAAGGAACCCTAGCCGATTGATGTACTGTTAAGCGCTAATAATAGTTTGGAATGTTACGAGCCGCGACGCGGACTGGCTATGTCAGCGGCGCGGACTCGGCTGAACCCCCGTAATTGTGCAATGGTAGCCGCAGCGCGTAGGGCGAGAAGCCACGCCACGGCGAGCGACTGTTTGACCCTAAGGTTTAGTTTTGACCCTGGTTTGGTGGTAAACGTTGGGTCTGACTTTTAGGCAAGTCTATAGGAGTTTGGTCAGTGCTTGACATGTTGTGTATGTGGGATATAGGTGTGTGAACGAGCTAAGTGGGGATATTAAAGTATATCTGTGCGTTTTCGAATCAGGTGAGTATCCTCACCTTACTATATGATGTTGCATGTTAGGCATCTTGTGTGTTATTTACAGTTATATGATTTGCTCTATATCTGTGGTTATTTGTTGTTGGGCTCAGTACTGATGCGTGTCCCCTCGTAGCTGTTGTATGGCGAGTTGGACTATTGCCTTGTCCCATAGTTGTTGTATGATGGGCTGGGCCATAATCGGGAACCCATAGCTGTTGTATGATGGGTAGAACCTTCCCGTGTCCATAGCTGTTGTATGATGGATGCCCGTAGCTGTTGTATGGCGGGTAGGGTCGGGTCGTTCTCGAGGACGGGTTGTTTAATGTGTGGGCATGTATGGTAACTTGTGGACTCACTAAGCTTTAAGCTTACCCGTTGATTTTATAACATTTCAGGTATTTCAAATGACAAAGGGAAGGGCAAGGCTTGACGGCAGCGCATCGCATACAAGAGATTTATGTTAATGAACTATATTAGTATTTTCAAATGTTTCCGCTGTTGGTTTAAGTAATATGTTGAACAGTTTTATGTTTTTGGGAATAAATATTTTATTGGAACCTTGGTAATAAATGAATTTTAAAAATTTTGAAATTTGGGGCGTTACAAGAACTCTAACCAAGTTAACTGGAGTAAGACCGGGAGACAGCGAGACATAGAGCGGGTGAGTCTATGAATAGATGGTAACAGCAATAGACCGGAGATCAGGGGCGGACTTGAAGGGGGCACGGGGTGGCCCTTGCCACTACTCGATTTTTTTTCAAAAGTGTAAAATTTTTCGAATTTTTTTTATATTATAGCGCCACTAGAGTTTTATTTGTGCTACTAGGCTAGGTGCACCAAGTATTAATCCAAAGAAATTGGGCTAACCACACATTTAAAATTTGTTAAGTTTTAGCCCAATAGCTACTAGCCCACTACCCACAAGGCCAGACTTTTAATAAAAGAAGTGAAATTGGGCTAGGAATTGGAATAAGGCAGGCGACAGCAATTGGCAATCACGTGAATCAGTATCACGACAGTCGACTAAGTCGGCTTCACGTATACAATCAAGCAACAGCAAGGCCAAGTCGACTACTGCTTCTGTCTTTTTTTTCGATTCAAACATCACGAAATTACAAGCTAATCACGAAATTAAAAGGCAATCAGCAAGCAAGTAAGCAAGATCACGAAATTGAGGTTGTTTTCTTCAAAATTGAGTTCTCTCCAAACCCTAGAATGAAACAAGTAAGTATTGTTTTTATGAAATTGGTTGTTTTTTATTGAAATTACGAATTATATAAGTTACATTACTAGTTCTTTTGCTAACTTGCTTAGTTTTTTAGTTGTTTCATTTCTAATTTGCTTAGTTTTCATTGCTAATTTGCTTAGTTGTTTTGCTAAATGCTAATTTGCTAATATGTTGATTTGTTCAGTACTTAGTAGTTGAGTTATTTTGCTTAGTTATTGACTTGTTTGATTGTCTCCATAATTCCATTGATTGTTTTTGTTAATTGTTAGGGTAACATTGGGTCTTTTTTTAAAAGACCACTAACCTCCAATGAATCAAGTGTTGAAGGATCTTCTAAAAGACCATTTGTTATATTTAATGCAATCGTATGTTTTATTTTTGTGTTATTATATATGCCCGACCCGACCCGAAAATGCCCTGCACTCATAGGTTAAATTCATTTTTGTTATTATGTATGCTCGGAAAAAAAAATTGTGCCACTAGAGACCTTGAGTCCTGCGTCCGCCCCTGCCGAAGATTAATGGTGGCGAGATTCCGTGAGACCAGTGGAGCAAAGCAAACGGTGAGCGGTGGGTAATGGCGAGACCGCGAGAGTCCGTGTTCACTGCTTTTCGATTTGAGGAATTTCCGATGGTTACCATTTACCACGCCATATGTTATCTTAAATTCACCCGGCCCCAAAACTGTTGGATTAGGTGTCTAAGCCATGACTTGTAATTGAACTTTTATCTTATGGTTAAAACCAAAGTCAATTTGGGTTGCCCTCATGGGTGGAGGAAAGATAGTTCAGTAGAGAGAATAGTTGATTTATTAATTGTATAATAAATCAATAGAAAATATATATATGGTTTATTAATATATTTAAGTGCTAATATATTAATTAGAAACTATATTAATTAATTGAGATTTAATCTAGAATTAATTGGATTTAATTTGGAGATTAAATTAATTAATTAAAAGGTGCAGGGACTGGTTTGGTATTTATTCAATAGTTGAATAACTGGCCAGGAAAACCAGGGACCAAAAGTGGCGCCAACTTGGAGGCTCCTCCAAGGGTTTGGCGAAACCCTAATTAGGGTTTGGTAAGCCTGGTCCAAGTGGTCAAAAGCCTTGTCCAGTTGGAGGCTCCTTAGGGTTTCAGATGTAACCCTAGGAGGCTATAAAAGGAACCCCCTGGCACCTCATATTCACGCCATCTTCTCTCTGGATTCACTCTGCTGGACTGATTCTTCCATCCCCTGGGTGTGACTTTCATCTGAGGCAGGATACTTTTGCTGCTGCTTAAAAGGATCATAAGATCAAAGGTTGGTTTTTCCTTAATTCTTCTTTAGAATTGAATTGTATCCTCTAGGTTCTTAGTTCTAATCTTCATAGAAGAAAACATAGATCATTATTAGGGTTGCATGTGAACCTTAGGTTATTTTGTGTTCATTGATTGCATAGAAACCCTTCAGTGGTATCAGAGCTAGCTTGTTTTCTTGTGTTTGATTATGAACTGCTTGAATTGTTTTGTGCCTAAGGGTTATTGGCGAAAATTAACCCTTGGGAGGAGGCCAAAATCGATCTCAAGGCTAGGGTTTCCTAACCCTAGCCGCCACCCTCCTTGATCCCTTCCTTGATTGCTTGATTTGCTTGCCTTATTTGTGTGTTGTTATTTTTGGTAACCAAATAAACTAAAATAACTTGAACCCCTTTATTTGACATGTAAATTTCGAAATTCAAAGGGATATTACAGGTTAATTAATTTGATTAATTGGTAATCTGTAACCTAGATTTAATTAGTTTAATTAATTAATTAATTAAAAGACCAATTAAATCAGCTTTAAGAATTAATTTAAATTTTCAAAAAAATTAGAATAATTTGAGAAAATTAAGATTAAATTAATTCTAAAATATTTTAATAAGATTAAAATATATCTTATATGTATTTATGATTAATAGTTAATTTAATACATATAAGAAAATTGGTTAGTCTACCGCTAGTAAGCCTCATTCACAAAACTGTCCTATAAAGAGGGTATAAGGCGACTGACTATAAAATGTTAGTCTAATGGGTATCTACTCTTACCCACCGCTCTCCTGGTCAGTCGAGTGTCGTTAGCTGAACAGGTATGATAGAACCGCTAAGCCTCTTAAAAGTATAATGCTATAATTGAAAGTACTAGAACCCTAAACAAATCCCAATCTAGTTACTTTAGGTTAAAAAAATGTGAATTGGTGCTAATCCATGAAATTGCACATTGCACTTTGTGGAACGTTGGTGGAGCGTGTGTGGTTTACCGGCACGCCAATTGGGGTCCACAAAGAGTTGCAATGGGTTTTCTTGATTTTGTCATTATTAGCGGAGCGTGTGTGGTTTACCGGCACGTTAATTAGAGATGACAATTGACTTCAAGAGTACCAAGCAATTTGCATGGTTATTCACACCCGGTTTGTGATCCTCAGTATCCCAGTCACAAACAGTGGGGCATTCCTGAGATTAAAACATGCTATCGAACAGTTCGGTAAATCTCAAAGAAACTAGGAATTCCATTATAATATGATTATGTTTCCGCGGTGGAATTGGCTGAATCGTCATTCGCCTACCTTGTAAAATTTGCAATACTGATTACGGCATCCCTCTTCGGTATTGTAGATTGTTATTGTAGGATCCTAGCCTCGTATTTATTCTTGGGTGAATATGAGGATTATTATTATTACTCTATCTAATTAAAACTACCTTCTTCTTGTTCAGATGTCTTCTGACCAATCCGTTCCCCACTCAAATCCCGGTAATGTCACCTCGATTCTGTCATTATGCTCAAAGGTGACGTTGGACGGCACCAATTACAATGACTGGATCCGCAACATCAAGATGGCTCTAAGGTTTGAACATAAAGAGTATGTTCTAGAAACCGAGCTTGTTGATGTGGACACTGAAACCGCTACTCCCGAGGAAATCGCTGCGTACACTAAACACTCTGATGATGCAACCAAAGTGGCCTGCATCATGATCGCTACTATGAACCCCGAACTGCAGCGTATCTATGAGGACTATTGGCCTTACGAGATGCACAAGGAGCTCGCGGAAAGGTTCAGCAAGCAAGAGCGCATCGAGAGGCGTGAGGTTGTAAAAGCCTTCACTAACAGCAAGCCCAAAGAGGGCGAATCCATCTGTGCACATGTGCAGAGGATGCATGGTTACGTGGAAAGGCTTAGAAAGCTGGAAATGCCGGTCCATGAGGATTTAGCAGTTGACATAGTGCTGAACTCCTTACCCAGTTCTTATGACCAGTTCACACTGGCGTATCATTTGAACAACAACCAGGCAAACCTAGCTGAGTTACACCGCATACTGCGTACGGCTGAGGACGGGATGAAGGGAAAAGCTGTGCTCCCTGTCAACCCGCCTGTCCTGGCTATTGGCTCCGGAAAGGGAAAGAAACGGAAAGGCCCTCCTAAGCAGAACTGGAGGGAAAAGACTCACGTCGGGTCATCTAGCGGTGCCCCGAAAGGTAAGTCTTCCGGAATTCCACATGTTCGGAACCCCAAAGAGGCCGACTGCTTTTACTGCAAGCAAAAGGGTCATTGGAAGAGGAGCTGCCCCATGTATCTGCAGGATGTCAAGGACGGTAAAGTGAAACCGTCACAGGCAGGTACATATTCTATATCTAATAACTCATCTTTTTCCCGTTCATGGGTCCTTGATACAGGATGTGGTTTTCACATCTGTTCTGATTTGCAGGGCCTAGAGGAAAGTAGGGAACTGGAGCATGGCAGACTGAACCTGGTCATGGGCAATAGGCGAACGTCACCTGTTACCAAGATTGGTGTTTATGGACTGATGCTGAGCAGTGGAGTTAGATTAGATTTACATAATTGTTGCTATGTGCCAGATATGACAAAGAACATAATTTCCTTTCATGCACTATTTAGACAAGGCTTTTATTATGAGTTTAATAAATTGAATGGTTCAATTTCCGTTTTCAAAAATGATGTTTTTATTTTTAATGCTATGCCTTGTGATGGTGTTTATGAATCTATTATGTGTGTTGATAATTATGGCAAAAATGTGTTAACTATTGATGCTTCAAGCGGTATAGAAAAGGCATGTCTGTGGCATTGTCGCCTTGGCCATATAAACAAGAAACGCATCGCCCAACTCCAAAAGGATGGAGTGTTGGAATCATTCGACCTCGGGTCAGATGATGTATGCGAATCTTGCTTACTTGGCAAGATGACAAAATCACCATTCAAAGGTTCCTTTGAAAGAGGTGAAGGTCTGTTGGATATCATACACACTGATGTGTGTGGTCCCTTCAGAACAACCACTAGAGATGGCACGCGGTTCTATGTGACCTTTACCGACGATTTTAGTAGATATGGATATGTCTACTTGATCAAGAATAAGTCTGATACCTTTGAAAAGTTCAAAGAGTTTAAGAATGAAGCGGAAAATCAATTGGGCAGAAAGATAAAGATGCTTAGATCCGACAGAGGCGGTGAGTATCTTAGTATCGAGTTTCTCGATTACCTCAAGGAATGTGGAATTGTTTCACAGTTGTCGCCTCCAAGAACACCTCAGTTGAATGGTGTTGCAGAGAGACGAAACCGAACCTTGTTGGACATGGTTCGTTCTATGATGAGTCGAGCCTCACTTCCAATCCATTTCTGGGGGTATGCCTTAGAGACTGCCGCCCACATCCTAAATCTTGTCCTGACCAAGAAGGTTGCGAAAACACCGCACGAGATGTGGACAGGGAAAGTTCCCTCGTTGGCACACATCAAAGTCTGGGGCTGTGAAGCATTCGTGAGACGAGATACTTCAGATAAGCTCGCAGAAAGAAGTGAGAGGTGTTACTTCATCGGATACCCGAAACAGTCTTTTGGATACTTGTTCTACAGACCAAGCGAGGACGTGGTCTTTGTAGCAAGACGGGGGTTCTTTCGAGAGAGAGAACTCATATCCAAAGAGAACAGTGGGAGTACGATCGATCTCGAAGAAATTCAGGAGACGCCCGATGAAACAACCTTAGAAGAAACTAGCAACCAACATGAGGAAGAAGTTCCTGTTGGACCCACTGACATTTCGTTGCCCCTAAGGCGTTCAGGTAGAGTTAGCATACCGCCCGAGTTCTATGGTTTCCATATTACTTCGGACGGAGACACGTTAGTCAGTGATCGTACATTGACTAATTTGGATGAGCCAGCTTGCTACCGTGAAGCAGTGGCAGGCCCCGAGTCTGCAAAATGGAAAGAGGCAATGGACAGCGAGATAAAGTCCATGTATGACAATCAAGTTTGGAACTTGGTTGACAATGTACCGGGTCGAAAGACAGTCGGATGCAAGTGGATCTTCAAAAAGAAGACTGACATGGATGGAAAAGTGCATACTTATAAAGCTCGGCTGGTTGCGAAGGGATTCACTCAAACCCCAGGGGTTGACTATGATGAAACCTTCTCACCAGTAGCCAAGATTAAGTCAATCAGGATAATGCTTGCCATAGCTGCATTTCATGATTATGAAATCTGGCAGATGGATGTCAAAACCGCTTTCCTTAACGGGAAACTGACTGAAGATGTTTACATGAGTCAGCCAGAGGGTTTTGTAGACACTAAGCACCCTGATAAAGTATGTAAGCTTGAAAGATCAATCTACGGGTTGAAGCAAGCATCTCGCAGTTGGAATCTTTGCTTCCATGAGAAAGTCAAAGAGTTTGGCTTCTCTAGGAGTGAAGATGAGTCCTGTGTATATGTCAAGGCTAGTGGGAGTATAGTCACTTTCCTTGTGCTGTATGTTGATGACATACTGCTCATGGGAAACGACATTCCGACCTTGCAGAATGTTAAGGCTTGGCTCGGGAAGTGTTTCGCCATGAAAGACCTAGGGGAAGCTGCTTATATTCTCGGGATAAGAATACTTAGAGATAGAAAGAGAAAATTGATAGGCCTAAGCCAGTGTACATATTTGGAAAAAGTGTTAAAGAGGTTTAACATGGAAAGTTCCAAAAAGGGAGAGTTACCAATCCTAAGTGGTGTTAAATTGAGTAAGACTCAAAGTCCGAGTACCGATCAGGAAACAGCTGAAATGAGTCGAGTACCTTATGCTTCGGCTGTAGGGTCGATCATGTATGCTATGACATGTACTCGTCCCGACGTATCCTATGCACTAAGCTTGGTTAGTCGGTACCAGGGTAATCCTGGAAAAGCACATTGGATTGCAGTCAAGAACATACTCAAGTATCTGCGAAGGACAAAGAATATGGTATTAGTCCTTGGTGGCAGTGATGAGTTAAAAGTGAGTGGATATACAGATGCCAGTTTCCAGACAGATAGGGACAGTGGACGGTCCCAGTCGGGCTGGGTATTTCTTTTGAACGGTGGAGCGGTCACTTGGAAAAGTTCCAAGCAGGAAACGGTGGCTGATTCAACGTGCGAATCAGAGTACATCGCAGCAAGTGAAGCGTCTGAGGAGGCGGCTTGGCTAAAGAATTTCATCGGGAATCTTGGAGTTGTCCCGAGCATTCAGGAGCCGGTGGAACTTTTCTGCGATAATGAAGGAGCGGTCGCCTTGGCAAAGGAACCGCGAGACCATGGAAAGTCCAGGCATATCGAAAGAAAGTACCACTACATTCGACATTAGATAGAAGAAGGGCACTTACTGGTTAAGCGAGTATCATCCGAGGATAATCCTGCAGACATGGAAAGTCCAGGCATATCGAAAGAAAGTACCACTACATTCGACATTAGATAGAAGAAGGGCACTTACTGGTTAAGCGAGTATCATCCGAGGATAATCCTGCAGATCCTTTGACTAAGGCTCTGAATAGGATTAAGCACAATCAACATGCTCGGAGCATTGGATTGAAGGATGATGTTAGTTTTAGTAATTAGATAGATTAGAAACTTGTAACAGTATAAATGTAATTGACTCGGTGATTTTATAATAGAGATTTATAAATGAGTATTGTTACTGCCTTTGTCAATTGTTTATTTCTGTGTTTCTATATTTGCATGTTTAACTTCCTTAATAATTGGATTATTTAAAACTCCACAGTCGATCATGCTGTTAGGAAGTAAGTATGAATTAAGACTGTCATGAAATGGTTGCAGACTGTCTAAAGAGTTAGACATTGCAGTAAGACTGCTGCAACGTTCATGAGTACTTAGAAATAGAGATTTGAGTATTGGATAAACCCGCACTTAACAGATTGCTTCATGGATTATATCACGAGCAATGTTAAGACGATAATATCCGGTGATCTTTAAGTGGAGAGATATGATCTGTTATTTGTGATACAAGTACTTATTGACATTACGAAACCGCGCCAGTAACTCGGTGCTATAAAACGCATTGTTGTATGTATTTGGACCCGCAAAAGTTACGGACATATGAGTCGAAACTTATCCGTCCCATGACCCGATGGGAAACAGATATCTGTAGGCCTCTCGATGATTTAGAAGTTGACTGAAAGTGTTGGCCAACCGGGACTTGATTGATGTGTTCAATTAGTAGTCTCTAAAGTCATATGCAAATCAGAAATCGAGGAACAGAGTGTCAGACCAAGATTGATGTTAGTCCATGTCTTGAGTCTGAAAATATCTTGTTGGACGGAGGATCATCAGATCACTTATCTTTGGACAGAACTGACTGGGTCAGAGTTCAGACAATTAAAGTCATAGACTTATCCAAGTGGGAGACTGTTGGATTAGGTGTCTAAGCCATGACTTGTAATTGAACTTTTATCTTATGGTTAAAAGCAAAGTCCATTTGGGTTGCCCTCATGGGTGGAGGAAAGATAGTTCAGTAGAGAGAATAGTTGATTTATTAATTGTATAATAAATCAATAGAAAATATATATATGGTTTATTAATATATTTAAGTGCTAATATATTAATTAGAAACTATATTAATTAATTGAGATTTAATCTAGAATTAATTGGATTTAATTTGGAGATTAAATTAATTAATTAAAAGGTGCAGGGACTGGTTTGGTATTTATTCAATAGTTGAATAACTGGCCAGGAAAACCAGGGACCAAAAGTGGCGCCAACTTGGAGGCTCCTCCAAGGGTTTGGCGAAACCCTAATTAGGGTTTGGTAAGCCTGGTCCAAGTGGTCAAAAGCCTTGTCCAGTTGGAGGCTCCTTAGGGTTTCAGATGTAACCCTAGGAGGCTATAAAAGGAATCCCCTGGCACCTCATATTCACGCCATCTTCTCTCTGGATTCACTCTGCTGGACTGATTCTTCCATCCCCTGGGTGTGACTTTCATCTGAGGCAGGATACTTTTGCTGCTGCTTAAAAGGATCATAAGATCAAAGGTTGGTTTTTCCTTAATTCTTCTTTAGAATTGAATTGTATCCTCTAGGTTCTTAGTTCTAATCTTCATAGAAGAAAACATAGATCATTATTAGGGTTGCATGTGAACCTTAGGTTATTTTGTGTTCATTGATTGCATAGAAACCCTTCAAAAACCTACATTTCACCCGGGCTTATTAAACCACTTAGCCCGGACATAAACCTGGTTTTGAAATCCAATTTCATTAATTAATATTCTAAAAACGATAATTAAAATAACACGAGAAATTCTAAAACTCCCGACCCGAATATTTTGTTATTTTATGTTTCTAGTTAATCATCACATTTAACATCGATCAAATCAAATATGCGATTGAAGGAAGAATAAAAGAAAATGGTTAAGTCATTGGATAATGGTCAAGGGGGGAGAGAGAGAGAGATAGAGAGAGAGAGAGAGCAACGACTCCATTCACATGCATCGGGTATTTTCTAATCAAAGTCACGATTGGTGTGCACAACGAAGTGGAAGAGGATAATCAGCAGGTTTAAATGGGCGAAAATGATCAAATCCAAGATGATCATGGAATTGATTCACCCTTTGGTGAACAGGAAATTAATGCTAAAAAAATTCCTCATCAAGACCCGACAAATTTAAATCCGAGTCATACTCTTGAGGATGGAGAGTCTTCTAACAACCCCTGTGAAAAGAATGATGGGTTAGATGATGAAGGTGAAAAGGTAAAGAGCTTGGTGAATTCGGTGGAAGTTAGAGATTCTGATCATTCGAGAGAGGAATCGGTCCATGTGGTGAACTCGGTGGACTCCCAGAATTCAGTCCCTTCAAAGATGATCCCTGACTTAAACTCGGATCCTATTGCCCCCATTCAGAAACTGGAGTTTCTCAACCTCATCATCAGAATAGTGCAATTATGAAAAAGAAAAAAATCTTCAAGCGGTGGTATTGGTTGTCATTCGTCTATGAAACTTAAAGACGTGATTCGAGCCAATAATAACAAAAGATCAAAGAGATAAGGAAAAGGAAAGGCTAACAAATCGGGGCACTCTGCTTCGCTTGGTTCCACCTCTATTGAAGTAAATAAGACAAAAGAGATTGGAAATGAATTTGGTTTTTAGCTGGACAGGTTTGAAGATCAAATTAGAGTGGAGATTGAAGCTGAAGGCGTCACCAAAAGTAAAAAATGAATCTTTTATCATATAATATTCGAGGTGTCGGGGACGCGAATAAAAGAGAGCAAGTCAGGGCCATTCAAAGACGTCATAATATCAACTTCATTAGTATCCAAAAAACCCAAATGGTAAACATAGAAGATATCAACCATTCAGAATTTTGGAATTCAGTCGACTTTGACTGGGTGGCTTCGGCATCTACAGGAAGATCTGGTGGCCTTCTATGTATTTGGAACTCCAGAATTTCAAAGTATCGAATTCTGTCATTAATCCCAACTTTATCTTGGTGTCTCGTTCATGGTTGGGCATTGATGAAAATATCAATCTAGTTAATGTCTACGCTCTTAATAACCCTAGCGAAAGAAAGAATCTTTGGGCTGACTTATTAAGAATTTAAGACTCCATTAACGGAATCTGGGTTTTCATGGGAGATTTCAACGATGTTCGGGGAAAAGATGATAGATTCTTAGCATTCTTTTGAGACGCCAGTACACACAGGTTCAATAATTTCATTGTGGAGGCGGGCTGAGTAGAATTTAATCTTGGAGGTCGTAGGTTCACCTGGATCAGTAAAGATGGAAGAAAGCTAAGCAAATTAGACAGGGTCCTTGTCTGTCATCAGTTCATAAATAAATGGAGTTCCGCTTCTGTGGTGGCCTTACCTAGGCAATATTCGGACCACAATCCGATTGGAGAACATATTGATTTTGGACCTAGTCCATTTCGCTTCTTCAACTCCTCGCTCTTCATTCCGGGATGTTCTGAGGTAGTGGTGAATGCGTGGTCTGAAGACATAGGTACCGGAAACCACGACTTGCTACTTTTGAAAAAGCTCAGGAGAGTAAAAGCAGTTAAAGGGGTGGAAAGCCAAAAATAAAAAAGAAGAAGAAGGTGAACTCGGTGACATCAAGAAGACCATCGACTATTTGGAAATTACAGCCGGAACTCGACACCTCACTTCGGATGAATGCTTGGAATGGAAGAATTTGCAATCGAGGCTGTTGGAGTTAGAGCTCATCCGAAAGCAAGACTTAAAATAAAAAGCTAGGATCAAATGGGACGTTGAAGGTGATGAAGATTCAAGCTTCTTTCACGCAGTTATTAATGGTAACCGGAGGAAAACAAGAATAAACGGTCTGTTTAATAATGGGAGGTGGATAGGGGACCCAATTGAAATTAAGGATTTTGTTCATAACTCTTTGCCGAAAAATTCAAATCATCCAATGCTACCAGACCTTCCCTCATAAGTGACAAGTTCAAAATACTTTCGACCGAGGATCAGACTTTCCTTGAAGCCGATTTCACTCAGGAGGAAGTCAAAAATGCAGTTTGGTCCTGTGCATCTGAAAAAGCGCCAGGGCCAGATGGTTTCACATTCAAATTTCTGAAAGAATTTTGGAGCACGATCCATTCAGACGTTTTCTTAGCAGTTAAACACTTTGAAAAGGCGAAAGAGTTTAGCAGGGGATGCAACGCGTCTTTCATCTCTCTTGTTCCAAAGACTAGAGATCAAATGTCTCTAAAGGATTACAGACCAATAAGTTTAATTGGTTTCCTAGCTAAAATCGTTTCTAAAATTCTTGCCTCGAGGCTCAATGCGGTCATTCACAAAGTTGTCAGTCAAGAGCAATCGACATACGTTCATGGGAGGAACATTATTGAGGGACCTTTTATAATTAATGAAGTTTGGAATTGGGCTAAGAAGTCACACACCAAGTCTATTCTCTTCAAAATTGATCTCGAAAAAGCCTTCGACTCCGTTGAATGGTCATATCTGGACTAGGTCTTAGATCAAATGAACTTTGGGTCAATTTGGAGAGATTGGATCCGGGTGCTTTTAACTTCGGGTAGAGGGTCTATCCTTGTCAACGGAGCTCCTACAAAAGAATTTGGTATCGAGAAAGGACTTAGACAGGGTGATTCGCTATCTCCATTTCTATTCATTCTTGCTATGGAGGGTCTTCACGTGGCTATGGAGATGGCTTGCGAAAAACACCTCTTCCATGGTCTTCAAATTCCAGGAAATGGCCAATGTCTTTCGCATCTAATGTACACGGATGACGTTATGTTCGTTGGTGAATGGTCCCCAGTCAATTTCTTAAATCTTAAAAGAATCTTAAGATGCTTCTATCTTGCATCGGGGCTCAAAGTTAATTTCAATAAGAGCAAAGTGTATGGCATTGGGGTAGATAGAACGAAATTGTCCAACTTAGCTAGTTTCTTGGGGTGTGAAGATGCAATTTTTCCGTTCACATATTTGGGGTTACCAATCGGGGCGAATATGTCATTGTCCAAAAATTGGACTCCAATCATTGACCGGTTCAGGAAAACATAATGCTCATGGAAAAGGAATAATTTGTCTTTCGGAGGCCGTTTGACCTTGGTAAACTCTGTATTGGGGAGCCTTCCGCTGTATTACTTCTCAATTTTTAGAGCTCCAAAGAAGGTGATAAATATTTTAGAAGGGATGAACATAGCCGGGAGGCTGTTTCATATATACCTCATCTGTTAAGCCCCTGTCAGACTTCGATATAGGGTCATATCAATAACCGGATTACCAGATGAAGAGAGTTTCGGTTTGGTGACCGTCAACGCGAGATAGAACCTCTGTAACAAAGGCGGTCTGTGAAAGGAACAGACAAGTCACGGACCGAGTAGCAGCGATGCCGAGGAAAAAGGAGAGAAGGCCCAGGTCCGTCATGGCAAACTCTGTCGAGAGACGAGTAATGAATCTCGTGATGAGAAAAGAACTTGAGGCCGTAAGGATAATGTCATCGACATAAAGGAGGAGATAAATAGTCTCAGTTTCACGGTGAAAGAGAGGTGTCCGACCGACTGCTAGTGAAGCCAAGCGAGGAGATGTAAACAGCGAACCGCAGGTACCACACACGGGGAGCCTGTTTAAGGCCATAGAGGGCCTTTCGTAGGAGACACACATGATCAGGGTAGGAGGGATGAACATAGCCGGGAGGCTGTTTCATATATACCTCCTCTGTTAAATAGAAGGAAGGCATTTTTAATGTTGACCTGATGAATCGGCCAATGACGAGAGACAACAATGCTAAGGACAGTGCGAATTGTAAAAGGTTTAATAACTGGGCTAAACGTATCATCAAAGTCAAGACCAGGTTGTTGCGAGAAAACCTAAGCAACAAGCATGCCTTTATAGTGGTCGAGGTTACCATGAGAGTCAAACTTGTGACGGTAGAGCCATCGACCACTGATGATGTTGGTAGTGGGAGGACGGGGAACGAGATCCCAGGTGTGATTGTCATTAAGAGCTAAGATCTCAGCATCCATGGCTAACTTCTAATTCAGATCGCACATAGCCTGAGCAGTGGATCTAGGAATGGGAGAGAAGTCAGAAGTGGCAGACAGATTGTAAAGAACACGAGGTTTTAGGGAACCTGTCCGGAGACAGGTATTCATAGGATTACATAAGGGGAAAAAGGAGGAGGGGATGAAGGTGAAGGAGAAGAAGGTGGGGTAGCTACGGGATCGGTTATAGGAGAAACCGAGGGAGAGGGTATAGTAGGTGGAGGATCATCATTAGGAGTGAAGTGATCATAGTCAATGTGAGAAGGGGTAGGGTGAAAATCATAGTAGGGAAAGTGATCCTCATCGAACAGGACATGTCGCAATATGATGACACTTTGTGTTACAAGATCAAGGCACTTGTGGCCTTTGTGGTCAGGAGCAGAACCAAGATAAACACAGGCAGAAGACCGGGGAGAGAGTTTATGAGGAAATGTGGAGGTAATGGTTGGATAACACAAGCAACCAAAGACACTAAGATGATCATATTTTGGGAAGAACCCAAAGAGCACTTCAAAGGGTGTCTTAAGAGAGAGGATGGTGGTGGGTAGGAGATTGATGGTGTGAACAGCTGTCATAAGCGCTTCAGCCCAAAACTTAGGAGCTAAAGACGCTTGAAACAGAAAGGTGCGAATTATATTATATAATTGTACGAATGGAGCATTAAGTCTTTTCGTTTTGTTGCGACGTATAAGGACAGGAAAAACGAATGGTAATACCATTAGCTTGAAGGTAGGTAAGAAGAGTGCTATTGTTAAATTCATGAACAATATCACACCTAAAAGAGTGAATGTGAATTTTAATTTGATTTTTGACATACATTCTGAAATTACAAAAAATAGAGTATTCAGATTTAGCACGAATAGGAAAAACTCATAAAAAGTGTGAAAATTTATCAAGAAACAATATATAATATTTAAAGCCACTCAAGCTAGGTATCAGAGATGTTCATAAATCAGAGTGAATTAGTTCAAACACACTAGTGGTTTTTGACAAAGAAGAAGAAAAAGACAAACGACAATGCTTCCCAAGTTGACAGGCATGACAAAGTGGGACTTTATTAGTACTACTAGAAATAAAATGACGAGACTTCAAAAACTGGAGAATGGAAGAGGCGGGATGTCCTAGATGACGATGCCAAGTGGGGAGAGATACAGAGGTGGGAGTTGAGTCCGTGGCAGTGGTAGAAGGGGTACACGGGTACAGATCACCGTCGCTATCGCATCATTGAAGAAGGGAGTCAGAGTCAAGATCCTTAATAGAAAAACCAAATGGGTCAAAAGAGACAGAAACCCAATTATTAGTAGTAAATTTACACACAAAAACTAAGTTTTTAATCATCTGATTAGACACGATGACATTTTTAAGAAAAAATTTATCACGGGAAAAAGCAAGAAAAGTTTTACCAATGTGAAAGACCGAATAATAGCACCATTATCAACCATAATAGGTTTAGAATTGTACGGTGTCATAGAAAGCCTGTTACCTTGGTTAAAACTCATGTGAGAGCTAGCTCTTGTGTCCATGTAGTACGCATTGTCCGAAGGTGGTTGGACCAACATCGCTTGAAACACCGAGGATAAATCTGTATGCTGTGGTGGAGGTTGTATAACCGGACTATGTGGAAGAGGTTGTCTAGTGGGCTAAAAAGAGGGGTTGGTGGGCCGAAAGCCATGTTGGTGGACTATCCAGAATAAGCTTGATGTGGTGGGCTGAAGAGGAGCCGACACTAAGCTGGGAAGGAAGCGATTGGGCTCGTAGGTGGGCCAGCTGACTGAGGAATGGAGCAGCAGCAACATGGAACAGTGGGGAGGGCCTAGTTGGGGGAATCATATAGTGCCAAGGTGTGGGAAAAATTCCAGAAGCCCATTATGTCCATAAAAATTAAAGGGTTGCTGATTTGTATTAAATGCACTTGGTGATACCCCGTTATTCCTGCAAAACTTGAATCTTGACTTATGTTTGTGCCTGCAAAATAGTTGGTGGTAGTAGAAATACTAGAATTACCCCCCCCCCCCCTTCGAAGTAGCCCGATTATTAGTAAGATTTTTGTTCCATTTATTTTTAGATTTTCTGGATTGTTGAGAAGTGGAATAAAGAGCTGTAGTTGTAGAGTGGGACGGGTCGGGCAATATGCCATTATGATCTTCATGGTTTTCATGGAGCAAAATCATATTTTTGGCTTCCAAAAACGACGGAAAGGGCTTTGTATTAGTAAGAATGTCAACAATACTTTGATAGGAGGATGGTAAACCACGAAGGATTTGCATCACAAGTTTTATTTCAGAAATTTCAGAGTCCACATCGTGTAATGCATCAGCAAGATGTTTAAGATTATGACAATATTCTTGAATGAAAGATGCACCTTTTTATTGCGATTTCTTGTAGTTGTAACATTCGGGCATTTTATTGTTGAGGAAGAACTCATGCAAGTTATCTCATAGATCCTTTGCAGTACAAGTGTTAGTGGTAATATGATCACATATGGAGTAAAACCAAGACTTCACGCGAGAATCGATGGAATGCCAATCTTCATCATCGTCACCTTTGGGTTGAGAATTTCCATTAATGTGGCCAAGAACTTTAGCACCCTGACAAATATCCTTGAAAATACGACACCATAATTTAAGCTTTGAGCCATTATAGATCAAATTGAAGATAAATTGGTTGTACACGTTTGTCACCGCGTAACCAAGTTGTTGAGTGGTTGGGCTTGGGTGGACGAGGATGCGGCAGAGGACATGAGGAATCCGGAAAATCCGAAAACAAGATGAAAATAAAAACACGTAAAAATAATCAGAGAACTAACCATAGGTAGATAGATTGTAGTATAACAACTACACTAATCCCTCAAAGGTAGCGAGATGGAGGCAGCGACCAAGCACGAGTGCGATCCAAGAGACAGAAGCGTGGAGAAGATCAGAAGTGGCAGCTGTGGTCGACTAGGTGAAGCAGATGAGAGAAATCGATCAAGGAGTAGAGGCGAGAGACAGCAAAAAAAAGGAAAGGGAATGGCGATAGAGAAATCGATCAAGCATCGTACGTGCTTGATACCATGTTGATATGTGGAAAATACCCTCTTAGGTTTGCATTAACATTCATCGGTATAAATATAATACAGAGTATATATAAATTACATAAAGGACCCTTGCCTATATGGATATATAACACCTACATAAATAATATATAAATGATACATTTAACAGATATCAAATGTTGATATCGGCTAATCCAATTTAAATCAAAATCCAAAACATGAACCCAAAAAGAAAGGAAAAAATATGCAAAAGCCTGAAAAGTTAAACATAGTAAACTAATATATCTCCCATTAGACTTGAGCCTACGATAATTAGGTCGAGTAAAAGGAAAAATATTCCTTGAATAGCAATAAAGCTAGAAACTTATTCAATGCTTATGAGAAAGAGTAATATAAAGAAACCAATAAATACCTCCAACATAATTAAGAAATAAACTAGCATGTCCAAATGTTAAAGAAGATAAAACTTGTGTACATACAAATTTGATAATTGACATAAAACTAATCAAAAAACATGACATCATAAAATGATAGAAGTAGATCTAATGTGTGGTCTTTTGTAGCAGGTCATTAATTTTGAAATTGAGGGAAGCTAGAGCTGAAGAAGGATCAATGTCGATTTGTATATGTTTATACTGAGTAATTTGAAGGAATTTACGGGTGATCATATGTCTTATGTTGGATAGTTCAATTTATCATGGTCATAATTGCCAAAGAGTTTGAATGTTTGATAGTTCAATTTATCATGTTCATAATTGCCAAAGAGTTTGAATTTCAATAGAAGAAGATTGGTTCGTATATATAATACCTAAGTGTATGTCGCTTACTGCGGTTAATGGTATATAAGGGTAACTGTGGGGATTTTCATTTGTTACGAACTTGAGAACAATAGGAGGTGATTTCAGGAAAGAGCTAGGAAAGTCACTCAAAGAGGTGAAATCTTGTGTTCTTGGAACTTGGAATAAAAAATAACTGATATTCATGTATGCTTTTTATTAAGAGAAGAATACATCATAAAACTGGTGAGATAAAATCAATTTCAACGATATCTTACAAGAATTACTATCTAGTATATTAATTAACCGAAATATGATAAATATACTAGATAGTAATTCTTGTAAGATATCGTTGAAATTGATTTTATCTCACCAGTTTTATATGATGTATTCTTCTCTTTAATAAAAAGCATACATGAATATCAGCTATTTTTTATTCCAAGTTCCAAGAACACAAGATTTCACCTCTTTGAGTGACTTTCCTTGCTCTTTCCTGAAATCACCTCCTTTTGTTCTCAAGGCTTTACCTCCATTGTAAAGATCAGACTAATTCATCAGGTTGCTTTTTTGGTTTAATTGAAATCCAGAACATGAACCCAAACTAACTACAAACAAGATTAAGATGCAAAAACATCAAACACAAACTCTGAAACATATAGGAAACAAATCTATAGCGTTTTGACAAATACAGATTTCATCATCTAAATTAACATTTTACGAAATCAAAAGTCATACATAAATATCATTAAAAAACAGTAGGTTCGTTTTTTTTATTCGACATGAAGCCAGAATGATTAGTTCAAAAGAAAATAAAACAGGTTCCTTGAACATCAATAAGGCTGGATGCTTATTAGTTCTTATAAAAAAGAGCAATAGAAATTAAACCGAAAATGCCACCAACTTAATTTAGAGATGTACCAATATCAATAATGTTAGATAAGGTAAATCTTCGCTGCTAGCGTAGTAGCAGAAAAGCAAATTAAAACACCATTTTAGACACATCATGTTCACAAAATTGAAACTTGACCAAAAAATTAAAACTTGACCTAAATGTAACTAAAAAACAGAGCATCGTGCAAAGTAGTTATAACAAGAGCTAGAATAA
Source organism: Cichorium intybus (assembly GCA_023525715.1). NCBI lineage: Eukaryota > Viridiplantae > Streptophyta > Magnoliopsida > Asterales > Asteraceae > Cichorium > Cichorium intybus. The sequence goes on from CM042010.1 coordinate 17,405,109, forward strand.
TCAGACAATCTAAACGCTTTACCTCCCCATTCACCATCCTGCCGATGCCTCTTCACATTTGCAATTGCTTGGGAGGTTCTATCCAAACAAGACTGTCAACATACTCAACAACTTTAGTTATATAATCACTTGTCGACATAATCTTGAAGGTTTTAGTCTTGGCTGCAACGGGATCATACAATGCAAAACGATCATCAACTTGAAAAAGAAACTCGCTGTGTGATGTAAATCCATATGGAAATATATCATCACTAAACTGGGAGAACGCATGATGTTTGACCCATGATTCAGCCAACCCCCTTCAAAAGCTAATAAACTTATTCAATTGTGTAAAACCAGTTTTTTTCTCTCTCTAAGTTTTTCGTGATATTGAGTTTTTCGTCGGATTTAAACATGGCCGGTGATACACCGGGCATAGAATCTGATCTACAACCTCTCACCGATGTTGAGTTGGTTGCTTCATCTCCAAATCAGAAGTTTTCTGCCCAAAAGAATGATATTTCTGATTTTTCGATTAGAACTTGTAGAAAACGAAAAGATAAGAAATTGCATCAACAACCACGTTTATTCAAACAACCATCTGGAAAGTGTTATTGGTTGGATCACAAGAAAGAAAGAAATTTACAAAAAAGAGATTCATGCATTCAACGAAAACGATTCTCTGAAATCGTAAATGAAAAAGAATCTATCAAAGTTCAAGAAACTTTTGAAATGCCGATCGTTCCTACTGATTCGTTGACGTCTCATGCATATCCTGTCGTTTCTGATAATACGCGCCAGCCTCCTGATGGATTGGTGATGCCGATAGATGACGTGAATGTTTCCGGAGGTGGGATGGTGGATGGTATGGTTGTGGATGCTGATTCTTCGGATGATGAATCATCTGATGGAAGCGATGGAGAATACGAAGACACAGCCGATGGTAGAATGGGGGACGGCATGGATGTTGCCGTTTCCGATATCCCTGTGATCACTAGCGACTCTCTTTCCGGCGACGATGGCTGCAAGGGTACCCCGATCTTGACAGATGGTGGTGGGATGAATCAAACGGTAACTTCTGACAGTATTGCCACTCAAAAGGTAAATTGCATTTTAAGTAGGAGGGGAAAAGAAAATTTTAATCATCATTGTGTTGTGATGGAGGTCCCGATTATAGAAAATTTGACTTTAAAAACCCATACTAACGCTCTCTCTCATGGTGCTTTTAATGATCACTCCACTACTCCTTGTCCCATAGATTCTTTGCTGAATCCCCACGTGAACAATCACTCTTCCTCTTCTTTTTCTCTACTTGGACCTGGCCCATCTAACTTATCTTCCACTTTGGAGCTCCCTCCTAAGAATTTGCCTATGTTTAATTCTAATTATGTTCCCTTTAAGACCAAACCCAATGGTATCCAACATTGCTCCACTTCCCATCGTCCCAATGGGCACAACCCTCCTGCTACCAACTCCACTCCCCCTTCTAATTGTGATGCTCAACCCCCTGTTAACGGCTCAAATGAAAATTCTCGACGCCCTCCCTTATTTAATTCCAAGGAAAAATCCTATTTAACTAATAATATGGATTTGGAAAACAAAAATACTAATGCTTGGTCCCGTAAACTACCGTTGCTTGTTAACTCTCAAGCAAATATTTTGAGTGGTCTGCAAAAACACTCAACTGCCAATTTTCGATTCATTCCAAACTTAAGCAAAGATGTTGACGTACCCGTTGATATCCCGGTCGCGGTTGTTAATAAGATTTGTGAGACTCATGCGCGGACCATATGTGGTTATTTTGTTGGATGCAAAATGAATTATTCAGATGTTCGTTTTCTCGCTTCTAAGATGTGGTCGCAACATGGTCTTGAGGACGTTTTGTTAAATGGTAATGGAGTTTATTTATTTAAATTTAACAATGACCAAGGTCTACAACATGTTATAACCCACGGACCATGGACTTTTAGGGGTGCTCCCATTGTAATGCAAAAATGGAAACCCGGACTTAGCATTCATAGAAACAACCATGACAAACTTCCTCTATTGATTAAAATCCATGACATCCCTTATGAGACTTGGAGTGAGGAAGGCTTAAGTCACATTGCTTCTAAAATTGGAAAGCCGCTTGCCATGGACTCTTATACGGCTAACATGTGCACTTATGCTGCTGGTAAAGCCGTTTATGCACGTGTCCTCCTAGAAGTTCCAACGCGTCCCACATGGGTTGACAAAGTGATGATCCGAATCCCCGATCCCGATACTCTTGAGTTTTCTACTCATACTCTTAGAGTTGAATATGAATGGAAACCGCCTATGTGCTCCCATTGTAATGTGTTTGGTCATGAAACACATGTGTGTATGCAAGTTATTGCTAAAGCTAATGCTAGTTCTCCCACTACTGCGGATAAACTAGAAAAAACTCACTTTTCTACCATTACAGATAAAAATGATGATTTTATTACTGTTTCAAAAAAGAAGAAAAATCCTTCAAAACATGATTCTAAAAATGACAACAAAAACAATGAGACTTCTAAAAGTAATCCGAGTGGAAAATACCAAAGCAATTCGCAAGAATTTTTTTTTTCCAAAAATAATAATAATTTTAAAACTAATAGAAATAAGTCGCGATTGGAGTTCCGCCCGGTTCCGATTAAGAACCGCCCACAAATTCCCCCCCTTTCTAATAATCCCCCACCCGGTTTCCCTAGTCCTATCGTCCGCCTTTCTTCCACCACGCACCCGAAACAGTCTGAGCGCACCACTCCTATCTTCAACGCCTTCTCCGTTCTTGATATGTGTTCCACCGACATCACAGATCATCCTGCTTCAACTTCCCCCTCCACCGTACACGTGCTCCCTCCCCCATTATTACCGATGATTTTGCACTGGATACTGATGACCTTTTTGTCGAGGATAACTACATTGAGGTCGACTCTGATGATGGGAAAACTGCCCAGTTCATTGCCGGAGATATTGGATCCCCTCATGATCACCTTATGATAGCTCTGACGTCCGAGCAGATGGACTCCACCCCCCACTCGGTTTCCATATGACACACGTCGCTGCGTGGAACTCTCGCGGTCTCTGTAAACTTTCTCATCAGAAAGCTTTGAAAGAGCTTATCCGCGATCAAAATCTCCAAATTTGTGCCGCCATCGAGACTCGTGCCTCCTTTTCTAATCTCACTCGTATTTGTAGTCGTGTCTTTGGCTCATGGTCTTGGTCTTCCAACGGGCTTTTTTGCCCTCGGGGGACTAGAATTGTGGTTGCCTGGGACCCCTGGCTATTGATATGATGCTTCTCGACTCAAATGATCAGGTTATGCATTTCAGCATTAAAATTCGTGCTTCTAATAAATCCTTCTTCTGCTCGTTCATCTATGCTCATAATAATCATATGCTACGCCGCACTCTTTTGGATTCTCTTGAGGCTCATAAACATGTTGTTAAAGCTGCCCCCTGGATAGTGTTGGGTGATTTCAATGTTGCTCTTGACATGAAAGATAGCACCGCTGGAGCGTCTGGTATCTCTCGTGGCATGGATGATTTCAGGAACTGTGTGAATCGGATTCAGATGGAGGACATTAATTTCAAAGGTCTCTTCTGCACCTGGACCAAGTCTCCTAACGGTTCCGGTGGCATTCTCAAGAAACTTGACCGTGTCATGGGTAATCCGCGCTTCGTTGCTTCTTTCCCTTCTGTTTCTGTCACTTTTCTCCCTTACAGATCGTCCGACCATTCCCCTGGTGTGCTTTCTCTCCCTCTCAGATCCCCGTTCAAGCCTAAACCATTCAAGTTTCCTAATTTTCTGACATATAAGAACGAGTTTAAGCATGTTATTGCTTCTTCTTGGGATCCCGATATCCCCGGCCATCAGATGTATAAGGTTTTCCAAAACCTGAAAAATTTGAAAGCGCCTTTGCGTAAGCTGCTCCGTAGCCAGGGCAACCTCTTCTCTAAGGTTATCTCTCTTCGTATTGAGCTTGATAGAGTTCAGATTGCTCTGGATCGAGATCCTTTCAATAGGGCTCTCCGTGACGAACAATGCACCTACCTTCTCGCTTATAATGAGGCTTGCTTGGATGAAGAGAGGTTCCTGAAAAAGAAGGCTAAAGTTGACTGGCTTCGGGAGGGTGATAAAAATTCCGCTTTCTTCTACAAGTCTGTTAAAAGCCGTAATTCTCGCAATCGTATCGACTCCATCCAGAATGCCCAGGGCAGCTGGATCTCTGGGGATGCCCTCCCCAATCTGTTCGTCTCCCACTTTCAAACTTTCTTAGGCACAGCCCACCCCTCCCTTGCTATTCGAGACCCGTGTTCCCTCTTCTCTAATAAGCTCTCCCCTCTTCAGTCTGCCGCCATGCTTATTCCTGTTACGGATGAGGAGGTTAAGTGCGTCTTGTTCCAGATGGGCGATGATAAAGCGCCCGGTCCAGATGGTTACTCGGTTAAGTTCTTCAAATCTGCTTGGGATATCGTAGGGCCCGATGTCTGTTCTGCGGTCAAGGAGTTCTTCTCTTCTGGTAAACTACTTAAGTCGCTCAACAACACCATGCTTGCTTTCATCCCTAAGGTTGACTCACCGTCTAAAGTCACTGATTTCCGCCCCATCGCCTGTTGTAACGTTGTTTACAAATGTATCAGCAAGATCATTGCGGATCGTATCAAGAACCAACTCTCTTCTCTGGTTGATGAAAACCAGTCTGCTTTCATTCCAGGGCGCTTGATCACTGACAACGTTCTTCTTGTCCAGGAGCTAATGCGTGATTATCATTGTCATCGTGGTCTCCCCAGGTGTGCGTTTAAAGTCGATATCCAAAAAGCTTATGATACAGTTGACTGGTTTTTTCTTCGCACCATCTTGGTTGGGTTTGGTTTCCCCATTCGTATGATTGACTGGATAATGACGTGTGTTTCCACTGCTGCTTACTCTGTGAGCATCAATGGTAATATGCACGGATTCTTCGACGGTCAAAGGGGCATCCGTCAGGGTGACCCCCTCTCTCCCTATGTCTTCACTCTTGTCATGGAACCTTATGATCAAGAGAAACATCTCTGACTCCGATTCTTTTAAATTCCATCGGCAATGTGAGGAGCAAAGTATCACCCATCTCTGCTTTGCCGATGATCTTCTTCTCTTCTGTCATGGAGATAGCTCTTCGGTTCGTGTCATATATGACTCTCTTGCTGAATTCTCTAGGGTCTCTGGGCTCCACCCTAACGAAGCGAAGAGTGAAGCCTTCTACTGCAATGTTGGTGAGAGGCCCAGAGCTTCCATTGATCGTATTGTTAGGTTTCCGGAGGGATCTCTCCCTGTCCGATACCTTGGTGTCCCTCTCATCACCACACGTCTTGTCCACAAGGACTGTAAACGCCTTCTTGATAAAGTCAAATGCAGGATTAATGACTGGAAGAACAAGTCTCTCTCTTTTGCCGGTCGTCTCCAACTCATCCTCTCTGTCCTTTCTTCCATGCAAATATATTGGGCTTCCGTTTTTATTCTTCCTAAATCTATCTCTAACGAGATTGAGAAACTCACTAGGGGTTTCCTCTGGTGCAACGGTGAGATGAAGCGTGGTAAAGCCAAAGTATCATGGAAGGCTGTATGTCTCCCTAAGACCCATGGTGGTCTGGGTATTTGTAACCTTGCTGTTTGGAACATTGCCCTTATGGCTTCCCATACCTGGAGACTCCTTTCTAATAAGGATTCTCTTTGGGTCAGGTGGATCCACTCGTACCGGCTCTGTGGCCGTAACTTCTGGGATGCCCCCAAGAAGCGCGGTACGGGCTATGCCTGGCGCAATATCCTCGACATGCGGGGTAAGATCAGGGACTTTATTGTCTCCAAGGTTGGTGATGGCTGCTCTACGTCTGCTTGGTTCGATAACTGGCATCCTGCTGGTCCCCTCTCTTAGTTCTTATCCGCCCGTAACATCCATACTGCGGGCTTCACTCCTGATTCTAAGGTTTCTGACCTTGTCCTCAACGGGTGTTGGGTGCGCCCCCATTGCTGGCAAGACTCCCATCCTGTTTTGCTTTCTCATAACCCCCCTTCTCTTTCCACGTCCGTTCTTGATAAATTACTCTGGAGATCTTGCGACGGTAAGGTCTCTCCTTTTTCGGTCCGTTCTGTCTGGCACTCTATACGACCCTCGGATCAGCCTGTCGACTGGTATCATCTTGTTTGGTTCTCCCAGAATATCCCTATACATGCCTTCATTCTCTGGGTTGCTCTCAAAGATCGACTCAAGACCCATGATAAAATCAGAACCTGGGAGACTAACGCCAACCTCATCTGTGCCTTCTGCGGTGATTGTTTCGATTCCCTTCCTCATCTTTTCTTTGAGTGTTCTTTCCCTTCTATGGTTTGGCATGATCTTCAGCGTGTTATGAACCTCTCCTTCCCCTCAAATTGCTGGTCGGATATCATCAATCTTCTCAAGCCCATCTCTAAGGGTAAGACCGTTTGGTCCGTTATCCGAAGACTTGTGCTTGCGGGAGCTATCTACCACATTTGGCAGGAAAGAAATAACCGGATCTTTAAGAATAACAGAAGACTGTATCATACTGTTGTCAAGACTATTATTGATGATGTCCGTTGTAGACTGATGAGTCTGTCTATGAAACCTTCCCCTAATGTTATTTTGGCTAAAAGGGTCTGGTCCCTACCCTAACGTTGAGAGTTGTATCTCCTTGTTTCCTACGTGGTCCATTATTCTCTCCTATCTCATCTTTTCTACTATATATTTATCTGCTTGTATGGTCTGTTTTTTTGCAGGATGTTTGCTTTTTATGTTACTGTTATGTTCTCTGGTTCCAAAACCTGTTTTGGTTCCTAGTATAGCCTTGTTGTCCATTGGGGCTTGTCCCAATGGGTCTTTTTGTTGTTTCTTAGGTGGGGAGTCCTCAGCCTTAAATTGTATTTATTCTTTTTATTAATAAAATTTGCTAGGGGTACCGTCCTCTTTACCCAAAAAATGATTCAGCCACCCCATACTCCTCCATCACCCACACCTCACATTTACTAGCTTCTATAGCCCTTGACATCATCGCACAAAGCTTTCTAGCCAAAACTCCTAAAGCACTACACCACTTATTGTAACAAAGGATAGAATCTGGAAGAGGTATCTCACAGAATGTCTCTGTACCCAAATCAAATGCCACTATCATTTCTAGCTTTGAGCCATCATCCATACAACCAAGCCAATGAAGATGGTCATTTGCACCATAGTTACCTAATTTGCTATACAAGCCACGAATTCCGATCGGAACGCTCTGTACCCAAACGCGGTACAGAGTCGCACCATTCGCTACTTGGATCGATTGTCGGAACGATGACGCCAACGGACCAAATCAAAATCCAAATCGGACCAAATCGAAGTCCAATTCGGACCCAATCACTTCCGATTCGCTTTTCTTTCTCTAAATCGGTGTTCCAATTGCAATTTTGGTTAGTCAATTTCAAGTTTTAAGCACCAAATTTCTGTTAGGTGGGAAGGCGATTGACGATTGGAAAAAGTAGCGACTCCTCGATTTTGTTTGACGCTAATAGGAACATAAAACTGAGTGGATTTGCAGCTACTTGGGGGCTCAATTTTTAAATCATATACCCAGTAAATTGTCAATTTAGCCCATCCATATTTCATCAGTTAACAAAAAGATTTATTCTTCACTAACCTAATACTGTGTTGTTCTTGTTTAGTAATTAGAGGGGAATTCTTGTTTTGTTCCTGTTTTGATAATCACAATTATGTATTTATTTTCCTGTTTTGTGTTTTAGTCATTGGTACATCGTACTAGACTAAAGGGTACACCGTACCATATCGTACCGAAATGAGCCTACCCCCCTCCGTACCGGATACGGTTGATATGTAGAACCGCGTTCCCGGTCCTCGTTCCCGTACCGGAGCGAACCACGAACTAGGTAACTATGATTTGCACAAACATTGTTTCAAAAACCAATCACTGCGATGTGCGAAGGGAACCTTTGAGATATTGACTCCCAGTAACCCTTTCTCATACTGTAAACCTCAACATGTTTTATCGGTCTCGCTGCTTCGAAAGGGTTTGTTATCATGACAACTTTGTAATCATCAGTTTTTGGATCAAACCCAAACCCAAACGGAAGCTGGCGTTCACCGGGGGCCAAAGTAAATGACGGGAGAGTTAGCATGGCGGAGAGAGAAGGGTTCCAAATGCCAACAGCATAATGTATTATATATAATTTGTAATAAAAGCATATTAAGCCATTCACAGATCCAATGACACGATATTTACGTTGCATATTAACCGGAAGTTTGATGAGATTACTGAGTTCCAGATTGGGAGAACGAGAGGGGCGCGCTGTGAATGCAGTACAGTAGTAAGATTCCTTACGGAAGAACAAGAGAATCTCATCGTTGTTTTGCATTGAACAGTGAAGGTGGGATTTCACAAATGAGGATTCAGATAAAAGAGCATTCCAAGATTTACAAATGCACCTCATTTGAGCAAGCTGTTTGGCCAATAACCACATGAATATTTCTGATAATACTTTGCCTGGGAGGTTCTCCATAGTCGTTGAATGTCATGGCTTCACCAATTTCAAGTGTCAACGTAAACTTCACCTGTGAGGTTCTTTTCCTGTCTTCTTTTTTCTTTCTTTCCCTTTTCTATTAAAATTTGAGGGCTACAGCTTAGAGGTGTATATTTGGGTTTTAGACATGAGGAGCTGCAAGAGAACAGGCGAACCGGGTTAGAGGAGGACCAATCCCAGTTAACCAGATAAAAACCATAAAAAGATTTAACACATTTTAACTTCCATAACAAAGATTTTCAACAAACCAACAAAAAGATTTGCCACATTTTAGTTTTGAACAAACTTTGACATAAACCCTAACAAAAACAATTATTCACAAAATATTTGAAGTCAAACACAACTTGAAAGGAGCTCTAACAATAAAATATATGAAGAATTCCGTTGTATAAATTATTTTTCTAGACATCTTACGGTGAGTTCATTGCTTAATTGTTGATTAGTTGACGAGGGATTATGATGCTCGTGTATGCTAATTGATGATGATGTTAATAAAAAATTGACAAACTCAAAATATTAGCTTGCTCATCTGGATTTTCACAGATAAAGTTAGAGTTAAGGACAGTGTAGGTTGTTTTTTTGGTTATATCGGTAGAATACTGCAAATTATTTAGGGTTACTGCATATATCATATCATTGTTATCTTTATTGATTTATCGTTGAAAGAGAACTCTAACCAAATTAACTGGAGTAAGACCGGGAGACCGGCTGAGACTATGAGAAAGTAAGAGTCTAAGAGATACATACAGCGAGAGGCGGCGACGGCGATAGGTGGTGACAGCAACAGTCCGGGAGATCAATGGTGGCGAGATTCCGTGACACCAGCCACCAGGGGAGGAGAGCAAACAGAGAGCGGCGGTCAGTGGCGAGACCGCGAGAGTCCGTGTTGGCTTCTATTCAATTTGAGGAATCCCCGATGGTTGCCGATTGCCGGGCCATCTGTTATCTTACATTCACTCGGCCAATGAACCTACATTTCACTCAGCTTGTTAACCTTAACCTCTTGGGCTTAACCTTAACCTAAGTGTAGGAGGTGCACAAAAACCAGTTTTTAACCGGTTCGGTGTTTTTAAGAACCGGTTTTTTTAAAAACCGGTTTGGATTCAAAAGGTTTCGGTTATAATGGGTCCGGTTTTGGCCGGTCTTTTTTTAAATGAAATTGAATTTTAGACCGGTTTTTTCGGTTTTTAAACTGGTTCGGTTCGGTTCGGTTCGGTTAACCAGAACAAAACCGGGGTAACAATTGGTACGGTTTGGGATAAAAACATATTAAAAAACTAGTTATTAGAAAACTGGTTATTGAAAAATCGGTTATTAAAAAACCGGTTCTGGTTTTCTTTTTGGTTTTTAAAAAAACCGGTTGTTTATGTGCACCTCTTTGATAGTAAGCCGGATTTTAAATCTGGCTTGGATTGCTTTTGAGTTGGGTTTTTATGCTATACGAAGTCAAATCAGCTTGACCGAAACCTGATCGATTCTAAACGGGTTTTTGTGTAAATAACTAAATTAAGGTATTGGTTTTGAAATCCCGTACATTCTATGAAAAATCACAAAATAACTAAATTAAGGTATTGGTTTTGAAATCCCGTACATTCTATGAAAAATAACTTAACGCAAAAAAATATATTCGCAATAACTATTTAACTTCAATCAAATATTTATTTGTATTATGTTTGATTTTAAACACAAAAAGACACCAAATGAAAAAAGGAAAAATATCAGATTTAGTATTTGTTGTTGTCTAGGTTTTCGATGTCGTAATCTTCGTTATAGTTACTTGGATTTAATCTTCATCTTGCTTAGTAAGTGGGGGTGATATCTTCGATGCAACTTCTTTTCATGTATTTGTTGTATGAGCTTTTCAAATTCAACTTCAAGTGAAACTATATTTTGTATTTGTTCTACATAATCAAGTGATATTTTGAACAAATGCATACTCCACAGATAGATGCTTGGAAAAATCTCGTAAGCATAACAACTTTGTAATCCTCGATTTTTGGATCTAACCCAAACTCGAAACAAACCAGAAGGGCAAAGAACACGGTGGGAGAGTTATCAAATTAGATAGACTAGGGTTCCAAATGTGAATGAGATCATCATCGTCATATGATTTGTAATAAAAGCATATTAAGCAATTCATTGAATAGAGAAAGTAAGAGAGATGTGGTGCGGAGTCACGGTGGTCACAGTTCATCACATCACATCATCGGCACAACACATCTAAGGCGGTATGGTGTTAATGTGTGGCCACACCTACCACATAGGCTCTACGCATGGTGTGTGGCTACCATACCTTACAACCTTATCCTAAGGAATTTGTTAACTCAATTATTATTGTTATGGGTATTGATGGGAAAAGATTAAATGTCAAAGGAATCTAATAATATTATTTCCGATCGAATCAAATAAAAGTTGAAGTAAAATTTCCAAACATAGATTGGAGTTCGGGAGTTGTCATTTTATTTGGTTCCAAAAACAAACTATGTTGTCATGCAGCCTAGACCGATATTATTCACCCGCAACAATCTCTATGCGTCATGTCAATAGATTTTTAATATACATTTGCAAACAAGAATTAGATATAGTAGCTCTTCTATCTGTTCCTAAAATAATCTAATTTTTCATTCAAAATTTAAGGTTGACAAATAGGGGTGTTTTGCCCCAACTAGGCATCGAACTCGATCTCCCTCGACGTAGCAGTAGACTCCATCTTAACAAGAGTCTGACGTCGAGCAGCGGCCACAAACCTGTTGATCTCCTTCCTTTTCATAGCCTGACACCGAGCCATCATCCCTTCCTCATTCGCAACGAACTAAGGCGGTATGGTGTTAATGTGTGGCCACACCTACCACATAGTCTCTACGCATGGTGTGTGGCTACCATACCTTACAACCTAATCCTAAGGAATTTGTTAACTCAATCATTATTGTTATGGGTATTGATGGGAAAAGATTAAATGTCAAAGGAATCTAATAATATTATTACCGATCGAATCAAATAAAAGTTGAAGTAAAATTTCCAAACATAGATTAGAGTTCGGGAGTTGTCATTTTATTTGGTTCCAAAAACAAACTAAGTTGTCATGCAGCCTAGACCGATATTATTCACCCGCAACAATCTCTATGCGTCATGTCAATAGATTTTTTATATACATTTGCAAACAAGAATTAGATATAGTAGCTCTTCTATCTGTTCCTAAAACAATCTAATTTTTCATTCAAATTTTAAGGTTGACAAATAGGGGTGTTTTGCCCCAACTAGGCATCGAACTCGATCTCCCTCGACGCAGCAGTAGACTCCATCTTAACAAGAGTCTGACGTCGAGCAGCGGCCACAAACCTGTTGATCTCCTTCCTTTTCATAGCCTGACACCGAGCCATCAGCGCTTCCTCCCTCGCAACGAACTAATCCTCAAACAATTCTAGCATCTTCGTCTTGATCAAATCAATCACAAGAGGGCGCATCTCGAACACAGCCCTAGTCACCTCTGTAGAGACCAAATGTCGAACATTCTGGTCACTTATCTCAGGCCTAACCCGGCCTCGCGAACTTGACCCGAGTCCCAAATTTTTTCCTCTTGGATCAACGTTCCTTATTCTGAAACTAGGCAAGAAACGGGTTACGACACCCGCATAACACATAGCACACATGATTCCCTCACCTGTAGACTCCTTAGGTCCCATGGGTATCCCTTCGTTCCATGTACGAATCTTGTGCTTCCAATAGTACGGGCCCTTGTACTACCTTTCACACTTATTCGTACTTGTTCCGAAGATCCTCCGGGTTCCTTAAGTCGCCTCACTCCCTTCTAAAGGGCATTCGTATATCATTCATATGACCTCGCACCGAAGTGCCTAACACTCTTCCTAGTCTACCTAGGATTTCCACATCTCACCCGCACCACAGGAACTTCCGATCATACCATCAGGTCGTCTTGCGAACACATAATTGTACGAAACAAGAAAAGATAGGCAGTCGAATAAATGACCCACCCTAAAGTCACAACCAAACAACGAACATCCAGTAAGGTTGTATCAAGAATTCTAAGACTATCCCATCCTATTACATACAATCCTAATTCATTCCCTTAACTTCCTAACACTACAAGCATGGGTCCAAATGGCACACAACAGACATCATATAGCAAGCAACACATAACATGCAGCAAACAAGGCAAAATGCATCCCTATGATCCATGCCAATTCTATCATGCAATATCCTGAGTGGATCCTTAGCCTACTTCTAGCATACATCACAACATCAACACATAATATCATGGATATTTTAGGAATTAAACCACTTACTTGAGCTCCGGTTGACTGTACGTATCACATCTCGTCCCTTTCAGGACCCCTTTGTCCGTTTAAAATCATAAGCCAGGTATTCATACCATGTTTCAAAACTCCAAGCAACAATAAACATGCATGGGAGTTTTCCACATGACACTCTACCTAGCCCCTTTGAAATTTATTTAAAGGCAGTTTTTATTTTGAAAATCGCTTAAGAAAATCTCTAGATCTCCAGTTTGAGTTTGGAATCACAGTCTTGTTCATCCAAATCCTTGGAATCACATTCTTGTTCATCCAAATCCCTCAAACCAAGGCTCTGATACCAGCTTGTAACGCCCCAAATTCTAGAGTAATTTTTTTAATTAAACGATTCAATTACATAAACCAGGTTGGGAATTAAAACTTGATAATTTTAAAACATTTAGAACTATATTCATCAAAACAGTTACAACATTATTTAGTGGAAGACTACTGGAATACCAAAATCTTAGATGCGATAAAGTCGTACCGTGCTCCACGCTCAAGCTAGCAAATACCAAAAAAATAGTTAGGGTGAAAAGAGTAAGCACAAAGCTTAGTAAGTTCCCTAAAGTACCACACGATCGATCACATATGTTACAATCATTCTGGTCATGGTCTCCGGGCTCACCCCAATCCTCCCTGACTAGGACTCGCAGGCTCACCCCGTTCCACGCGTCGTCGTCTCAATGTGTGGACTCTCTGGCTCATATTGATCCGTTCGGCTCTTGGGCTCACCCCGATCCGCCATCGCATGACAACCACCTTTATTAGTATCGATACTATATATACTTACCAATCACAGAAGCCTAAGCATTCAGTTAGACCCAGCAGGTCCCTACTCAAACATACAATAACATAGGTAGGGCACTTTCTCCCTATTATACAACACTGCACATCATCAAGTAACACTACTTACAAATGTAATATCACGCATAGTATAATGAGAAAAATCACCTGATCCGCCAAGCTAAACAGCACTCCACGATCGAAACCTCGGATCCCGACAAAACGAATCTCCTAACAAAGATAAACTTCACTTAGAAACTCCAAAATCCCAAACAGGATAAACCTCTAAGACCAGTACTCCAAAACCCCCAAGTGTAACCAAAGTCAAAGTGGTGAAAAAGACAACGGTCAAAGTCAACCTTTTGGTAAACTACACTTAGCGTCGTTATCCCACAGAGATAGCGTCGCTAAGCGAGTGGTCAACATCACGACAGTTGACCTGGATAGTGTCACTAAGTAGAGAGTTAGCGCCGCTAACCTCGCTGTTCAGCCAACCTTCTTCCAAAACTCTTAATGCGCTATGCTAAGGTTTTAAACCTCCCAGGACCCTTGCAAACAGTCACTAGATCCATAAAAATGCTAACTTTCCCGTCCAAACATGACCTTGCATGCAAATGGTCAAGATCTAGGTCCAAAATGAGCAAAATACAACTTAAACACTCAAGGGAGCTTGGATTACTCCCATAACCAGTCTAAACCTTCCCAACAAAGCTCAAGGGACATAAAGTTCCAACCTTTAACCCTCCAACACCTTAAATGACATAACCAAAGGACCAAAATCCAACCAAAACCTTCATAACTACAAAAATAACTCTATAAACACAAAGGGAGAAACTTTACTCACAAAAGTCCAGAAACGTGAAGCTATTGCTGATCCAACTTTGAAGAATACCTTCTAGCACCACCAAACACCTTCTTTTCTTCAAAATCTTCTCTAGAATGACCAAAACCACCAAAAACCACCCCAAGGAGGCTAGAGAGAAGTGAGAGACATATCTGGAGGCTTAAGGGGCACAAATGATGGCTATCTAGGGGTTTGCGCCCTTAAATACGGCCCAAAACCCTAAATCTAGGTTTTTGGCCCAAACAGCGCAGATAGCGTCGCTATCTTTATGACATCGGCGCTATCTCAAGATCGTGCAGACCCACTACACTGCTCTATATAGCGTTGCTAATCCCTCCATAGCGTCGCTATCTTTCAACCTAAGCGGCATTATCTTCCTTTGATAGCGTCGTTAACCCCTTTTCCAGCCTTTTCTCAAAACTTGATTCTTTTGAAAGTTAAACTTGGACATTTCGGGATTAGGGTCTTACATCGTGTTCACTTCTTTTAGATTTAAGGAATTCCCTACGGTTACCATTTACCACGCCATCCATTATCTTGCATCACCCGACCCAAAAACCTACATTTTGGTGGTTGTCGAGGCCAACAAAAATAAACCCTATTTCTAATACACAAATTTGCGTATAGCGGTAAAGGATCGTATCCACGGAGATTGGTTCAATTTGTAAACAATGCGATCAATTCAAAACGAGATATATTTTTAAACAAAATAAAATAAAAGGAGGGTTTGATTGTTTGAGTTGAAAAATGGAAACAAGAGTAAGTAAACAAATTTTTGTGAAGTGAATCAAATATGGAGAAACTATCAATATTGGGATTTCATCACAATTCCAACTAGTTGGTTTATCATCAAGATTTATGGTGCAATGTATTTAATTCAATCTAGTTTGGCTATAGCATCTCAAAAGCTTGAAACACCTAGATTCTTCTTAATTATATGGAAATTAGAAAAGTTCTTAATAACCGTCTTAATCAAAGTCAAAAGTCAAATAAGCATCCAACCCAAGTAAAATGACTAGCAATATGGATCTAAGAATCACCAAACTCAAAGGAAATCAATAAGCTTACATTTCTCTTTGAAGAACACAACTCCATGATTTTAAAAATGAATATAAGCATCCACAAAAATCATTTGTCACTAGTTTGTTTTAGAAATCGATTACGTAATTAGAAAAACAAATGACAATAATTATTCAAGCATTCAAACTCATGAATAAGAACACAAGAACAACTTAGAATTTTAAACAAGTTGCATTCATAGATTAAGAACCAAATACTCATAAATCTTTCAAAACCCTAACTAGTTGTTCATGGATTACACCCAATATTGATAATAAAAGTTCTAGCCAAGCATGGCTAGAACAACAATCATGAAAGTGTAAAGAAATGTACCCAACATATGTGTAGCAACAATTACAAACCAAGTGAAGAAAATGTAGAATGAAACTTCAAGAATGACTAGTTTCTCTTTGAGTTGTGTTCTTCAAAGAGAAATGTAAGCTTAATCAAAGTCAAAAGTCAAATAAGCATCCAACCCAAGTAAAATGACTAGCAATATGGATCTAAGAATCACCAAACTCAAAGGAAATCAATAAGCTTACATTTCTCTTTGAAGAACACAACTCCATGATTTTAAAAATGAATATAAGCATCCACAAAAATCATTTGTCACTAGTTTGTTTTAGAAATCGATTACGTAATTAGAAAAACAAATGACAATAATTATTCAAGCATTCAAACTCATGAATAAGAACACAAGAACAACTTAGAATTTTAAACAAGTTGCATTCATAGATTAAGAACCAAATACTCATAAATCTTTCAAAACCCTAACTAGTTGTTCATGGATTACACCCAATATTGATAATAAAAGTTCTAGCCAAGCATGGCTAGAACAACAATCATGAAAGTGTAAAGAAATGTACCCAACATATGTGTAGCAACAATTACAAACCAAGTGAAGAAAATGTAGAATGAAACTTCAAGAACTCTTCTTCTAAGCTCTCCAAAGTGTTCCCCACGAAATCCCCTGAAAAATGATGTTAAAGATGTAGAAAAACCCTCCCCATATGCCCCATATAGCTTAAACACACGTGAAATGACAAAACAGTCCCTCTGCACGTTTTGCGTGGGTCGCGCAAAAGGGTAAAAAGCCCACTTTGGGCATGATCCGGTCCAACTCGAAAAAAGCCCTTTTGTCACTTTTCTTCTTTGGGATGAACCCGGTTTTTGACCTCTTTTGACCACCTTTTGGGCTAGGTAAACCCAATGTAGCCCATGTCTTTTTTCTTGGTCCATTGCTTTGCTTCAAGTCCAAGCCCGCTAAAAGATCCGAGTCTCCGAAAATTCCGCGTTCCAAAATATCGTCTCGTTCCGTCCGCTATAATCTTCCGTTTGGCTCATCCCACTCCCGCTAGTCTTTAATAAAATCTACATTTAAACACAAAAAGACTAGAAACTATCCCTGAATGAAAAAAATATAAAAATATAAAATATGCATGCAAATTATACTAAAAATGATATAAAACGTGCTAAATAAATTATAAAAACAAGAAATAAAAACGAAGTGTCACATTTCATCCATGCTTATTAAACCATTTAGCCCGACATAAACCCGGTTTTGAAATCCAGTTTCAACAATTAATATTCTAAAAACAATAATTAAGATAACACGAGAAATTCTAAAACTCCTCACCCGAACGTTTTGTTATTTTATGTTTCCAGTTGATCATCATATTTAACGTCGATCAAATCAAATATGCGGTTGAAGGAAGAATGAAAAAATGGTATTTTAAGTCGTTAGGTAATGGTCAAGGGAGGGAGGGAGGGAGAGAGAGACTTCATTCACTAGCATCGAGTTCAAAGTCTCCGACACTAGACATGGCAGGATTGTGTAGCCGGCGGTACCACCGCTGCCCATACACGAACCGGAATCCACTCCGTCCACCCTAAGAGCATCTTTAATGCTAGTTTTTTAAAAAGATTTTTACTGTTAAAAAAACTCAATCATAAGTTTTTTATATTACAGAAGTTAGATTTTTAAGAAATCATTCCAACCACTTAGAAAACTCTAAATAATTATTGTACTTATTTATTTTGTAATAGCCCCATATAGTATATAATATTTCATTTTAAACCTTAAATTATTTACATATTAATTTTTTTGACTATATGTTACTATTTCATTATATATTTCATGACAATAATTATATTTTATAAAAATTTATATCATTAGATTTCAAAACAATCAAAATGACACAAACATCAAATGTTTAAAAAAAATCATTATATTTTTTCTATTTTTCTTATTTCTTTAAATGCTAATGTAAAGTAATATCTCTTTTAAGAAATATGATATGTGCTCTAACAACGAAAAATTAGAGCTTTATAAAACATTTAGGATAGGTAAAAAATAAATTAATTACTTCTAAATATATATTTAAAAAAAGTTAATCTATTAAAGATGGTGTTTGATAATTGAATTTTTTTCATAGACAATAATAGCTAGATAGAAAATTTGACACAAGTCATTCAAAGGTTTCCATTGAAGAATGTCATTCTCCAATGTTTACAATGCAAGCCATAGCGTGTAAGCGGGAAGATGTAGCTATAAAGAAGTATTCGATATAATTAGCTGATGGCTTATGAATATCTAAATTACATAAAAATTAAAATATAAAAGCTTTAAAAAGCATTTAAAGTGGCTTTTAGATTTGAAGTTTTTGTTTCAAATAAAAGTTATAAACTCATACTGCCGAAAAAGCTATTTCTTTCATTCTAGGTTTTTTTTTTCAAAAGTTAAAAGCTCACTACTACTGAATATACATAAATAAAGAACTCATTTTAAATAGTGTAAATAAAATTAAGGATGGCAAATGATTGACTTAAATTGCGGATTCAATTCAAAAGTTCTTTTTTGTAAGAATTACTTCCATAAGTATGAGGTTTTTTACGGTTTTGGTCCCTGACAATGTAAATCGACTTTTTTTTTGTCATTGAGTAATTCATTTTTATTTTTATTATTTAATTTTTTTGTGTATAAATATTAAATACTTAGGACCACACCCACGCCCACCCCACTTGTGAAAGTTGTGATGAAGAGCAATATGATCCTACATGAGAGGTTTAAGTTTAGCTCATCATCTTTCCAATGTTAATAAAACTATCAAATTTACCATTTTCATTCCATAACTCCCACCACCATTACATCAAATTTAATGTTTCGTTGTGTCAAGAAGGATAGCATTTTGGACATCTAGTGGCGGGAGTGTTGGAAGTCATAAACAAGACGACACTTTTGCATTTGATGCACGTTGTTTGCATTTTAATGAAACAAATCATTTTTTTGTAACATCCACATATGTTCAGGAGTGTTGGAAGTCATAAACAAGACGACACTTTTGCATTTGATGCATGTTGTTTGCATTTTAATGAAACAAATCATTTTTTTGTAACATCCACATATGTTCTTCCACAACATGTTCCTTAAATTATATAAGTTGTAGTGTAGATTTGTTGGAATTAGGATAAACAATTATATGGTTTTTGGTTTATATCATTGAAAGTTATAGCGTCATACTTCTAAATCTTATCTTATTCGGGGTGAAGATTGCATTTAATCTAGAATATCGTCAGGTAAACTTCGAAGTACAACATAGTTACACGAAGAAGTGAAAGTAGGATGTTATAACAAAAAAATCAACATAAGTACGTTGCTATTTCTTTCATATAACCCTTTTGCCATATTCATAAATTCTTGAAAAGAATATCCAGCTCCATTTTTTTAGGCACGAAGTTTACAATCTACGATGGGAAAAATCTCAACAACAGGCATGTTGTTTGACATGCAAGCAAATTAGCATAAGTACGTTGCTATTTCTTTCATACAATCTACAATCAAAATGACACAAACATCAAATGTTTAAAAAAAATCATTATATTTTTTCTATTTTTCTTATTTCTTTAAATGCTAATGTAAAGTAATATCTCTTTTAAGAAATATGATATGTGCTCTAACAACGAAAAATTAGAGCTTTATAAAACATTTAGGATAGGTAAAAAATAAATTAATTACTTCTAAATATATATTTAAAAAAAGTTAATCTATTAAAGATGGTGTTTGATAATTGAATTTTTTTCATAGACAATAATAGCTAGATAGAAAATTTGACACAAGTCATTCAAAGGTTTCCATTGAAGAATGTCATTCTCCAATGTTTACAATGCAAGCCATAGCGTGTAAGCGGGAAGATGTAGCTATAAAGAAGTATTCGATATAATTAGCTGATGGCTTATGAATATCTAAATTACATAAAAATTAAAATATAAAAGCTTTAAAAAGCATTTAAAGTGGCTTTTAGATTTGAAGTTTTTGTTTCAAATAAAAGTTATAAACTCATACTGCCGAAAAAGCTATTTCTTTCATTCTAGGTTTTTTTTTTCAAAAGTTAAAAGCTCACTACTACTGAATATACATAAATAAAGAACTCATTTTAAATAGTGTAAATAAAATTAAGGATGGCAAATGATTGACTTAAATTGCGGATTCAATTCAAAAGTTCTTTTTTGTAAGAATTACTTCCATAAGTATGAGGTTTTTTACGGTTTTGGTCCCTGACAATGTAAATCGACTTTTTTTTTGTCATTGAGTAATTCATTTTTATTTTTATTATTTAATTTTTTTGTGTATAAATATTAAATACTTAGGACCACACCCACGCCCACCCCACTTGTGAAAGTTGTGATGAAGAGCAATATGATCCTACATGAGAGGTTTAAGTTTAGCTCATCATCTTTCCAATGTTAATAAAACTATCAAATTTACCATTTTCATTCCATAACTCCCACCACCATTACATCAAATTTAATGTTTCGTTGTGTCAAGAAGGATAGCATTTTGGACATCTAGTGGCGGGAGTGTTGGAAGTCATAAACAAGACGACACTTTTGCATTTGATGCACGTTGTTTGCATTTTAATGAAACAAATCATTTTTTTGTAACATCCACATATGTTCAGGAGTGTTGGAAGTCATAAACAAGACGACACTTTTGCATTTGATGCATGTTGTTTGCATTTTAATGAAACAAATCATTTTTTTGTAACATCCACATATGTTCTTCCACAACATGTTCCTTAAATTATATAAGTTGTAGTGTAGATTTGTTGGAATTAGGATAAACAATTATATGGTTTTTGGTTTATATCATTGAAAGTTATAGCGTCATACTTCTAAATCTTATCTTATTCGGGGTGAAGATTGCATTTAATCTAGAATATCGTCAGGTAAACTTCGAAGTACAACATAGTTACACGAAGAAGTGAAAGTAGGATGTTATAACAAAAAAATCAACATAAGTACGTTGCTATTTCTTTCATATAACCCTTTTGCCATATTCATAAATTCTTGAAAAGAATATCCAGCTCCATTTTTTTAGGCACGAAGTTTACAATCTACGATGGGAAAAATCTCAACAACAGGCATGTTGTTTGACATGCAAGCAAATTAGCCATCAAGTTCCGGAAGGTGGCAAATTCGAATTTGGTGAGGTTTCCTTAAAGGTCAACAACTTAAAATGTAGGGGTCTCGGAATAATGGTAGCTTCTTTAAGTTACTCATTCTAAAATAAGCACCCATAACCTCAACCCCGCAACTAGAAGTAAGTTGACCAAAAATTTAATATAATAGTTTTACCTCCATTTAAGACAATAACTAGTTCATCAACTTCCTTTTTTGTTTAATTGGGATCCAACACATGGACCTAAACTAACTACAGAATATTTAAGATGCAAAAATCTGAAGAAAAAAAAATCAAACATAAGCTCTGAAACGTATCATGCAAGAATCTTTAGCGTTTTGAAAAATACAATCTTTATCCTCTAAATTAGCATTTAACCAAAATCAATTGTCATATATTGTCCTTGTTAAACAACAATAAATTAATTTTTTTATCAGACATGAACCCATAATGACCATGTTGAAGAAAATGAGACAAATCACTTGAATAGAAATAAGGCTAGTCACTTATTAATTCTTATGGAAAAGAGCAAAATATATATTAAATCATAAATGGAAACATTTAACAACTTAATTTAGGTATCTACCAATATGTCCAAGTTTTGGATGAGGTAGAAATTTTCTACATAGATAGATAGAAACACAATGTCAAAGGTACTAAGCTTCACAACTTTGTAATCTTAAACTAGACAATCTCTATAGGCTTCACCTCCCCATTTCACCGTGTCGCTGACGAACTGGGGAAAAGGTACTAAGCTTCACAACTTTGTAATCATAAATTTTTAGATCAAATCCAAACAAAATCGTGCACACGGGTTCAAACCCAAACCCAAACACGAACTGACTTTTATAGGAGGCTAGAGAACATGGCGGAGAAATAAGGGTTCCAAATTAAAACGACAAAAACATGACTTGATCCGTATTTGAAGCAGATTAATCCATTCAACGGATCCAATGATAAAGCGGCATCCAAATTTGCAATAGAGATTAACCTGGCGAACAGTGTGTTGAGAACATTTGTGATGATGTGCTGACGTATCTGAAGTCCTCCTCATGAAGTCTGTTAAATAAGAAAACCCCGAAGTGAATAAACAAGAAAAGACACCGAAGTCTGAAGACTCCGAAGTGCTATGCATGGAGGATCCGAAGACTTCACAGCCTGTCATCTGTCTTTTGTGTGCACGCATATAGTACAATACGTGTTGCATGAATCTTCTATCCTATTGGCTAGTACACTGATAGGATATTCTCTGTAAAAGTTGTACTATTGGTATCACTGATTCAGTATAAATATCAGTGATACCATGCCGTGTTGAAGTGAGACTACAAGATTAGATTACGAGAATTGTATGTCTACAAAATAGAAAACCCAATTGCAAAACCATAGTTCTAATCAAGCATTCGGCACTTGTTATTCATATTACCTTGTTCATTCAGCTTTGTTGCATTATTATTGTGTGATTGATTGTGTTATTGATTCAAAATCAATCTTTGTTCATCTATTCTCTTATTTCAACACCCAACAAGTGGTATCAGAGCAAGTCAGCTCAAAAACCTGTTGATAGAGTTTGAATTCGTTTGCTTCAATTCTAGATATGAATAGATTCTCAGATCTAGCCTTCCGCAACTGTTGCAAATCTCTACTACCCGTTTTTTACTGAAAAGATCCAGTTGAAATACATCAAGATGACTGATTCCACAGCAACTTATGCCAATATGCTTAACTATGCAAACCTCATCGGTTCTGCAACAAAGGCCCCTGTTCTAGTAACTTCTTATTATAATTATTGGGCTAGTCGAATGAAGGATTATCTTATTGGACTGGACAAATATCTGTGGAGGTCTGTGACTGAAGGTCCACACACAGACATTGCTGGTCGATTCGTTGTTCCTAACGGAGAAGAAGCCGTTGTCCTTAATGCTGTAGACATGAAGAAGCTTGAAAACGATGAGAGGGCCATACGTGAACTGAGAAGTGGCTTGGGTCCCGATGTCAGCCACCACATTGCTGATGCGAAATCTGCAAAGGAGATGTGGGACAATCTTGAACTCCGCTTCGGAGGAGATAAAATCCTCCATACTAGCAAAGTTCAAGAAATCCTTGCAGACTTCGGGAACTTTAAGCAAGAAGAAAACGAGTCCTTAGAAGCCTGTTATGAACGTTTGAGCAACATGATTTACACACTGGATAAGTATGGGGAAACAAGAAGCCAACAAGAGATAAATATCAAATTTCTCTACAGTCTTCGTAAGGAGTGGAGGCCAATCATGCTTATGGTCAAATCCTATGAGAATATTGAGAAATACAAGCTGGCTGCCCTATACAATTTATTAAAATCACATGAACCCGATGTGGTGGGTCGAAGAAGTGAAATGGCTACTTCTGGACCACTAGCTCTCGTGTCAAAAGAAGAGGAAGAATCAAGTGATGAAGACATTGCTGCCTACATAGTAGATGATAATGGAGATACTGTTGCTCTCTATGCCGCCAACAATCGTAGATTCAAGAAACCCTTCTTCAAAAACAACACTGGGAAGCCATTTGTGAAAAACTTTAACAAATCAAACTTCAACTCCAAGCCTAAACCTGAAATATTCACTCCAAAGGAGGAGAACTTGAAATTGTCAACCCCGAAGCCATCTGAAAAACCGGCTTCGGAGTCATCCAAAGAAAAGTCCGAAGAGAAGAAGATCTCAGGTGATTCTGGTTATGATTGCAATTATTGTCATGGCAAGAATCATTTTGCAAAAGACTGCATGCTTCGGAAGCAAAACGAAAAGAAACCACAAGTGAAGGATGAAGCATATTACGTAAGAAAAATGGAGGAAGTTAGAGTAAGGACCAAATATCTAGCCTTGATAGTTGCTGATGATCGTCAAGGATCATATCAAGTTTGGTCTTCGGACTCAGATGATGACGAAGTGAGAAAGCCATCTCATAGTGCTTTCATGGCCTATGATGTCGATAAGAGCTTTCTAAAAGACACTTCGGAGAAATTGAATGATGAGGAAATGATGAAGGTTGAAGCAACTGCGGGTCTTGGGTTTGTGACTTCGGAGGGATTGGAAATAACAGCTGCTGATACTCCGAAGACTTGGTTTGAAGACTCTTCTGATGATGATGAGGAAGTATGCTTGATGGCAAATGACACACGTTTGACAATCCCAGAACAGGTATCAAAACTTCTTTCATCTTTTAAAATTCTCATTTCTCATTCTGCTCCAATTATAAATGAAATAACTCGTGATTGCTCTGTTATGCATAAATTACTCATTGATGCTAAAAATAGGGAAGTACTAACTGAGCAGGAGCTTCTAAGCTTGAGCGGGAGAGTAGAGAGCCTGAAGCTAGCATTAGAAAAATCCAATCTT
The DNA here is from genome assembly GCA_023525715.1 of Cichorium intybus. Taxonomy (NCBI): domain Eukaryota; kingdom Viridiplantae; phylum Streptophyta; class Magnoliopsida; order Asterales; family Asteraceae; genus Cichorium; species Cichorium intybus. Next base: position 17,429,493 of record CM042010.1, read on the forward strand.
AGAATCTCCTTGTTAGAAGAAAACAGAGAAAAATTCCTAAACAATCATGATGTAATCTTGAAACAGCGAAACATATTTTGTGAAACAGCCAAACGATTATATGCGCATATTACTAGAATTTATCATTCAGATGATGTTTGCAATATCCAACATAAACAACTATTGCCTTTCATTGAGTTTAAATTAAAGGAAGTAGATAGTATATCCTATGAATGTGAATCCATAGTATCAGGTTCCGAAGTTACAAATCCATCATATAAACATGGCCTGATATCTGTAGAAAAACATCTAACTGCTGACAACTTGTTGAAAATATTGCCTCAAGAAATTCCCATTCTGAAAAAGGCTGTACCTCAAATTGAAACAAAGGAAAAGGAACTTGTCAATAACATGTCTGAGAAGGATTCTGAAAGTGATTCGGACATGGAGGAGATTGATTGTTCTTCCTTGATATTGTTAAAGTCATCCTCTATATCCGAATCGACCTCCGAAGACATTTCACAAATGTCTTCGGTGGACAAAGGAAAAACAAAAATGGATTGTGAATCAAAAATTTTTGAAACCAAAGAAACTTCTAATTTCAAACTTCAAATCACTGATGAATCCGACTCCTATGATCAATATCACAAGGATGATTCAAAAAGGCTAGTCAAAGTGGCATGTATCTATCCTAAGGTTTCTTACTTCAAAAACACAATTTTTGTAAAACCCGGTAGATTACCCTCAATTGATAATGAATTGCAAAAACTTCTTGAAAAGGATAACTCCACAATTACAAATGAAGGGTTTTTCTCATCATCCAAAATGGTCGAGAACGAAATGAATGAGAAAATGGAAGTAAAAATAAATATAAGGAAACAAGATTTATACGGTCACAATGTGTATAATCGTCTTTGTTTTGAAAAAGAGAAAATACCCAAAAACATGTCACACTTACTAAATCTCAAGAACGATGATCACATTTACTTTAATCAAAACTACAAACAAATTCAAGTTGTGGAAAAACCCACAGTTCCGAAGATGGATGTATTGGAATTAATGGAATCTTGTGAATGTGTACCTTTTTCACACAATCCTGAAAATGAAGTTTCAAAATCAAAAGTTCTAACCAACAAAACCTCGACACAAAAATCCCAAATTTTGAAAAGACCACAAATCCTACAAAAACCAAAATCAGCGGTGATGATTTCAAAACCAACTCAAAAACCCACGGTTGAAAATTCGAAAACCAAGCTAACCTTAAATCTTGTGAAAAGAAAAACTCCTTTTAGAGATTTGAAACAAAATGAAGCAATTGCTTCCACTTCTGGTACAAAACCTGTTTATTCAAAAATCTCAGAAGTCAAAAGTCGAAATGAAAAACCAACTTTTACACCAAGGAAACCTAACTTTCCAAATCCAAAATTTCAAAAACCTAAGAAGAAAACATTTTCAAAAGGAAACAATCTGATAGATACATTCCATAAATGGCTGGACAACAATTTGGATATGTTCAAGGATAAGGATCTCTCATTAAATGACTTTAAAATGGCATACGAAGAGTATCTTTGTACCTCTACGTTGTGCAGCTCAATTTCAACGAAGTCAAAAACTGAAAAACCAAAACAAAATTGGAAAAGAAATGACTTGAAAGAAAACTTAACTGCAAAAATAAAAACTTCAAAATCTTCAAAATCCTCAAAATCAAAATATTCCATTCAAAAATGGGTTCCGAAGTCTGCCATTTTGTCAGTCACTTCGGACTCATCATTTTTAACTGAAAACTCTTCTGAATCCTGCTCAAACACTTCGGAATCGTGCTCATCACATGAGGCTTCGGAGAATTTGATTAATTTAAATGCAAATGAAATTTCTGAAGAGGCCGTAGAAAAACGGATTCAAGAATCATTTGCTTACCCTGAGGACCCAAGATTGATTGGGTACCAACTCCTTCTTGATTGATTGCAGGTTATGTCTGATGAGCGGTATGATTCAAAATGGTACATGGATAATGGCTGCTCAAGACATATGACTGGTAGGAAGGAATATCTCAGGGATTACAGGAATTTGGATGATGCTGGAAATGTTCGCTTTGGTAATAATGAAACATGTCCAATTCGGGGATATGGAAAAATAACAAATGGCCAATTCACTATCAGCCGAGTGGCATTTGTTGAAGGATTAAAACATAACCTTGTGAGTATATCTCAATTGGTGGTTGGAACAGGAAACGCTGTCACATTCAACAACAAAGGGAGTGTAATCACCAAAGAAGCAACAAATGAAGTCTTACTGAAATCAGAAAGGAAGGGATCTATGTTTCCCTTAAATCTAAAGGCAGTGACAGGTGGGCAATCCTTATGTCTTCTCTCCAAAGCCAACTCCGATGTCAGCTGGTTATGGCACCGAAGACTCGCCCATCTAAACTTCAAAGACCTGAACAAATTGGTGGCTATGGATTTGGTTCGAGGTATGCCGGCTCTCAAATTCGACAATGATTCTCTTTGCTCTGCTTGTAAACATGGCAAGCAGACAAAACAAAGGCATCCTACAGTGATCAACCCAAAAATCACTGAACCTCTTTCTTTTCTCTTCATGGATTTGTGTGGACCATCTGCAGTAGAATCAATAGGAAAGAAGAAGTACATTCTTGTTATTGTTGATGACTATTCAAGGTTTACTTGGGTGTTGTTCCTAAGAAACAAATCAGATGTAGCTGAAGAAATCATCAACTTTATAAAGAATATGGAATTGATGCTCAACAAGAAAGTCCGAACTGTGCACAGTGACAACGGTTCGGAGTTCAAAAATCAGACCTTGGATGGATTCTTGAAGACAAAGGGTATTAGTCACAACTTCTCTGCGCCCTATACTCCTCAACAAAATGGGGTTGTGGAAAGAAGAAATCGCTCTTTATGTGAAGCAGCCAGAACAATGCTAAATTTTGCAAACTTGCCCATGTACTTCTGGGCTGAAGCTATCTCCGCTGCATGCTTTACTCAAAACAGATCCTACATTCACAAACGATTTCATATTACACCTTACGAAGTACTCAACCGAAGAAAGCCAAATGTCAAATTTCTTCACATCTTTAACTGTAGGTGTTTTATCTTAAACATGAAGGATCACTTGACCAAGTTCGATGACAAATCAGAAGAAGGCATCTTCCTTGGTTACACTCAAAACTCAAAAGCCTACAGAGTCATGAACAAGAGAACTCACAAAATCGAAGAAACCTTTAATCTAAGGTTTGATGACTACTACATCAAGAAGTCTCTGCATCCATTTCCTATGTCTTCAATCTTTCCAAAGCCTACTGTAGATGCTGTTCCAATCACAACATTTGACACATACTTCTCACTTTTATTTTATCAACCTGTGAGAGCTGTGGACTCCGAAGCTAGTGCACCAGATAACCATGAGTCCGAACTCTCCAAGCTCACAGATGGACCTGATGACTCCTCTACAAGCAGTATACAAAGACCATCTTCTGTTGAGGGGGAGCCATCTAACCAAAGTATGGGAAATGCAAGTGTCGAGGAGGAGCCATCAAACCGAAGTGCTGGCACTCCAAGTACTGATGGGGAATCAAACAACAGTCCAAGAGGAACCAACACTCTTATCTCCACTCCCCAGTCAGTCTCAAATATCATATCCCTGTATCCAACAATACAGGGGGAGCCAGAGATTGTCACTCTGAATTCAGCCACAACAATCGCTTCGGATAAAGCTACCACTTCCTCAACACCAACAAATGTCCAGGGGGAGCACACATAAAACTCAACTTCACAAATGCAAACACCACAAACCAACACAAATTCAATTAATCACATGCTAATGGGTGATTTTCCTTCCACTTCAGGATATCCCTCAGACATTGAGGACATCGATGCTGAAGGACCTCCTGATTTTGATCCAAACTATCCTCCTTTGGACAAATGGATGAGAAATCATCCTCCATCACTTGTCATCGGTGATGTTCGAGATAAAGTACTGACTCGTGCACAACTTCACCAAAGACAATTAGATCTTAATAAAACTTCTGAGTTGTGCATGTTCAATGTCTTTATTTCTAAGGTAGAACCTAAGAACGTCAAAGATGCATTTGATCACTCAGACTGGATTGAAGCAATGCAGTTGGAATTAGAAGAATTTGAAAGAAACAAAGTCTGGAGGCTAATTCCAAAACCTGCAAATGCATCAATTGTTGGTCTCAAATGGGTGTACCGTAATAAACTAGACACCGAAGGCAATGTAGTTCGGAACAAGGCTAGGCTGGTTGTCAAGGGTTATTGTCAACAGGAAGGGATCGATTATGAAGAAACTTTTGCTCCTGTTGCCAGACTCGAATCAGTTCGGATATTTTTAGCTTATGCTGCACACAAAAACTTTGATGTCTATCAAATGGATGTTAAATGTGCTTTTCTGAATGGTGATCTCGAGGAAACCGTTTTTGTTGAACAACCACCTGGCTTTGAAAGTAAAACTCATCTGAATCATTGCTATGTGCTAGACAAAGCAGTCTATGGTTTAAAACAAGCTCCAAGAGCTTGGTATGAAACATTGACTAAATTTTTGAAAGAATCAAACTTTAAACAGGGATCAGTGGATCCAACACTTTTTAGAAAGAAAGTCGGATCTCACTTGATGTTAGTCCAAATTTATGTGGATGACATAATCTTTGGATCTACTGATCCTGATTTGTCAAAAGACTTTGAAAAACTGATGAAAAGCAAACTTCAAATGAGTATGATGGGAAAAATAAACTTTTTTCTTGGTTTACAAATCAAACAATCTAAGGAGGGGATATTCATCAATCAACAAAAGTATACGAAGAGTTTGCTTGAACGCTTCGGAATGACTAACTGCTCCAAAGCAAAAGTCCCTTTGCCTGCAGGTACAAGGTTGAATCCATCATTAAACAAACCGAAGACAGACATACAGCACTACCGAAGTATGATTGGATCCCTGCTCTACCTTACTGCCAGTCGTCCAGATATCATGTTTGCGGTTTGCAATTGTGCTAGATATCAGGCTGACCCAAGAGAACCTCACCTGGCTGCGGTTAAGACAATATTCCGATATCTTCATGGGACTACTGCTTATGGTCTATGGTATCCAACAAACTCTGGTTTCTACATACAAGCTTACTCAGACTCCGATCTTGGTGGATGCTCTATTGATCGCAAGAGCACTTCGGGGGGTTGTCAATTCTTAGATGGAAAACTTATCAGCTGGCAATCCAAGAAGCAAACTTGTGTCTCTATCTCCACCGCAGAGGCTGAATATGTAGCAGCTGCAGCATGCACTTCGCAGATCATTTGGATTCAAAGTCAATTGAAAGACTATGCCATTAATATGAAAAAAATTCCTTTGTTCTGTGACTCTCAAAGTGCAATTCGTATATGCCACAATCCAGTTCAACATTCCAAGACGAAGCATATAGCTCTTCGCTACCACTTCATCAAAAGTCATGTTGAGGAAGGGAATATTGAGGTGCACTTTGTTCACACTACAGAACAATTGGCAGATATCTTCACAAAGGCTCTAAATGAAGAAGCATTCACAAGAATCGTTCGTGGACTTGGAATGATAGATGGATCAACTCTTCAATAAATTCTAGATTTGCTCACTCTTACTCTTTTCTGCAAATTCAAAAATTACAAAAACACTAAACTCCACGGACCCCCGAAGTCAATTTTGGTTTCGGAGCTCATCGGAGAAAAACAAGCAAAAACACTTGCTACTTCACCGCAGTATTCCAAAGTAAAATATCACTTCGGAGGTCTGCGGAACAAACTTTTCTTCAAAATAAACTTCTCAAATTTGAAAATCACTTGAACAAATGTTGACTTCATCCTTTAAGGATAAAAATAAAGACTTGTTTAAGTCAAAGGAAATTCAAAAACAAGAAAATTCATACCAAACGAAAAGAAAATTCTGATGCACAATGACAAAGTTTAACTTTTCTCTCATGAATTAACCAAGTAAAGGACAAAACTTTGATTTTAGATTCTGAAAATCATACCTTATTGCACTAAAAGGTATTTGGGAATCGACTTGAAACATTGGTAAGAAAACAGACTTCGAAGTGAGGTCAAGGCTATTTTACAATTTAAAGCCTTGTTTGATTTCAATAACCTTAACATAATGTCTATTTCTAACCACCCTTCGAAACTTGACTCGCTTCAACTTCAAACTAATCATGTAGCCTCAAAACTACACAGGATAATTCAAGTGCTCCGAAGTTTTCCTCAAATATAGAACCAACATTGTTTGATAAGTAAATTTACATCTCTTTTCATTAAATGGTACAAAATTGAACTATATGAAGATTTTCACTCACAAGGATTGTTTAATACAAAAACAAAAAGCACCAAAGAAAGAAACCAAATGGTGATGTTCTATGTCTTCAGATAAGGAAATTCGCAATAGAAAACAAAAGCAAAAAATCAAAATAGAAAACAAGAAAGAAAAATAGAAAACATTTGTCAAAAGAAACAAAGACAAACAAAAACCAAAAGATAACCAAGTGAATGCAAAAGAAAAACCAGCATTCAAAGGCTTATTCTTCTGCTTTAAATAACGATAAGGAGCTCATATAACATAGTCGAGTACCTTGTAGAAGAATATGAACATTTCAAGTAGTCTATCTTAAATGATAAAGTGGGAGTGGTGTACGAAGCTCAAAGGCTTGTCATCAGAGCTTAGTATCCAAACACTTCAACTGATGAAAAGAAATAAATTTTTCAAATAAATGAAAACTTCTGATGCTCAATTCACGAATGAAAACTTCTTTAAATTTCAAATGCAAAGGATGTTATCTTTATTATATTTGAAAATTTTGAAGCACATAAGCACAACTCAAAACATGTTTCCAAATGCGAAATCAAGTTAGTGATGGGGTGATTAGACTTATACATCCATGACCGTTATTAAATCAAACAAACCTCTAAATGAAAAATGGACTTCCAACATGATTCGAATGATTCTGAACATTAACTCGTTAAATCATCTTTTCATATTATTCATGAAAGCTAAGGTTAAACGACATGTTGCATATTTCAAAAGTAAAATCAAAAACTCATAGAAAAACAAAGAGAAAAACATATGGACTTTGGTACATTGATGAACACTTTACAATCACTTGTCAATCACCGAAGTGAAAGAACACTCTTCGGAGTCAAACATAACTTTATGCTCCGAAGCGTACCCTCAACGGTCATAATTTTTCATAACTGCAAAGTCAATTAAATGTTCAAATGATTTCCACATTAATGATAAATCATAGAGACAAACATTCCTTGAATTATAACCGTTTGTTTACAGCTGTCAATGAAAATTAAATAGAAAACCTTAACCATAATGACTTCTCAAAAGGTAGCGGTTCAAATTTTGAATCATTGCAACTGACAGCCGTATATTTCTCCTTTTTGCAGAGGAACTGCAACGAACGAATGCAGCTCTCACACAAGACTTGGTTGCAAAGTTGAGAGTTACACTTCAACCTCTGATAAACTTATCTGATAGGTTGTCTAGGCCACAGGGCAGGCCTACCACTGCTCAGCATGCGGGGCATGCTTCACAAGGGGGAGATAGGCCTAGACAGATCTCTGCAGCCACAACAGGTCCTTCAACCTCAACCATTACAACCACCACCATGGGTGCTAGTAGATCGGCTGGAGCTGGAAGCTCGACAGACCGATCACTAGAAAGCATAATTGCCCCACACATGGAGGAAACATACAAGGCCAGGCGAGCAGATTACAATCTAATGATCAAAATAAACGAATTTGCTCGTGATAATGGTGAGTGGACTGTTGAGGCAATCAAGCAATTTGGATTCCAAAATACAAATGTACTTAACAGACTTCCTCTTCGGAGTTTTGCAACTATTGACTCCGAAGACACCCAGCTTGACATCCCCTTCAATCCGAAGACTTTCGCTTTTCTTCAATTCGTCTCTTCGGTACCCGAGGATCAGAAAGCAAGTTTTTGGACCAACAAAATCAACTTCCATGCCAAATACATTCAACGTCAGAGTGTGGTATGGAGTTTGAACAAAATCAAACAAATCATCTCAATCAAGGAGGCTGAGACTTACAAAGGATTCATAAATTATGAATTTACTGTCCTTCGAGGTGAAAATAATGATCAGTCAAGGTTTACAATCGTCGATTTTCCTATAATGAATCCAATGGACTTCATTGAAATTCTTGAGATTTTGCGAAGTGGTGAAGCAGCTCAAGCCGGATTACCAATATTTGCTGTCAAAAACCATGTTTTGGGCTTTCTAAATAATTACCTGATGAGGTTTGCCAAACATGACTTGAAGTTATGTTCCTACTACAGACAACCATTAAACACTCCTCCCGTGGTAGTTCGGAACATAGCTAGATTCAAGAATGGAGAGATTCTAGACGAACCATATGGCGTAGTCTTCAAAGGACTTCGAAACGAAACCAAAGTCACAATCAAGTTCTTTGAAATGGACTACATTGGCCTCCATCCCTCCGCTTTTATCTCCGGCATGATCTCTCACGTAAACGCTTGTCATGTAAATTCAACAGAGAAGAAGAAGAAGTTCATGGATCACATGAACTGGTACTTGGCGGTGAGGAATACCTTGAAGAGGGCTTACAAGAAAATTTTTTGTGTATAGACTTCGGATGCACATCACACAAAGGGGGAGATTGTTGAGAACATTTGTGATGATGTGCTGACGTATCCGAAGTCCTCCTCATGAAGTCTGTTAAATAAGAAAACCCCGAAGTGAATAAACAAGAAAAGACACCGAAGTCTGAAGACTCCGAAGTGCTATGCATGGAGGATCCGAAGACTTCACATCCTGTCATCTATCTTTTGTGTGCACGCGTACAGTACAATACGTGTTGCATGAATCTTCTATCCTATTGGCTAGTACACTGATAGGATATTCTCTGTAAAAGTTGTACTATTGGTATCACTGATTCAGTATAAATATCAGTAATACCATGCCGTGTTGAAGTGAGACTACAAGATTAGATTACGATAATTGTATGTCTACAAAATAGAAAACCCAATTGTAAAACCATAGTTCTAATCAAGCATTCGGCACTTGTTATTCATATTACCTTGTTCATTCAGCTTTGTTGCATTATTATTGTGTGATTGATTGTGTTATTGATTCAAAATCAATCTTTGTTCATCTATTCTCTTATTTCAACACCCAACACAGTGGCAATATTCCATGGGACCACTGGCGAGCGCGAGACTTTAAGAGTTTTCTTTGGATAGTGAAAATAAAGAGTTAATTGACTTAGGCATTGTTTTTTTATTAAGTCAGGAATTGATAAATGTTGCTGATATATATATCTATATCTACATACATACATACATACATACATACATACATACATACATACATACATACATACATACATACATACATACATATATATATATATATATATATATATATATATATATATATATATATATATTGTTTATACCGAATGAACTGTCTGAATATTAATAAATGTTTGTTTTACTCTTATGTTTAAACTTGACAAATAAGAAATGACAATTTATTTAATAACCGTTATAAATTAAAGTTGCAAGTATTCACATTAAAAAATTTTAAAACAAACAAAATAGAATGATTAATAAATTAAATTGAACATAACTAAAGTAAGTTCAAATAATATGATTAAATTCAAACAATTAATATTTACATATATGGTCCATATTTTTTGAGGCTTGGCTTGGGTTGCTTCAAGACTAGCTTTTCATGGATGTGCCAGTTTGGTGTTTTGACCCATTAATATTTACATATATGGTCCGGCAAATATTTCTATTAAAAAGGTTTTTTTTAATTGTAATTTCAAAGTTTTCTTTATATGACCAGTTTGGTGTTTTGACCCATGATTTGGACACTCCGTACTCATCCATCAGCCACACCTTACATTCACCATTTCTAACCCTTGGCATCACAAAAAGCTTTCCCAATAAACTCCCAAGACATTCAAGTTGTTTTCATGGTGATATAGAAATTGGAAGAGGTATCTCATGGAATGTCTCCGCACCCAAATCAAATGCCATTATCATTTGTGCCAATGATGATGGTCATCTACACAAACATTGTTTCGGTATCTAAATAGTATGATTTCTCAAGGGATCCTTTGAGATATTGACTCTCAGGAACCCTTTCTCAAACTCTAAACCTCAACTTGCGCCTGTCTTGCTCCCCCGTTGGAAAAGTTTTGTAATCTAAATAACTTTGTAATCATCAGTTGTTAGATCAAGACCAAAACCAAACCTTAACCCAACCATGATTCAAGGGGGGCAAGAAAACGGCGAAAGAGTTAACATGGCAGAGAGAGAGAGAGAAGGGTTCCAAATGCCAACAACATAATAATTATATGGTTTGGAATGGATTGGAGTGAGTTTGGACAACAATAAGCAAAAATTATTCATAATGGGGAGTAGTTTGGAATGATACTCCAAAATGTTACCGTAATTTTGCATCGAATTTTGTATACGACACTTGCTGTTTGACTTGCCCTATATTCAACCAAACAAACATACATTTAGAAATAAGTTGACATAACAAAATACTATTATAAGAAAAAATATATGTATGTTGCATATATGTTAAAAATGAGTACTTGCCCATATTTGTGTTAGTGTATCCCACATTGGTGCGACACGGTCTTATAAGTTTGTATATATGTTGGAGTCTCCCCTCTCTCCACAAGAGCTCTTTTGGAGAGACACTCTTGGGCTCCACATATATTTACATGGTATCAGAGTTGGTGTCCCGCACCCTGTAACCTCATCGAGCCTACGTCTCTGAGGGGGAGTGTTAGTGTATCCCACATTGGTGCGACACGGTCTTATAAGTGAGTATACATGTTGGAGTCTCCCCTCTCTCCATAAGGGCTCTTTTGGAGAGGCACTATTGGGCTCCACATATATTTACATGGTATCAGAGCCGGCGTCCCGCACCCCTATAACCTCATCGAGCCTACGTTTCTGAGGGGAAGTGTTAGTGTATCCCATATTGGTGCGACACGGTCTTATAAGTGGGTATATATGTTGGAGTCTCCCCTCTCTCTATAATGACTCTTTTGGAGAGACACTATTGGGCTCCACATGTATTTACATGGTATCAGAGCCAGTGCCCCGCACCCTGTAACATCATCGAGCCTACGTCTCTGAGGGGGAGTGTTAGTGTATCCCACATTGGTGCGGCACGGTCCTATAAGTTTGTATATATGTTGAAGTCTCCCCTCTCTCCATAAGGGCTCTTTTCGAAAGACATTATTGGGCTCCACATATATTTACAATTTGTAGCTATTATAGGTAAAATATAAAATCGAACACAGAACACCCTCGAAACCACATAACAAATAACAACCCCAACTGTCTTAACAAAAGCGTTGAAACAAAACCAAATAGGATCAAATGACGGTGGAAAGTGTCTGCATGTTATTGAAGAGCGGATATCCTCGGATGTCGGATCTAAGGACTTCGTGTATGACCTGTAAATGGAAGTCGTTTCTTTCTTCTTTTCTAGAAATTTCCTAGCAAAAAGAAAGGGTTTCTTCTTAACAGAGAAAAATTTGAAGTTATGATTTGGTGTTCATCTAAAAAAAGTTGTTTAAACCGTCAAATAGAACAACTTTTATAAAAAGCGTTAAGTTTATGTTTCAGCCAAGGTAGTTGTACCAAATAACTCTCAAAGCCCATACTCATTCGTTCTACCCAATAACTTTGATTAAGAAAGAAATTAAAGGTCACCATACACATTCGTTCATCCAAAAAAAAAAAAAGTTTCCAAGCACGTATGTGCACGTGGAATGAGAACTACCATATTCATACGGAAGTACCATACGCTCGGATTCTGAACATGACCAACTTTCACGAACTCTGAACTCTGAAGACAAATTTATCGTTATATGGTTAAGTATTCAGAAGGGTATCATAGTTCAGGGTCAAAGGGTATGTGTATTGAGATGTTGATCCAATATATAGCAAGATTATTCTATTTAATCTCAATAAAACAATTCCAAGACAAGTTATATAAATTGTGCAACAATCTATTATATAATCACTTTTGCATTACTTTATATTTCAATTAAGAACATCTATTGTTTAGTCAAAGTTAAACAACGATGAAAGTTTTTAGAATATTGGCCTACAAATGATGAAGATTTTGATTTTTCTCTATTAAACTCTATCCATAACCATCAATACACACGAAGGCAAATATATTGGTACCTTGAATGCTTTCAACCTGTATTATCCCCATTAGATACATATTCAGAAGCTCTAGCATGCAAGATGATCCATAATCTTTAACCTTTGAACAAATTACTCTTTAATTTTACCTACTCCGAATGGTCCATTCTAATTGTCGCAGCTGTATATATATATCACTCCAAGAAGAAACAAATAGAATAATGATTACAACAAACCAATCAGTAAACTAAACCAAAGTAACCAAGATCAACAACCATACATTGGTCCGCTTAAAGACAGTATATAACTTTTTTCACATTAGACATGAACCCACGATAATTAGGCTTAGAAAAACGAACTAGATTAATTCAATGAATAGTATATAATCCAACCAACTTATATATATTAGAAAGAGACCAAAATGTCAAAATGTTACAACTTACAAGAAGGTAAAACTTTTCCGCATATATAGTAAGAAAAGGAAATTGAAACACCACATCAAACACATCATGCTAACATCAGAGAATGTAGATTAAAAACCGAAAGGTGCATGACATATATCTAATTAAGAAACAAAACATCATGAATCGTAGAACTGATGTAATATTGCCTTTCGTTGCCCTTTTCATCCTCCAAATCCTGCTGATATATGCTTCTTTAAATCTGCAATTGAGAGATGCTGCAACTCATTTCACGTTTGGCAGGTGCTACCCAAACAAGACTGTCAACATACTCAACAATTTTACTCATGTCAGGATGAAGCTCGAAGAATTTGGCCTTGGCTGCAACCGGATCATACAAACCAAAACAATGATCATCGAAAACTTCAAAATCATCGTCGTCATCATCGACTTCATTAACTTTAAAAAGGAACTCATTACGTAATGTAAATCCAAGGGGAACTATATTACTAAACTGTGAAAAAACATGGTGTTTGACCCATGATTCAGCCACCCCGTACTTATCCATCACCCAAACCTCACATTCACCATAATATTGTCCATCTAGAACACTTGACATTAAGCAAAACTTTCCAGCCAAAACTCCCAGCACATTTGAGCGGTAGGCATTGTTCGCTCGTACAGAATCTGGAAGAAGTATTCCCCGAAATGTCTCTGCTCCCAAATCAAAGGCCACTACTTTTTGTACGTTTGACCCGAAAGCAGTATCTCCAAACCAGTGGACATGGCCGTCATGGCCATCTACACAAACTTCAACTTTACACATAAACATTGAGATGTGCGCTGGACACCTTTGAGTAATTAACTTCCACGAACCCTTTCTCATGCTGTAAACCTCAACTTTGTAATCAACGGTTTTGGGATCAGCATGGTGAAGAACTCTTTGGGAGGATTGAAATATCATGTTAGGCAGAATAGCATTGCCAGTAACCTTAACAACTTTGTAATCATCAGTTTTAGGATCATACCCAAATCGGGGAGGAATGCCTGACAAATGATAATCATGGGAGGGGACCAAACTTGGTGGGATAGTTAAAACAGCAGAGAGAGAAGGGTTCCAAATGTAAAAAACGGAATCATGAACTGGACCCAAACTTAAGCATATTAAGCCATTAACAGATCCAATGACATTGCAACGACTCCTTCTATATTGGATATTAACCGGGAGTTCTATGAAATTAGCAAGTTCGAGATGGGGAGATTGAGAAGGTCGTGCTGTAAAGGGTTTATAGTGAAAGGAAAAATGATTGTGGAGGAACAAGAGAACACCATCATTCTTTTGGATGGAACGCTGAAGGTGGGATTTTACAAAGGAGGATTCAGATAAAAGAGCATTCCAAGGTTTACAAATGCACCTCATTTGAGCAAGCTGTTTGGCCAATAAGCGGATGAATATGTTTGATAAAACTTCGCCTGGGAGCTTCTCCATTGTTGTTGGGTGTTGTGGTGAAGCCGTTTTCAAGTGTCAAAGTAAACTTCCTTTTCTAGGTAAATTATATGTGCTTCCGCTTAGAGGTGTATATTTGGGGTTTAAAGCTGAGAAGCTGGAAGGTAACATGCGAATCTGTTAGAAAAGGACCGATCCCGATCAACGTGATAACCACCACAAAAAGATTAAACACATATTAACTTAAATGCATATGCTTTTCAACAAACCAACAAAAATATTAACACGCTTAAACTTAAACATGTCGAATTTTAATAAACTTTAAGTTAAACCCCAATAAAAATAATTATGAACAAAAACATTTTGAGTTAACACCACATAAAAATAAACCCTAACAGCAATAAATGAAGAATTGGATTGTAGACACCCTAGGGTGAGTTCATTGTTCTAATTGAATGGCCATTGGTTGATGATATTCTTAGTCCTGCAGTTACATGAGATTTGTCATCGCTACAATAGGGGTGTTCAAAACCAGATATCCGAAAAATTGGATAGCGGATTTTGATATCCGAATCCCTACCAAATTTTAGTTAACTGAATTTTGAAAAAGTATTTGGATATGAACATCGGGTTATCCGAAATTCATTCCTCTTATTTGTCACAAACATAAACCCAATAATCATAATCAGAACAAACATATAAACATATACACAATTTGCTAAAAGAAATTGGTATAGAAAGCATGCCAAAACATGTATGATGCATCATTTCCAAAACATGAAGCACGTTATCAACGGGTGAGATTCATGGTGCTTAAATTAAAGCATGCCAGTGGTGAACAGCTTCAAACTGCCGAGCTCTGTTTTCACTCGTAGCAAATAGCTTCAAACAGACAAGCAGTCAAGTACTCCTGCTGAGGTAATCAATTTAGATAGCTATCATAGCCACATATAAGGTTTCGATAGTAGCAAATAGCCAGATACGTGAAGTTTTCGAATCCATGAAGTTACAAATACACGAAGGCAGAAGCACCTCAACAGTAGAAAACAATCAAACACACACGATTCCCCTTTTCAACGCTTGACGAATATCAAAAGGAAAATGCTAACCAGTTAACCGTCCGTGACGTCACGACAGTGAAGCGGGGGTAGACAGTAATCGCCGATGACGGTGAGGACGGGGAGGACGGAAATTAGTAATCACAGATGACTGTGGAGGATGCCGAGACCGGAGAACAGTAATCGCTGACGGTGAAGGAGGGGAAGGATATTATCGCCGACGATGAAGAGGTTTTGCACTTCCGAAAATAAATCAAGAACCAAGAGCAAGAGAAGTATGAGAGAAACAACGCGAGAGATTTAATTTTCATTAGCAAACAAAAACATTAAAAATAATTAAAAAACATATATATTTTAGAATGAAGGAGGGGAAGGATATTATCGCCGACTAATCCCTCTTAAATATTTCGTCATTTTTCATTTAATTGTATTTTTTATTTTATCATTTATCATTGTTAAAAGTAGGGGTGAGCAAAATTACTTGCAGACCGAACTCCGGTACCGAATGGGTACCGTATAAGGTAAATCAGTTCGGTTGTCAGTTCTCCAAATCGCCAAAATCGATTCTCGGTACTTTCGGGTTGGTACCATCAGGTTGGAGGAAATTCATTACCAGGGTATTGGTTTCGACCCCTTTAACTTTTTAACACGAGCTCCAAATGTGTTGATTCTTTTTCCGGTATATATTTCTTTGTCTTAACTACAAGTTAGGCTCAAAAATCAACTTATTTGAATAAGTATAGGCTGAGTTATAGAGCCCTACATATGGCTATTAGGTTGATTCAACTTTTCCATAGTTTTTCAGCTTTTTTAGTTTGTGCAGAATTTTTCATCAACTTTGAAGAGTCATAACTCTCTCATATGAACTTAGATTTGGGTTTATTCTTGTCCCATGTGTTCTTTGTTGTCTTAGCTTCAACTCATAATTAAAAAACTACTATTTTCTATACTTCAACACGAGAACAATGGCCTCAAACATGGGTTGTCAGACTGTTCAAAAATCAGTTGTAGAGGGAAATGGTACTGATATCGGTACTGGTACCATATATTCATATTCAGTTCCTTAAAGTTAGAATGGTTTCGGTACTTCCGATGCACCTCACCCTAGTTAAAATGACAACATCTATCCCACCTCATCCCACTTTCCTTTTACGAGATGCTCCCTCTCCCTGTTCTTCCTTTCATCACTTCTCATATAATCCTTTCTCTTCTCCGTTGACCACCTGCAGCGCCACCTAGAGGGAGTTTGGACCGTTTTCCAAAATTACTTATTGACTTATTGGCATTTGAAAAAGTTAATAAGTCAATAAATTTGTTTGACAAATATAAAAATCATTTTGAAAACAACTTAACCCGTTCAAAAATGAGTTTTTGAAAAGTAAGGGAGTACTGATTTTTTGAAACAACTTTTGGCTTTTTGGTATCAAAATACCATAATACCCCTTATTTAATAGATCCAACCCTCTTTTTGAAACAACTTCTTAACCCTTTCATGTTGTTGGTTGTGTGATTATTTGAGTGCAGTTTATACTTGTATATTTGTATAACATTCTTATAATAAGATCTCTCTAGTTCCACAGTGGACGTAGCTTGATCTCGCTTCTATGTGTTTGATATTTGCTTGTTCTTCTTGTATTTCTTGCTGCACCGATTTCTTTGTGTCGAGTGACCATCTAGTGTTATTTGGCAGAATCTTGTTCTTGAGAGATTGAGTTTGATATTCCTCTACCACGACCTCCTCTGCTGCTCCTTCACCCTCTATCTTTGATATCAACAAACTACTAAAGCACTCCCCAACATCCCTCTTACAGATGTCCTCACCTAGGATCAAATGTGAATCCTTCAAATGAAAGCTTAATGGTTCTGGATGAACTACTAACCACTGTGGCCTTTCTGAACCAACTTTTGGGCAGCAAAGATAACTATAGAAGTTTTAGGACTTCTCCTTCGAACTTAATATGAACAGATACCAACCTCGATATCATTGAGACAAATTCCTTGACGTGATCAATCATTGAGAAACCTACCTTTATCTTCGTGTTCGCCAACTATCGGATCAGGAAAACCTTGTTTTCGACTAAGGGTTTCTCATACATATTAGACAACGCATTGATCAACCCAAACATTGTGTTCGCATTGACAATGTTGTAAGTAACGTTCTTTGTCAATGAAAACCTGACTACTCCAAGGAGATGCCGATCTAACATATCCTAATCCTCATGCTTCATGGCCTTTGGTTTTCATTCACTCAATGGTAGGTACAACTTCTTCTCGTAGAGGTAATCTTCTATCTGCATCTTCTAAAAGCCAAAATCATGACCTTCAAATTTATCAACCTTAATCTTCCGATCTTCAACCATAACTCTGATACCGGTTGTTAGAGACTAATAAAAATCCAATAAATTCTAGCACAATAATAAAGATGTGAAGAGCAAAAAAAACAAGGATTTAATTGCTTCACTTGATCAGAGTAATCAAGTCACGTGTACTGTAGAACCAAAGAAAGATGTTTATTGCTAATCTTCAATACAAAGATTTCGACATGCATTATGGATGCAAGCAATGAGACGTATTTATAGACATTGTTTGACCTAATTTTTTTGAACTAAGCACAAGGGCCCATGATGTCATTGATATAAGCTGATCCATGACCTTACATAATTTGATCCCTAAGAAAGTAGATGATCAAAGGTCTTGATTTTGTCAAAGCTTCACCTCACTCCTTTATTGCCAACAGCCTCTGTTCTCGAAGTCGAAGCCTTGGTCTTCAACCGCAACCTCTGTCCTTGATGACAACCTTTGTCCTCGCCACAGTCTCTTTTCTGGTCGAAGCCTCTCTTCTGGCTAAAAGCCTTTCTTTTGGCTGAACCCTCTCTTCTAGTCGGAAGCCTCTCTTTTAGCCGAAGTCTCTCTTCAAACCAGAAGCCTCTTTTCAAGTCAGAAGCCTCTCTTCTGTCAGAAATCCCTCTTCCGATCAGACGTCACATCTCAACAAAAGTGTCTACATGTTATTGAAAAGGTGTACGGAAATCCTCGGAATCTACAGACTTGGTGTATGGCCTCTAAATTGAAATCCTTTCTTTATTCTTTTCCCCAAATGCCATAGTAAAAGGAAAGTGTTTAATCTTAAAAGAGAAAACTTCGAAGTTATGATTTGGTGTTCATCAAAGAAGAAAACATATACGCTTTTGCTCCGCGAAGGTGGTTTAACTATTTGATGTTAGTTGACTCACTTGAGGTATTTAACCTTGATTTTAGTAGTTTCAGGGCTTATTATGATGCACCATGTCAATGAATTCTTTTTCATTTCTAAAGCCTCTTCATTTTACATGATAAGCGTCACCAGCCATACGTAACTTATGCATGTATTTGATAATATATTCAAAAGAGCTTCTTATATTATTGGAGTTAAGAGCTACTAAACAAAAGTGAACTTATTAGAATACATGTATTTATGCCTTTATATCCTTAATGTTTGTTAGTTATCAACGATCTCCTAAAGGAATTCCCATTTGGTCTCATTAAACCACATACACGTTGAAACCACATTCTTATGATCATTGGCAACGATGTTTAGGTAGTTCATCATTTGAAACACTTTGAGATAAATTTGTCTCATTCGCTCAAAGTCTTGCTCCTTTCTAATCAGTTTGGATGCACTCTTTAATAATGGCATGTATATGTTGGACAAACAAGGAAGCAACATCTCTCAAGGTCATACTCATTTATTCTGCCCAATAACTTTGATTAAGGAAGAAATTAAGATTCAATTAGCATAATTATTGACACCGTCATCCACATTCTAATATGTGAAACACGCAATATAAAATGTTTCAAAACACATAATACATACGAATATTAAAATAAGAGAGATCAATTTATAGAATTATTTCATCCAAGAAAAAAAAAAGGGTTCCTATGCATCCATGCACATGGCGGTGAGAAGTTTACTCTCCTGCATATAAATGTCTCAATTGCTTGTTTCAAGCATCATGACAGCCCTTTAGCATAGTACTCATAAATAACTAAATATGCATGAGATCCAGACTTCCATGACTACTGCCTTTTTTAGAGTCCACCCAAAATCTCTTAGGTGATCTAATTCACATAATTTGGACTGTAATCCCATTAAGTAGGATGTGCATATTCGAAGGGAACCAAGAATTTTAGGAGTTATCATTCAAAGATGTGACAACGCTATCGTCACACGCGTCAAAAACAATTTATAACCCACTTTTACTATGTAGATAGGGCAAGCGGGGTCGAGTCCAAGGATTTCGTGGTTAACTTTTAACGAGTTGTAAAGTAGATTTTTATCGGTGATGGTAAAAAGATTGAGATTTTATCTTGAGAATAAAGAAAGAATTAC
>CM042010.1:17448991-17461975 GCA_023525715.1 Cichorium intybus
AAGATTACTCTCGTATGAAGGACACATGACAGTAGGGGTGTCATCGGTTCCGGGACCGGACCGACCCGGTGCAGGAACCGACCCGATTTTGAGCAAGGAGTGGAACCGGGAACCGGACCATATAAAGTGCATCGGTTCTGGGTTTTCATCGGTTCCGGTTCCGGTTTTCCGGTTCCGGACCGGTAGAACCGGTAATGGTTTGGGCCTGTTTTTGTTGGGCTAAGAACCGGGAGTTATTGTTGGGCTAGGAACCGGTGACACTTAGATGGGAATTTAGAACGCAGCCTCATTTGGAATTAGATGAACAAAAAAGCACTTGTTTGGAATTGTTATGTTGACACACTGTATATGCATAACAAAAATATCCAACTTTCAACAACATTATTATTATTATTATTGATTTTAAATAGAGTTGACCGAATCTAAAAACCCATATAGTCAAACATGTGCTTGTAATTAATTTCAACACTATTGATTTTAAATATTTATTTTCTAAGTTAATTATCGACTTCAAAATTCTTTGAAACGAATATTCGAAATTTATGTACCTTATCTTTTTCTAAATAATACCAAATAAGGTATTTTAAGTTGTCTAACCACACTTAGACGAGTGGTTTGTATAAATGCATTCATCCTTAAAATTTAACAAATGTACCCAAAAAAACATATCACCAACATTAACAAATGTACCCAATAAACATAAATAATCCAAGAAACCAATAAACTTAAATAACTTGAATTTGTTTGTTTTACACACCAAATGACCAAATTAAATCAAATGTACCCAAAAACATAAAAAAATCCAAATGTTATACAAACGCATTTTCAAACTTCAATGAGTGTTTTTCCTCTTTCTTTCCGGCCAAGTCCTTGAATTGCTTCTTCAATTTCTATAAAGAAAACAAGCGTAACTATGTCATAATTGAAATTAGATATTTATAAAAGTTTTATAAAAACGAAACAAACGTACCCAAAGCAACCGCATCATCTCTTAATATGTCTTGGGGGTCGTCTATTATCGGCTTTTTTGATTTTCTTATCCAATCTTGAGTGCAAATCAAGGCTTCTACTATAGGGGTTGCCAAGTTGGTCCGATACTCATCCAATATTCTTCCACAAGTACTAAATGCCGACTCGGATGCCACGGTTGACACTTGTATAGCCAAAATATCTAAAAAAATATGGTTAATATTTTGTCAAATATGTAATAATGCTCAATAAATAAACATTAAGTGGTAAGTTTTTACCTTTCGCCATACGGGCCAAAATAAGAAAACGCGGTGCGTTTTTCTTCCAATATTTTAGAATATCGAAGTCTTTATTGTAAGGCTTTTTTTGTTCATTCAAATACCTTCTAAATTCCGAGTCAATTGAAGTGGATGTCACACCTTGCATGCTAAGAAAATCACTCAAGAAGTCGTCGTCATCACTTTTATCGGAAGCCACTCCTTTGTCACGCCTTTCTTCTTGAGACGATCCAAGATTGTCGAATTTATTTTTGTAGAATGTAAATAGCTCCTCCATATTGTTTTCCACCTCTCGCACCATGCCGATCACCTTCAATTGTATTTCGGACTTAGTCATAAAATTTGTCGCCGACATGTTGTTGGTTACCATTTGTGTAAAGGAATACGATAATAGCGCGGACTTGAATTGAGGATCTAAAATCTCCGCGAAATAGACAAATTTATTCATTTTTTCAAACGAACCCCAATATTTGTCATATTTTTTTTGCATATCTCCACAAACTTTGGTACACTTTGGTTTTGCTTCCCATTCTCTTAGATGTTTATCTACATCTAACACCTCCCGTAAACACAAATGGATCAATGGTCTCGTGGATGAGGATATAAGATCGGTTTTTGTTTTAAACTTCTCAAGAAAACCAATAACTTGATTTACAACTTCAAAATCTCCACGCTCCGGTGTTCTTCCACATAGATCCCGTATGTACGTAGTCTCTACAAAATAAAGGAAATACAACATAAGGGCTGCGTTTTTTTAAAAAACCACTAAAAACCGTTTTTCTACAACTTATAAAAGCTGCGTTTTTTTTAAAACGTATAAAAACTGTTTTTTAAACATTTTTAAAGCTGCGGGATTTTAAAAAGGTCAAAAAAACATATTTTTAGTCTCTTTTAAGCTGCGTTTTTTTAAAAACGACCAAAAAACAGTTTTTCTACAACTTATAAAAGCTGCGTTTTTTTAAAACACATAAAAACTGTTTTTTAATCATTTTTAAAGCTACGGATTTTTAAAAACAAAGGAAAATAAGGGTCAAAATATACCTTCCATTTCATACGTGGGAAAAACCTCTCGCAAAACGTACGCCGACTTCAACAACTCATACGTTGAATTCCAACGTGTCGGACAATCCCCGCATAAGAATGGTTTGGACTCGAGTCCACGTTCCTTCATGCACCTCTTGAACCTCTCTATTCTTGCGGTTGAATTTCTAATATATTTAACCGCTCCTTTCACACAATCCACGTGACTATTATACGCCTTGAGACCGTCCTTGACAATGAGATTCAAAATGTGGGCCATACACCTAAATTGGAAGTGTTTGCCATCTTCATACAAGTCCGGTAACTTTTTAACTAAAAAGTCAATTGCCGTATCATTTGAGGTGGCGTTGTCTACACTCATTGTCATTACATTCTTTATGCCCCATACATGAATGCAATCGAGTAACAACTGTCCTATATCCTCACCTTTATGACTCTCAATGGGCCTAAAGTTTAAAATTCGTTTGTGCATAACCCATTCGTCATCTATAAAATGACCCGTAACTACCATGTAATTCTTTTTTTGACATGAGGAGGTCCACGTATCGGTAGTCAAATGTATGGTATTAGACGGGTTACTAAAAAAAGCATACAATTTGTTTCTTTGTTCTATGAAAAATGCGGCTACATCCTTACTAATCTTTTGTCTACAAGGCAACTTCACCCTACCGTTGAGTGCATTCGTGTACTCAACAAACGCCTCATTTTCTACAAATTTGAAAGGAAGTTCACCGACTATAAAAAGATTTAATAATGCTTTCTTAATCCTTTCTTCATCATGCTTCCATGCGACTACACTACCCTCCCCACATGATTCTTTTTTAAATTGCAAGGTTGTTTGTTTATCTTTATCTTTCCTATTTGCCGGATTGCTTAGGCACTTTTTACTATGTTTTATTAAACTAGAAGTGCCGTTTTTGTTGACATCCACGTTTAAAACTTTTGCACAAAAATTACATTTACCGTTCCTTTTTGTGACTCCATCTTCATCCTCCTTCCACACCACCGTAAAAGTCTTCCAACATGGGGATATTAGCTTGCCCCTTTTCTTCGGTCGCGACGGAACATCCGGTTGCGGCGGAACATCGGGTTGCTTCTCTAAATTTTCGACATCTTCCTCTTCGATATTTGCTTCATTTGTGGAGTCTACAAACATCACGTCATCCTCTTCATCATCATTCTAACAAAAAAACAACACAACAATAAAACTTCATCATTCTAGCAAAATAATACAATCAAACCCACCGATCCAAATTCAATTGACAAACACATCAATTAAATTGGTAATGTAGTCAAGAGGTAAAATAAGGCCCAATAACAATTCATCACATGTGAATTGGTATTCCAATTCTAGCTAAAATAAGGTCCCTGTTCAACAATGTATATGTAGTTTGTCTTGATTCCATATTTTATTAATTGGTATTTGAATGTGGAATAACAAAACGAGCAAAGATAAATTTTCGATGATATGAAGCAGTGATAATCAAATAATAAGTTACTCACATGTTTAAACTATTCAAAATAGAACATTAATTACTACAAATGCTATTAACT
The DNA here is from genome assembly GCA_023525715.1 of Cichorium intybus. Lineage (NCBI taxonomy): Eukaryota > Viridiplantae > Streptophyta > Magnoliopsida > Asterales > Asteraceae > Cichorium > Cichorium intybus. Next base: position 17,452,834 of record CM042010.1, read on the forward strand.
ACTCGATGATTGCAACCCTATGTCAATTGTCTTTTAGAAGAAATGATCTTTTTGGATTTGTTTAATTCTTAAACGATCACCATTACACCACCTTAGTGGTATTCAATACGATGTGCACAGACATATAATCGTAAGTCGTAACCACATACACGAGGAACCACCATTCAAGATTCAACAATTCCAACCGGAGTCGGTAACTATATAATGAATTTTCTTGGATGTATCAATTAATATATAATTTTGGGACCAACACAATCTGGACCGGTGGGGATACCAAAAAACAAGTTACTACTTATTCTGATCGTGCATTACTACTTGATCGTGCATTCAACTTACTTGATGTCCAACTAAATTTACAGCAACAAGATAATGATCAGAGTTTCTTTAATGTTGGATTCAACTCACTTGATCAATTTCAGTGGGGGAATGAACCCAATTTTGTATCACCATTGCAGCAGCGGAGCAGCCTCGTTGATTGAGGGTTAACCACGTGATCGACTTGGTTTTTTGGGGAGGGAAGAATCTTCGTCGACTACAGAGGGAAAGAAGGGAGACGAGGAGACGAGAGGTTTTTTTGGGGTTTACGATTACGTATAATAGAACCGGATTGCATATTAATGACTTTCCAATTCCTTTAATAATTGGGTCGGGTCGGTTATTTCTCCGGCCCCGATAGAATCGGAACCGAGGAACCGGAAACCCGATTTTCATATTATCCAGAACCGGGAACCGTCCCATTTTACGTAAACCGGTTCCGGCTCGGTCCGGGTCCGGGTCCGGTACTCGGGTCGGTCCGGGTCTCGGTTCATAAAGCTCATCCCTACATGACAGTGTCTAATGTCCAAAAGCAAAGGCATAAGAAAAAAGCGCATAAGCCCGGACGGAGTAAGCATCGGGTTTGTACCGGAGGTACCGCTGCCCCCTCCCCTTCGGTTTCATCGGTTTCGAGTGGTTTGTGCCGGTGTGGGTGATGGTGAACCCGCTAAACCTTTCACCTTTTGTAAAAAAAAAAAATTACTACTACAAAAATAAATTTTTATACACTTCTATAAATACTCCCCTCTACCCATTAAAAAAATACACCATTCTCTCTCAACCTTTCACACCATTCTCTACTTTCTTTCTAAATATTTCTCTTTAGTTTTCTAAAAAAAATGGTAGCCAACGGAAATAGGATGTTTCGTTCTTGGTCTAGAAGAGAAGATGTGGCTTTTACAAGAGCATGGGTCGCCGTCACCGAAGAAACGGATACCACATCCTTCTGAGTATTCTGGGCTCGTGTGGTGGAAGAGTTCCACACACGAATGGGGACGTTTCATGATCGGAGTAACCATCAGTTTAACGCTAAATGTAAAGATATGAACAGAAAAGTGGTACAATTTAACCAAATTTACGTCAACAAATCTTTCAACCGACCAAACGGGACAACCGACGAAGAGGTCGTGGAACAAGCCCTACAACAATATCTGGTGACAAATAACAGAGAATTCATGAACATAGAAGCGTGGAATGTTATGAAAGAGACACCTAGGTTTTTTTTTAGATTCTAGTACTTAGGATTAAATTTCTCGTATTTAGGATTTAATTTCTCGTATTTAGGATTTAATTTCCCGTATTTAGGTTGTTTTTAATTTTTTTAATGGTGTGTTTCTTTAATTAAATGTTATTTGACTTTTTAATTTAATGTTATTTGTGATTTTTATTTTATTAATTGCATTTTATTATTATTTATAATATTATATTAAATGTTAAAATTCATTTATTAAATTAATAAATGAATTTAAAAATCGAAAATCTGATGTGGCATTCTGGGTTCAGTGGGTACTGGTTTCATGGGTGAAAGATGGGGAAATATTGAAAGGGAAATGAAAGAGAAAAGCTGACGTGGCGCGTGGGTTCAGTGGGTATTACTCCCCCCACCCTAATGTTAAACCAGGGACAACGGTATGTTGTTTTGAGTGTTTTCGATAGTTGTCCCTAAAGTGAGATTTTTCACACTCTAAAGGACCAATTTGAAATATTATCTAATCTACTATACCTAATAAATAAAAATAATTTTTGCCACGTGTCCAATTTTTAAAGTCTATTATTCATCTGACACGTGTTATTTTAGCCATCCCTAAATCTCGAGCTCAGTTGTTTCCGAATGCGCCTAAATGCCAATCCTGAAGCCGATTTATCAGCAACTAATTGCCAACCCTTCTCTATTCCCGTTTCCAATCTATCCCACAAAATTAGCAACTAATTCAGGCAATGGAGTATTGCTTGAATCTGACGACAGATGATAATAATTTGGTGAAGTTTTCAATTGCAGGAAGAGGTCTTCTTTCAAGCATTTTATCGAACATTAACAATGCATCACCTAGAGCTAGGTCACCGGAATGGGGACTATACTTTTTTGAACTTCCTTCAAGATTTCTGGGAGGATCAGGAAGATTCGAGTAAAGTGCATAACGGAAACGAAGAAACTTGCAGATTTTAGTAGTGAAATTGGAAGCGGCTATAAGAATCGTCTTCATTATCATCAAACACCAATAGAGCATTGCCCACCCGGAAAAAGTTTTAATTTTTGGCCTCCACTTCCGCCCATTTGCATTTCCGGGGTGTTTGGAAAAATAAAATCAAAATCTTGGATATATATACTAGATTTATAAAATTACTAATATCAAATATCGGCTATTAAGGCTATACGGAGTGGTGGCCAATGACCAACAGATGGCCAAGGGGTTTTTGTGGGCCAGACTATGGTTGGCAGGCGTTGGCCATTTTATAGGCAGTGGTGGCCAATGGCCAACGAATGGCCAAGGTGAGATATTGTGTGAAATAAATGTGAATATGTTGGTTTATATAGGTAAGAAATTAATTATTTTTGAATTAAAAAAAATAGTCGTTGGCATCTCGCCAACGGCTTGGCGTGCTGGCTTGGCGAGAACAATGGCGAGGGATGGCGGAGTAGCTTTGACGATGGAGGTTGGCTCGCCAAGGGGCTTGGCGACCCCCTAGGCCACCATTACTCCCTGCTGCCTAATAACTCCTAGGTTATGTTTTAAGTTATCTATATTATAATTGTATTAAACTGATCTCGTGTGATGAACGGGAACCAAGAAAAAGATTACAGTGCTGCAATTAATTTTTTAATGGAATGATTTTGAGATTTAGTCTATTAGGGTGGGGGGAGTAGATCCCTCCCATCCCACTGAACCCACGCGCCACGTCAGCTTTTCTCTCTCCTCTCACTTCCATTTTTCCCATCTTTCACCAATCTTTCACCCATGGAACCAGTACCCACTGAACCCACTGAACCCACAATGCCACATCAGATTCTTAATATTAAATTAAATAAATAATACCCAAAATAATAATTTATATATATATATATATATATATATATATATATATATATATATATATATATATATATATATATATATATATATATATATATATATACTCATACATACGTGTGTATGTATATATATGTTTTTGTGTGTGTGTGTATATATATATATATATATATATATATATATATATATATATATATATATATATATATGTTTATACATACGTGTGTATGTATATATATATATATATATATATATATATATATATATATATATATATATATATATATATACACCAAACACAAGCGGGATCAAGAGGTTCACGAAGCCAAACTCCAACCCGCCAAGGCCGAGCCCGACGAAACCGAAAGGGAGGGGGCAGCGGTACCGGAGGTACCGCACCCATCCCGCTTCCAATCTATCGCGAACCCGATACCACTCCGTCCACCCTTAGGTTTAATGAAAATTAATATCAAATTTATTAAATTTATATGAAAATACATATTGTAGACGTATTTTATGACATGATATATATATATATATATATATATATATATATATATATATATATATATATATATATATATATATGAAAAATATTTTATAATAATATAAATAAAAAATGGATTGTATAATATCAATCATGTATTATATATATTGGATTGGAACAAAGTTATATCAACATATGAATATGAATAAGACGGTCTCAATAATATATCAGAGATTTATATCGAGTACTGAGTAATCAAAGTTATGATAGAAAAACAGATAAGAGGCTTAAATTAATTATAATAAAAAATATATTATTAATTAAATTTGAATATTATTACCGTTAATGCATTCGAAATTGTTCGGGTTATATAGAATAAGTTAGGGCGTGCAAATATTGAAGTGGTTAAAAAACTGCAACAAACCCAAACCAATACAAAAACCGATGGAGCGATATGAATTTGGCAGAAATCAAAACTCATCGGTTCGGTACGGTTTTCAGCAACAAGTCGATCCTCGAAAACTGAACCGAACCAATTGTATTAAAAACAATAAATCATTAAATGATATTATATAAATATTATTAAAATACTGATAATTTATATTATATTTTGACTTTGACTTAAGAATTCGTAAGGCCTTCCGATATGCCCACCCAAATGCTCTCACTTTTTTTCTTCCACATCAGCACCCTTCACTCCTCTCATCACCCTTGGAAATGATTACCTCTCACTTCTCCTCACATTTGGTACAAGTATTTATGCGTAATGTACAAGCAACTTACCACTAAATTCATTTGCTCGCGCAATGTCCAGAAGTCGCGCGGGGTCAAAAGTGCGACGACCTCTCACCACAGGGGTGGTGTTCACCTCACTTTTGGTGAGGCTCGCACCCCACGTCGTGGTGCACTCCGCAAGGCCTAAGGGCTTCTTTACGATTCAATAGGGATTCAAAAATGACACGTTGACTCTCTTTTTTCTTAGACGAAATCATTATACGGTTCATTTTTGGTTAGCTGAAGCTAATTTTTTGGACTATATATTTTTAATGTATGTTCTCTTATAAAATCATAGCATCAGAACAATTTCTTTGTTGATTGAATTCAGCCCCGAAAAAACCAACACTCTAGTAATTAGACTACTTATGGGCTATTTGTGGACTGAAATGGGCTATTAAATTAGACTATTTGTGGCTTGTCTTTGTTCGCTAGAATGATTGAATCGGTTTACAAAATCGCACCATTCCAAAAACAAAATCGCACCGGTTACCGCTTGCATTTTAAAATTAAAAGCACACCGTTGAAAGCCGAAACCACATGAAATCGCAAAACTAAACCAGTAGAAAAACTGCACCTCTCGGTTTTACACATGCAAAAATCATACTTATCGGTTTGCGGTTTGTGGTTCTATTTGGTCCTTAAACCGCACCAAAACGAACCGTGCACACTTTATTATAGGCCAATAAACTTTTTTTTGCTTGATGACAACGTTAAAGTGAATTTCAACCTTGTATGATGTCTACTGTTGGTTGCTATTACCGTGTCTCAAGAGATTGTTGGTAGGATAAAACGGTCACGTGAACATAAATAGACAAACTCTATAATATTGGATATCATGGCGAATGTCATATATGACGCTAAATACTAGCTTATCGTGTTGAAATCCATTCTAATAGTGTAATGCAGCATACAAAAAAGTTTAGTGGTATATTGAATACAATTAAAAGATTAATTACTTACAGTAATAATATCATAGTTATTAATGACCATGTTATGACATTAGCTCTTTATAGAAGTAAATATAAAGTGAGGCATTATATTGTTTGGATATGTCTATTACATTGTTGCAAAAGTCACTAAACGGTCTCAGGTTAGTGGACTAGCAAGTACTCGGCTACGCAGAGAGTACATAACGAGTACTCCATTAGGGAAATATATACATATTATATTATTATACACACCAAAATACTTAAAGTCAAATATGCATACACATTGAAGAAAGAAATACGTAAATATTATATGTCCATACACACTTAATAACTGAAATACTAAAAATCTCAAATACATACACATTTAAGAAACTCATAGATACGTACACATTACATGTTTATACACATTAAAATATTGAATGCAATGATAATTGCATCAAAATTGAATTAGAAATGAAAATTTTAAAATTAAACAACATAATGTTTATAAATAAGTAAATATATGATACATATTAATTAATTACTTAATATTTATTATTATTTATTTGAAAAAAAAAATCAAATTTTCCAGGTTTGATCGATTTTTATCGAGTTTGATCGAGTTGACCGAGTTAGATCGAGCTGGACCGAGTTACTCCAAGTTTGACCAATTTCGAGTTTTTTTTGGCTAATATTCATAAAAGGATCATAGGTACATAGTCGATTTCAAGTACTCGACCGAGTTGGTCTAGTTTTAAAACATTTGTCTATTATTAACTATATATTTTTTAATAGTTTAAAATTAAATAATATTGAATTTATATCTTAACAACCAATCAAAATAGTTATAAAAATCAAATAATTTAAGTTGTGAATTAACTAATATTATAATATTTTAACATCATCAATTTTTTTAAATGATAAGTATAAAATTATTAAAAACAAGTTCAGCAAGGCGTTGAATAAAGTAAATTACCAAAAAAATATGAATATCAGAACAAAACCAACAATCTTACTATTTGAAGTTACAACAATCAACTTCATAGATCAAAAAACCATTATATTGACATTAAGAATGATTATATACATGTCTGATGTCCATAAATATAGAGCAAATGGATATTTAGATGAGAATTGTTAACCATTAAGAAATTTGTATATGTTTATGGAATGAAAAGTTTCAAAGTTTTACATATGTGAGAATTGTTAACCATTAAGAAATTTGTATATGTTTATGGAAGGAAAAGTTTCAAAGTTTTACATATGTTTAGGGGCAGTGACATGTTGCTAGACAATTACAAATGTCTTTACAATTGACGTGTATTGTTCTTTGCACAAGTAGGAGTATGTTACAAATAATATGCAAGAAAAAAATAGTTTGTTGTTATTTATATGTGAATCTATGGGGTCATACTCTGAAGAACATAATTGAGAACAAATAAATAATACCACTTTATAGAGCATACATTATTATTATTTGCCAACCTAATAGATAAGAATAACTGTTATTCATAATTTATTTATCAAGTGTGGTATAAATATGTAAATAGCTTATTTGTTAGTTTATTAAATAATAATGATTTCATTAATTAAACCCTTATTAATTTGTAATTAATTAGAATTACTTTTTGGAATTTTATTATAGTTACTAAGGAAAGTTTTAAGGAAGCCCATTTAGCTAATAATAAAACGAGGCTTTTAGTAGTCATTATTGGTATCAATCAGGAAAAAACATTAGGGTTTTTGACCTATATGGGTAACTATGTTTCCAAAGTGTACAAATTTAGTCACTTAAGTTTTTTTTTTTTTTTTTTTTTTTGTGAAATACATCACTTATGTTTTAAAAACCTGCTGATCTCATCCTTATGACCGGCTAACGTGGGTAACGTGGGGTTTTTGACCTATATGGGTAACTATGTTTCCAAAGTGTACAAATTTAGTCACTTAAGTTTTTTTACATTTTAATTTCTATTTTTTCCTAATTGCATGTTCATCTTTTCCTTTTATTTCCTTTTTTAAATAAACTATTTAAAGATTTTTTATTTTTATACCATTTTAATATATTTTACATTTTTTTAGTCTTTTCTTTTTTTTTCGTGTTCATTTTCCTTTAAGTTTTTTCCTTCTTTTAATACATTATTTGAAGATTTTTATTTTTATACAAATTTTATTATATTTTATCTTTTAAGTTTTTTTATTTTTCTTTTTCTTTTCCTTTTTCCTTTTTCTTTTAGTTTCTATTTTTTAATACATTATTTAAATATTTTTTATTTTATACCAATTTTATTGTATTTTACCTTTTTTTTAGTTTTTTTCCTTTTTTTCTTTTTTGTTTTCATTTTTTTAGTTTATTTTTCCTTCTTTTTAATACATTATTTAAAGATTTTTATATATATACCCTTTTTATTATAATTTTTTTCTTTCTAGTTAATTTAGATTTAAATTTATTTTTATATTATTATTAAATAAGAAAAGCTTCCACCATTACTACCACCATGTACCGCCATTACCACCATCGTCTGTTACCACTGTCTGCCACCTTCGCCGTCGTCTTCTTCCTCCCGCAACACTGTGAGTTCATCTTTATTTTGTCTTTCATATCAATAAAACTTATTAAACTTATGGAATACAATTTACAATACCTATTAAAAACTTTAACGTGTTATATTTAATCCACGTCTTCGTTGCATGTGCTAACCACGTTGCTGTCAGCAACATCGATAAATAAATAAGTCTGGTCAAAGTTTTTAATAAGTACTGCAAATTGTGTTCCACCAGTTTGACGAGTTTTACATAATGTATTAACAAAATGAAAAAATAAAGTAAAAGAAAAAGAAAAAAGAGTTAAAAAATATAAATTATAATAAAAAGGGTATAAAAATAAAAGATCTTTAAATATTGCATTAAAAAAAGAAAATAGAAACTAAAAGAAAAAGAAAAAGGAAAATGGAAAAGAAAAAAGAAACTAACAAAGAAAAATATAATAAAAATTGTATAAAAATAAAAAATTTTAAATAATGTATTAAAAGAATTAAAAATAAACTAAAAGAAAATCAAAAATGTAAAAAATAAAAAATGTAAAAAAAAAATTTAAAAATGTATTTTACAAAAAAAAAAAAAAAAAAAAAAAAAAAACTTAAGTGACTAAATTTGTACACTTTGGAAACATAGTTACCCATATAGGTCAAAACCCCCACGTTACCTACGTTAACCAGTCATAAGGATGAGATCAGCAGGTTTTTAAAACATAAGTGATGTATTTTACAAAAAAAAAAACTTAAGTGACTAAATTTGTACACTTTGAAAACATAGTTACCCATATAGGTCAAAAACCCAAAAACCTTATACCCCTCCCCCGCAGCCTAAAATGGCAGCATCCAACTCTCCCGGCTCTTTATCTATGTCGATCTCGAAAAAAAGGAAGAAATAAAGAAAAACTTGGATACGATATGTTGGAAGTTTAGCAGTTGTTTGTTCCTACTTTGTGTGGAACAACCTTAGAATTTATATACACTTAGGTTTAGGCCTTCGACCCCATAAGAAAACCCACCCAAATAAGCTTGCAACTTTCTACATACTATTTTCTACTTTTGCACCCCTCTAACCTTAAGACTTGACAACTAATC
>CM042010.1:17461998-17476807 GCA_023525715.1 Cichorium intybus
TAAATTACAAAACCGAAAATCAAAGCGATCAAAACCGGTCCCTGAATAAACAGTTGGATTATATATGCTTTAAAATAGAAAAAGTTCGAATAATCCAACTTAATCAAAAACCAGCTTTAAGAAAGTGTAAAACCGATAACCAAGCATACTTTAGTTGGTTTCAGTCCCCTCCTTAGTCTGGCTTTTTGTGTTGTTAGTCGTCAGGAACAATCGTTCACGTCCCTTTATATTGTCTTGTAATTAAGAATTGTAAAAACCCATGAGAAATAACAAATATTATTGTGTTTTTATATAATATTTGTAATGATGCACTGTCAAATAAAATATTTATGCTACATATACATACTGGCTATCATCTACATTACATGCATCCCTTTTGTACTTGAAAATTCACAAAACATTAAAAACAATTAAAATTTAGGAAAAATTTCTGTCATTCTTAAATATTAAAATACCATACATGTCTAGTCTAATTTCTAAATATCATATTTATCTTTTATAAACTTTCAAAATATCATATTTACCTAAATCATTACTTTTTAAACATTTTATAATCCATTTTAAATTCTTATTTTTATCAATTAACTATTATATCCCTCTTTCTTGTATGAACCAGAAATTTACTAGCCACAAAAAAGAAGGTCAAGCACTCGATTGTTTCCCGTTTACATTCTCCAATTGGTAAGCAACTCTTAGCTTGTTTTAATCAAAAGATAAAATCCAAATCTGGCAAGGTTGAGCTTTTGAAAAATCTATTTCATATGTAGTTTGTATATGAATTATCGTCAGCAGTTCATTATTCTTGAAGTGATGGGATGAAAATTGAAGTTATCTTGAAAATGTATCAAATCCAGGGAACCCAGATTTAAGGGTGAGCAAAGTACGAGAACTGGACTAAACCACTACCAGTATCAAAGTATCAAAACTGAAATAAGGAAAAAGTAAGTACCGAATATTGAACCGAAGTCTACGGTATGGTATCGGTTTAGTTCGGGAAAGTAGTTTAGTTTAAACATCAAAGTGGAAAAAGTACCACAACCAGACCAAACTGATACAAATACTAAAAGTACCGAAACCAAAATAGCCCAAAATTAAGAACCATGTACCAACCCGAAGTATATGGTATGGTACTAGGTTCGCACTTATACCGATGCGGTTTGGTATCATTAGTATTTTTGCTCACCCTTATCCAGGTTGCAGGTGTTAAAATTTTAAAAAAGTTCGATCTTTTTGGGGGTTTTTTATGATACATGGTTGAATAAGAGTATCTCTATTGTAGGTTGATGAGTGGAGCTTATTATTCTTTTTTGGGTAAATTACAAAAAAGACACTAAGTTTTAAAAAAAATTGATTTTGACACTGTTATTTTTTTTTTCAATTAAGTCACTAAGTTTTCAATTTTTTTCAATTAAGTCACTATGTTTTCAATTTTGTTTCAATATTGACCACATGACCGGTCAACCCGGTTTTCAGCTGACATGGCATGGTGACGTGGCACCTAGGTGTCAAAATTGAAACAAAATTGAAAACATAGCGACTTTATTGAAAAAAATTGAAAACGTAGCGACTTAATCGAAAACAATATAACACAGTGTTAAAATCGAAATTTTTTTGAAAACTTAGTGTCTTTTTTGAAATTGCTCAACATTTTTTAAAAGTATAAATAATTATTTTACGTTTTAAGCAGTATATATATTTTTTTTCATCGGTATAAATACGTATTTTATATTTATAGAAGTATGGATACTTTTTTAGAAATATATATACGTATTATTAATGCTTTTAAAAATACAAATACGTGTTTTTTTGCATATAAACATGCATATATCAATAAAATACGTATTATAAAACGAGTTCAAGCCTATTTATCAATATTATTCTATTATAAACATGCTTTGGATTGATTCGATACATGATTATAAGGAAAACAAAACGCATTTTATATTTCTAAAAACATAAATATATTCTTTTATATGTTAAAATATTTTTTAGAAATATAAATACAAATTTTTATGGTTTTAAAAGTATACATACATCTTTCAAAAGTATAAATGCTTTTTTTTAAGTATGAACTCATATTTTACGTTTTTTAACTTATAAATACGTTTTATTTTGCATATAATCACGTATCGTATCAATCAAAAACATGTTTATAATAGAAGAATATCGAGAAAGAGGATTGAACTCGTTTTATAATACGTATTATATATATATATATATATATATATATATATATATATATATATATATATATATATATATATATATATATATATATATATATATATGCAAAAAAACATGTATTTGTATTTTTAAAAGCATACTAATACGTATATATATTTCTGAAAACGTATCCATACTTCTAAAAATATAAAATACGTATTTATACCGGTGAAATATATATATATATATATATATATATATATATATATATATATATATATATATATATATATATATATATATATATATATATATATATATATATACTAAAAGTATACTAAAATATATATATATATATATATAAAATACGTATATCTATATATATATATATATATATATATATATATATATATATATATATATATATATATACTAAAAGATAAAAGAAGTATTTATACTTTTAAAAAATGTAGAGCAATTTCCAAAAAAGACACTAAGTTATCAAAAAATTCGATTTGACACCGTGTTATTTTTTTTTTCAATTAAGTCACTAAGTTTACAAGTTTTTCCAATAAAGTCACTATATTTTCAATTTTTTCAATTTTGACACCTAGATGTCACGTCACCATGCCACGTCAGCTGAAAACCGGGTTGACCGGTCACGTGGTCAATATTGAAACAAAGTTGAAAACAAAGTGACTTAATTGAAAAAACAATTAAAAACTTAGTGACTTAATTGAAAAAAATAACACAATGTCAAAATCAATTTTTTTTTGAAAACTTAGTGTCTTTTTTGAAATTTATCCTTCTTTTTTCTATTACTATTTTGAAACCATGCAGATTTAGGAATGTATAGCTAATATTTTAAATTTAGATTTATAATTGAAGTATTAGTCAATTGATAACATAAAGATTTAAAATGATTTTAAAATGTTTAAAATTATTGAAAACAAAGATTTGAGAAAATATAATGTTTTAAAAGTTTATATATAATAAATATGATATTTAAAAATTAGATCGAACAATAGTATATTTTAATCAGTGTTGCAGAAATCGGCATTGGCGGCCGATTAATCGGCGATTAGTCGTTTGGCGGTCTTCAACCGATTACGATTAGGCCTAATCGGTCAACTTGACGGTTTGCTGTAAAAATCGCCTTGGCGGTCGATTAATCGATCTTGGCGGTCATTTTTTTACTTTTTTTTAAATTTTAATTAATTTTTTATTTTTTTATTTTTAAATGACGACAAAAACGCTCTTTAACAACTCAAGAATACTGAAAAAATCAATATTAAAGAATAAAAATAAACAAATCAATAATCTTTTATGTGCATCTCGAAATAAAATAAATCAAAATTTGCTATTTTTTATATTCATATATTTTTAAATGAATTCATTTATAATTTAGGGTCTCCAATTAATCTCCGACTAATCCCGATTAATCCATTAATCTCACTCGACCACCAAGTTACCGTCAAACGATTTTTACAACTTTAATTTTAATATTTAATAAAAACGTATACAAAATACTCCCGAATTCTAAAGACACCTCTAATCAAATAGTGTTCCTTTCATAACCCGTGTCATTGAACTTGACTAAATTTAGATAATGGCGAAGAAACCTAAAATATATGTTGAACAGATATTTAAGATATCAAAATTGATTCATGCGATCGTAAAAGGTCATATTAATAAATAGGTACAAGCTCATTCATAGTTTTTGGGTCATAATTTTAAATATCAATATTAAAGAATAAAAATAAACAAATCAATAATATTTTATGTGCATCTCGAAATAAAATGAATCAAATTTTACTATTTTTTATATTTATATATTTTTAAATGAATTTATTTATAATTTAGGGTCTACGATTAATCTCCGTCTAATCCCCGATTAATCACTTAATCCCACTCGACCGCCAAGTTACCGTCAAACAATTTTTACAACCTTAATTTTAATATTTAATAAAAACGTATATGAAATACTCCCGAATTCTAAACACACCTCTAATCAAATAGTGTTCCTTTCATAACCCGTGTCATTGAACTTGACTAAAATTAGATAATGGCGAAGAAACTTAAAATATATGTTTTTTTTTTGAACCGGCGATTATGAGTACTCTAACTCTGGAACGTTAGAGGGGTAATTCCGTTCCCGGGCGGGCCCCAATCGCCTCCATTTCCTCCCCCTTTTACCACCTAATCCGGGAAAATCTCTCACATGGAGTCAGTCGGAGTTGAACTCACGACCTCCCACCCACATGGGTATATAACGGTCGTGAGTTCAACTCCGACTGACTCCATGTGGGAGATTTGTCCGGATTAGGTGGTAAAAGGGGAGGAAATGGAGGCGATTGGGGCCCGCCCGGGAACGGAATTACCCCTCTAACGTTCCAGAGTACTCATAATAGCCGGTTAAAAAAAAAACATATATTTTAAGTTTCTTCGCCATTATCTAATTTTAGTTCATGAGATCGTAATTTATGTACAGATATTTAAGATATCAAAATTAGTTCATGAGATCGTAAAAGGTCATATTAATAAATAGGTACAAGCCCATTCATAGTGTTTTTGGGCCATAATTTATGTACTTTTGGTCGTGAGTTCAACTCCGACTGACTCCATGTGGGGGATTTTCCCGGATTAAGTGGTAAAAGGGGGAGGAAATGGAGGCGATTGGGGCCCGCCCGGGAACGGAATTACCCCTCTAACGTTCCAGAGTACTCATAATCGCCGGTTAAAAAAAAACATATATTTTAAGTTTCTTCGCCATTATCTAATTTTAGTTCATGAGATCGTAATTTATGTACAGATATTTAAGATATCAAAATTAGTTCATGAGATCGTAAAAGGTCATATTAATAAATAGGTACAAGCCCATTCATAGTGTTTTTGGGCCATAATTTATGTACTTTTTATTTGAATTCAATGCATATGCATCCGGTTGCCGATTATATCATTTTTATATGCTCATTGTAGTATTTTTAATATTACTCTACAAATGATTATAGTTTAGTATAATTGTTACTACATAAACTTTATATGATCATAGCTTATTTTTCTACAGAAAAGTTTTATTCATCCACAAAAAAATACATATAATAACATTTATACACTTATTAATATCTATATATCGAAGGGATAAAGATCTTAGGTTTTTATCCATCCACGACACGTCTTCCTCTCAAACAGTAACCCCAAATACTGATTTTTGATTCTGCTAAAACTATTGATTTAAAATGTTTGATGTCTAATTCTTATTTTGCAATGAACAAATGCGTGATCACCAATTATGATTCTGTTTAAATATTGATTGAAAATGTTTGATTGTGTTAAAATTGATTCGTGAAAAGTTCATATCAGATTCTTTTGATCTCAAAATTAAAATGAATTATGTTTTTCGGGTTATATTTCTCGTTATGCGTGTTTGGAAACAAAAGGATTAAGTATCTTCCGCTCTTTTAAATATTAATAAATTAAAATAGGGGTATAGTTGTCATTGTATCATTTTGCAATGGAAGATAAAAAGCTTAGAAGAATCAAGACCTTATAGTTAATTTCAAAAGTAGAAGCTCATATGCTTCTTGATTTTGTGCCTAGATTTTATGTCTAACATGACCTTTTATAGAGTAATAAGATAATACATTTTGCGTGTCTTGTTTACCTAATCTCACTTTAGGTTATGCATGTCTGATTATATCCAAATTTCATGATCAATAGTGAATCATATGACGTAAATTAATTGTAATAATCTTGTTTTGGAGTCAGAAATTTAGATGATAAGATTAAAAATAATCAATTTATAAATATAAGTGAGATGCATTATTGTAGGTGATGGTCAACAACCTATATATTGTTGTCGTTCCAAGAAAGGAAATTGAGATATGTGACATTAACTTCATGTTTAATTTATTAATTAGGACTGTAAAACTATAGAAAATAAATACTAAGGTTTAAAAGGTAAATTAGGGACTTTAGATGTGAGAACTAGTCCAACCATGGTAGTTCTCATATATAACTTAACTTGAGGGACTAAAAGTGTATAAGTGAAGAATATGTAGTGTCTTAAGCAATCAGGGGTTGAATCATTTTCATTTGGAACCAAACGATTTTGAGAGAGAGAGAGAGAGAGAGAGAGATTGGAAGATTTGGAAGTTCAAGTTGGTTCTTATGCAATTGGAGCATGATTTAGCTCAATTTACTCTTCATCTTAGTCAAGCAATCCTCTTAAGGTATCCTTCTTCTTCCATTAGTGTGTATTTTGAGCCGATGACTTTTAACTAATGGAATATTCATGAATATATCTATGAGCAATTTTTAAGGATGATTTGGTATTCGTAAAGTGTTATAATCCATACTCTAATGTCGTATGATCATTTATTTGAAGGAAACCAATTCAGATTGTCATTTAAGGTAAGTTTGAAGCTTCTACTTCATTTATTTATTTATAGGCAATCAACCTTTGATTCTTCATAAATGAAGTAACCAATCAAATTTGGTGATATACATGATTTAGAAAAAAGTTTATAATTATTGATCTTTAATCAATCGAAGAAAATCCATGGTGATAAATAATCTAGTGAATGAAGCTTAATTTGGTGTTCAATGGAGTTTAGTATTTTAATTAAGGATTTTATTCGATTTTGATGTTAATTGAAGATGATTTATGTTTTTGGCATTTGGTACTTATGTATTAAGTTCATATTAAGTCGTTAGAAGTCTATTTACAAGTGTTAGAGTGGAATATAATGGACTTTGGGTTTTTTTTTGACAATTTTGCTCATAATAAGAGTTGATAAGAATTACATGGGCCATGTAATGTTACCTAGAGTCGTGTAAATTTTAAATGGGTTGTGTAATGGTCTGAAATGTTACACTTTGTTTTTGCTACTTTTCTATTTGAAGTACAAAAGTCAATTAGTCACTCCAAATGGTATCCTATGGATGATGTAGAAGTATTAAAGGAGTAAAATTGAGTAATTAGGTTTAGATAACCTTAATTTGTAGATTGTGAGTAGTTATATGATGATATTATGTGTAATTATACTATGTTGGAGTTGTTGATCTTTTGGGAGGCTAAAAGAAGCTTGTATGATAACATAACTACACTACTAATATGAGTACATAGTACATTAAACATGTGACCATAGTTTGGTTTGGTTGAAATGTTTCATTGATGTAAAGTTTAGGTATATGATGAAGATCTTTGTAGCTCACTGTATATGACTTCTGATGAGAGCTTAATTTCTCATTATAGTTGACTTTTTATGAGAGCTTAATTTCTTATTATATATGACTTCCAATGATAGCCTACGTTATTTGTAATGCCCCAAATCTCAGAGTAAAATTTTCATTTTTAAAGAAGGTTCATATACATAAAATAGGTTAGAAAATAAAACCATCTAATCCAAATTCGATAATTAAAACATTTAAAATCGTGATTTGGATAATTTGCAATTGTATGAATAATGAATTAAAAGAACGATAAAAGTAAAGTGAAGAAGAAATCTGAATAAGGACCTTTCCTGCAAGTAGGTGGGTCAAAAGACACTACTAGGATGGTACCTCCATCGCGAAGTAGTTGTCTTAAGCACACCCTTGTGGATGGATGTGTTCTGTTCCACGGAAGGGATGAACCTACGCAAGCACACCCTTACGAGTTGATATGTTCCATCTAGGATGGGGATGACTTTACGGGGGCACCCTAAGAGGCTAAGAATTGCAAATAAATATTAATGAATATGAATGCAATAGCAGTAAACTTTTGTTTTGATGATAATAATTGATTTTATGATTTGATAATGAATTATTTATGTAAAGCTGACGAAAACTTGATAATTGCGAGTAGGGTTATTTAAAGTTATAACATATATAAAGAAAGAGTGTTTACAACAATTGGAAATGTAATGTAATCTAAATTCCTATAATAAATTATTGGAATTAAATATGGGATAAAACTTGGTAATTGGATTGGAATGGCGAATTCTAACCTTAATGGGACAAAATTTAATATGTGAAGAATAGTGTTCAAGGGAACCTAAAACCTAATTTGAATGACAACTATAAAGTAATGGGAACATTTGGGTGATAGCTTGGTGGAAAATATCAAGGTTTTAACAGTTTCTATTTTTAGAAACTTTAACTACTTAAAATGCCAAAAATGGTATAAAAGAGGAAAATGACGGATGTTTTGACATCTAGTCATCAAAGTAAACTTATAAAAAAAGTAAAAACAGAATGTGTTAAATGACTTGGTAAAAACATAAAAATATCATATTTGAGTAAAAGTGGGACAAAATGAGGAAAATTGGCAATTTTGGGTATTAAGCTTTTATAAAGCATGTCTAGTTAATGAAATGGGATTAGACTAATGTTTTGAAGTTTTAATGGTGTAATTGAAGTGTATGAATGGAACATAATATGTTTTTCAATGGTTTCTATTTTTAGAAATTTTATTGGTTTAGGTTTGTTAAAACAGCATAAAAGAGTAAAATGAGAGATGTTTTGGCATCTAAGCAATTAGTAGTGTTTTATAATTATGTTAGACTTATGAAGTTATTTAAATTAATATCAAACTCAAGAAATTCATAATTAATCAAATTTGGGGTAAAAAGGGTAAAAGTTTCAAAAATAATTAATATCCTTTAAGAAGCATACTTAATATTTGGAATGGAACTAGATGATGTTTAGAAAGAGTCCATGTATGATTTGATAAAGATTATGTGTTTAGTTTTGTAGTATGTAGTAACCTCTTAATAAATCAATATAGGTTGAAAGATATTTGGAAGCAGGTAAAGACAACAGTTAGTGAATTAATGTAGCTAGAAATACCTAGCTACCGAGGTGAGTACATGAAGATTTTTCTAGGTAGATAGCAACAAGTTTGTTTTAATGTTAAGTGTTTTTATGCTAAATGTTTTATGATTTATAGTCTGACAAATGATTTTCAAGGTTAGAACTAAAAGTATTACTTTATGTTGAAGAATTGAAATGATTTTACATGTTTATAATGATGTATGAAATAAAGACCAATTTACAATTGTATGAATAATGAACTAAAAGTACGATAAAAATAAACTGAAGAAGAAATCTGGATAAGGATCTTTCCCGCAAGTAAGGGTCAAAAGACACTACTGTGATGGTACCTCCCTTCACAAAGTAGTTGTCTTAAGCACACCCTCATGGATGGATATGTTCCATTCCATGGAGGGGATGAACCTACGCAAGCACACCCTTACGATATGTTCCATTCGGGAAGGGGATGACTTTATAGGGGCGCCTATAAGAATTGTAAATAAAGATTAATGAATATAAATGAAATTGTTGTTTAAGTTGATAAGGAAGCGATGACGTATGGTTTTAATGTTATAGAAATGAACTTTTGTTTTGATGATAAGTATTGATTTTATGATTTGATGATGAATGACTATATGTTTTGATGTCAACGAATAACTTATACTTTGATGATAAAGTAATGACTTATCAAGATTTGTTTTAACTTGTTGGGTCTAAAACCCATGTATCTCACGAGACTTTCGTCTCACGTATTGTTTGTTTAAAAGTTCTCTGTACTCAAGAACAAGATGCTTGTTACCAGATGATAGAAGGAAAGGACTTAGAAGCTGTCATGTGGAATGTAGCTAGAAAAGATGATCAGAAAACGGAGTTACCTGTAATGCGGTATAGTTATGTTATGTAATTGAGAGATATTATTATTATGGTTTAGAATATCCTTGTAGTTTTAATGTAAGGTTTTATTATGTCCCGTATTGATTTTGGGTTGTTTTCTTGAGTCGAGTCAGTATGGATTTGTCTGTATAGCCTAGAAGCCATGCAGAATTTTTGGTAGAAATGTTGGTTTAATACAGGACATAGCTTTGAAACGTTTTAAGGATTTATTATGGTTTTCTTTGATATAAGTTTGTAACCCCCAATGTTGTTTAATTACTTTTAGACTTATTGTTTTATCAGGACCAAATCTTTTAAAAGATGGTTTAAAGACTAAAAGCAAAGTTTTTGAAAGAACAAAATTTTTATTCACATTGTTTTATAAATTATTACACCAGTTAAGGTGTATGTAAGATGGGGTGTTACAAAACCTATGGTAGATAAGGGCAAGAAAAAGGTGAATGCAACTAAATATTTTGATTACACATTGATTTATAATGGGTCTAGTATTGGATTATGAAATTTTGAGCATCATTCCATGCCAATCCAATAAGCGAATTCGTGCAAAGTTTTATGCATTAATGGCAAGGTGAGGCTAGCATATGACCAGAGTTTTGATAACGCACTTTCATATTTTATATTTTACGCGTTATTAGACTATGTTTTAGTTTTTTTATATTTGTAAAATGACTATTTATGCTCACTTTTGGTAGAAGTTGCTTTGTGTGGATTTTTTAGTATAGGGTTTAAAGTGCAATTTGGAACAAGATAAGGGGCAAAAAGGCGAAGAGATAGGATCAGGCAAGGTTAGTGATGCTATCTTTACAGATAAAGCTGCTATCTACTGATAAGATGTTATTCGGTCAAGTTTCAAATGTCAAAACGCGAAGATCAGGGAAGACCTGGAGATAGCGACGCTATCTCCTATAGATAGCGACGATATCTCATAATACACCTTTCAGAAGTCAGTTGTAACTCTTAAAAAAGAATCATCACAAACAAAAGAAGATGATGAAGAAATAGATAGGGTTCCTTATTATGAATAATAGGTGGGTTGATGTAAGTTATAGTATGTATGAGGCTAGATATTGCTCATGCAATGGGAGCTGTCAACAGGTTTATGTCAAATATAAAGAACACATGTTGGGAGGCAGCCAAGTGTCTTATATGTACTTGAAAGTTACTTCTAATGTGGACTTGTGTTTTAGAAGAAAAATGGTTATCTTGGAAGGACTTACAAACATAGACTTGGGTGGATGTTCAAATTATGGAAAGAACAATATAGGTTATGTGTTTACTATTAGGAGTAAAATAGTTAGTTGGATATCCAAAATTCAAAAGAGTTTTGCTTACATAAGCAAAATTCATGGCTATTATAGAAGGTAGTAATAAGCTTATATGGTTGAAGAACTTCATATCAAAGCTAAGAGTGAAACATGAAGAGTGTATTATTCATTATGAAAATCAAAGTTCAGTTCGCCTCATGAAGAATCTAGTGTTTCATGGTAGCACTAAAAACACCCCTATATGATACCAATTAATTAAAGAATTGATTATTGATGGTGAATTGTCCTTGAAGAAAACTTATGGTATGAATAATCTATTTGACATGTTTACAAATATGGTAAGAATAGAGAAATTGAAGTTGTGTTCAGATTCAA
This sequence comes from Cichorium intybus, assembly GCA_023525715.1. Classification (NCBI taxonomy): domain Eukaryota; kingdom Viridiplantae; phylum Streptophyta; class Magnoliopsida; order Asterales; family Asteraceae; genus Cichorium; species Cichorium intybus. Next base: position 17,473,491 of record CM042010.1, read on the forward strand.
CTGGTCTTCTAGATAATTGATGCGAAAGGCGGTAGACTAGGGAGAAGAGGTTACACTGTTTTGCGTTTGTGTTTGCGAAAGGAACGTGGCTTAGAAAGCATTTAATTTTTAATCATGCTTCAAGTGGGAGATTGTTGAGTTGTGAAGATTTTAATGCTTCTAGTGGGTTTCTGTAAGATCTTAATCCCGAGAAGTCAAGTTTCGAGTTTGAGAGAACCAAGTTCGTGGGAATGAAGAAAAGCAAATTATGGAAAGTAGTGAAAATTGGGCATTAGCGCCGCTAACATAGATGTTAGCGACGCTAATGTTGTGTATCCTTGATAAGTCATCTTTTTCTTATCGTTAATTGCCAGCAGTTAAGTGGGTTCGCACGATCGAGGTTAGCGACGCTAACCTTAGGATTAGCGGTACTAATTGTCCTGTTTGGGCCAAAACCCTAGATTTTCATGCTTGGGCCACATTTATGGATGGGGAACCCTAGGGTAGCCGTCATTTGAGTTGTTTCAGCCCCCCAAACTCATCCTTTTGCTCTCCGTAGCTCTCATGGAGGATTCTTGGCTCATTTAATGATCTTGGAAGGTGTTATTGAAGAGCTTATGATGTTTGGTTATACTTGGTGTTGCTACGAGGCTTTCTTCTTGTGAGAATCATCTAAAAAGCTCTTGTTTCTGGACCTTTGTGAGTCAAGTGCTCACCTTTATGTACTTTTATGGTTTTTATTATGATTTAATCATGTTCTTATGGATTGAATAAGTGTAATGGTCCCTTGTAGTGTTTTTCTATGGTTTGGAAGGATAAAGTTGGAAATTTTAATTCTTAAATATCTGATTTGAACCTTTGGGATGGTTTAGAGAGTAAGGCAAACTCTTTATGGTGATTTTGGTGGGTTTTGGACCACTTTAGACTTTCATTATCTTGTTTAGTATTGTTTGGGAGAATAAAGTTAGGATTTTTATGGATTTAGGACTGTTTGGAAGGTCCCTGAATGGATTGAAACCTTGGCTGAATGGATTAAGAACTTAATGAACTTTTGGACTTGTTCATACTTAGCGACGCTAACTTGGGGAGTTAGTGGCACTAACTATGCCTGTTGACTTTTGTTGACTTTGACATCTGACCGTTAACTTTTTGACCAGTTTGACTTTTGGTCAAACTTGAGGGTTTTGGACACCGGTTTTATAGGATCATCATGTTTGGGATTTAGGAAGTTCTGAGTAGAGTTTATCTTGTTAGGACGTTCGCGTTGTCGGATCCGTGAACGCGCGTGAGGAATGCTGTTTGGCCTTGCGGATCAGATGAATCTTCTCACTATATTATGAGTGATGTTGCATGCGTATGTAGCTTTATTACTGTGTAATAATAAGATGCATGTGCCTTACGTGTTTACCGACAAGATCGGGGCGAGCCCGTGAGTCAAAGAATGAGTTGATTAAACAAGATCGGGGCGAGCCCGTAAGTCTAGATAAGATCAGGGCTAGCCCGTGAGTAAAAGAATGAGTTGATTCGGTGGCGAACGGAACGGGGCGAGCTCGTGAGTCCATAGCCGAGGCGGATCGAGGCGAGCCCGATGACCTTTTGTGATTGTGTTTATGTGATGAATCGTGTGGTATTTTGGGGAATTCACTAAGCTTTGTGCTTACTCTTTCACCCTTACTGTTTTTCAGGTAATTACTGGTTGAGCTTGAAGCACGGCGCGACTGTACCGCATCTGAGGTTTTTATAATCAAGTCTTCCGCTGGATAATGTTTATAAATGTTCTTGTTAAATACAATTTAAATGTTTTAAATACTAAGTTTTAATTTGGATGGTTTTTAATGGTTAACACGTTTTGTATATTTGACCTGTTTTTAAAATTTATTACGGAATTTGGGACGTTATAGTGTCAAAGGCGTCCCACTTCGGAAATCGGGTTCTTGAACGATATAAATACCAAACTACGGGTGATACTATAGTAGTACCCCATATCGTTTAGAAATGGTTTTATTCGTCCATACCTAGCTTTATATATAAAACCTCAATATAATTGTAATTTTTTTCTCGATAGGAATAATAAATCTCTTGAGTTTCCCCACATGTCGTATAATTATCCTAATTCTAAGAACCACAAAATGATTTTGTCTTTTTTTTTTGAATCTTTAACTGTGTTGTGACAAAGTAAAATTTTAAATAATGTAAAAATGATGTATACGAATGTTTGCATATACTAAGTGTATTATGCAACGGCAAAATGGTCAAAGATGATGAAAATATGAAAATATGTGTATTAAGACCCTTATTAAGTCATTATGAGTTTATTACTTCATTTGGAATTGAGTTTTAAGGAGGTAAGGGCAAAATAGGAAATCTTGGGTAAAAAGTTAATTTACTATTAAGGCTATCTTTGAATATTATTATAAAGTCTAAAAGGGATTGGGAAAAAGTCATAAATGTGACTTTTTTAATATTTGAAGTAAAACAAATATAGAAAAAAAGTTCAAGTCATTAAAGTTATAACGAAAAAGATATGAATACTAAATATGGCATAAAAGTAACAAATGTGGTCAAATGTTCATGTTTAAGGGTCTGTAACAAGAAATCTGAAAACATTCAACATTGGTTAAATAAAAAAAATTGTAAAGCTCATTCTCACATTTCTAAATATATAAATGAATATTGAGAATTACCTAAAGTTTATGAGATGTCATTTGTGTCAAGATAGAATTTCTTGAAATTTGTTCTTGCATGATAAATAAGTTTTCATATTGGTAAAAATTACTTGGAATCTCTATGTCCCATGCTAAACTACTTATGTATTGAGTTTTATAATGGAACTCAAAAATATCAATCGGTTCTTTTGAAGTTGAAGATGATAAATAATGACAATTGACTTTTCTGTTTTGGTCAACACATATAAAAAGATGGGACTTTTACATAACTACGACGAGAGGTGTAATGTTTCGGGGTTTGTTGGTATGCATTTGTGTAAATGGATTGAAGTGTACGTATCAACGTATGTGGGTTTTGAAATTACAACATATAAATGCTTCGGAGTGATTTGTATATAGTTGTTTAGAAGATTGTTACTTGCAACATCTTATGCAAACACATGAGTTACAAGTTTAAAAGTGGGTCCAAGAATGAAATTTTGAATACATGTTGATTAATTTATTAAAAGGCATGAGTTTGATCTTACTGCAAATGAATTCCAAGATGCTTTATATTTTTCACTTTGAGGTCAACCTGAAAAAGTTCAATAAGAACATGAATTTACATTTAGGCTCAACCTTCTACCAAACTTCATTTAAAATCAAATTAGAAGTTATATAAAATTGTAAGGT
>CM042010.1:17476830-17490771 GCA_023525715.1 Cichorium intybus
ACCTTAAGCACCCCTCGACAGTCATCAACATCCATCTTCACAATAGTAAAATAAAAAATAAGTTTAGGGATTATATAAAACAGAAGACGAAAGTTGATAGGGACACAATGTCATTTTTCCTAACTTTTAACCTGGGAACCTGCTAAGAGGACTTAATGAACATGTAAAAGTGGACTTTATTCCCCTAAAAGGCCAAAAAAAACTTTAGGGACCTTTTAGACAAACAACCAATAGTTGGTTGGATTACAGTGACATTTTGCCTTTCCAAAATGGTAGTCGGGGAACAAAAATGACAAGAATCAAAGCCAAATGCTGCATGCATCGAGGGGGAACCCAGTCCAATTCCAGGTTTGACGGCTAACCAATACAGGACCTTTTTGAAGCACTTTAAAGAAAATGAAGGTACAATCAAAGATGACACAAAGTTGATGGCTTGCATGACAAGTAAAGTGGACGGTGATGATGATTAGGTGGTGGACTCGGGCTCCACCGAGCACATCACCCACGATGACAACATTCTTGAAAATAAAACTAGAAGTTATTTTGAAAAACCTGTCCTCATCCCCAATGGAGATGTAATACCCGTTGAGGGAAAAGGGGATTATACGTTACCTGGTGGAACGAAACTAAAGGGGGGTCCTGCATATACTGAAATTCACTTGTAATGAAACTAAAGGGGGGCCTTGCATATACCGAAATTCACTTGCAACCTTTTATTTATGAGTCCAATAAGCAAGGATCTCCAATGCACTGTAACAATTTTTCCTAATTTTTTTGTCATGCAGAAGCTATACACGAGGAGCTTGATTGGTGCGGGTGAGTGCAGGAAGGGTCTATACTGAATGGGAGTGATCGAGAAGAAGAGAAAGGCCATGATGACGACTGCTGATACCTCGCACAAAAGATTAGGCCACACTTCCAAAGAAAGGCTTGCTAAAATTGAGTCTTAGTAGTTTTCCTTTTGATAAGTTTTGTGATTCTTGTTCTAAAGCTAAACATACTAGGCTCCCTTTTTCAAATAGTAAAACTAAAACCAATGATTGTTTTGAATTTTTACATTACAATATTTGGGGTAAATACTGCACCTTACCTCTCTGGAGCTAGTTATTTTTTAACTTTTTGAATTATTACATTGCAATATTTGGGGTAAATACTCTCCGTGCGTGTCCTCAGATCTGACAATACCAACTTCCTAACAAGGATAAAATTCATTCAGAACTTCCTAAACTCCAAACAGGATAAACCTCTAATACTGGTACCCTGAACCCCTAAGTTTGACCAAAAGTCAAACTGTTCAAAAAGTCAACAATCAATGGTCAAAGTCAACGGTCAACAGCCAGTTAGCGCCGCTATCTCCTCAAGATAGCGTCGCTAACTAAGAAGAGTATCAAAAATCCAATAAGCTCTTAATCCATTCTACCAATGTCTCAAACCTTTCAGGAACATTCCAAACATTCCCTAGGTCCATAAAAATCCTAACTTTACCCTCCAAACATGACCATGCATGCAAGTGGTCAAGGTCTTGGTAAAAATGGTCAAAACTCAACAAGACAACCAAATATAGCTTGACTTACTCTCTAAATCATCCTAATGGCTCCAAAAGAGGACTTAAAGGCATAAAGTTCAGAACTTTATCCTTCCCAACCAAGGACAACACCAAAAAGAGACTTTATTCCATTTTAATCCATAAAATCTCACTTAAAACACACAAGAAAAACCTTAAAATGCATAAAGGTGGGAACTTTACTCACAATAGCCCAGAAACAAGGGGATTTAGCTGCTTTCCACTTGAACAATGCCTTCTAACAACACCATGCATCCTCTAACGTCATTATCTCTTCAAGAATACCTTCCAAAGTGACCAAATGAGCCAAAAACCATCCAATGGAGTTAGAGAGAGGAGAAAAACGACTTTGAAGGCTGAAATGTGTCAAGTGGCGGCCGCCCTAGGGTTCCCCACCCTTAAATACGACCTGTAGCTCAAAATCTAGGATTTTGGCCCAAAATCAGCAGTTAGCGTCGCTAACTCTTCAGTTAGCACCACTAACTGAGATCGTGCAACCCCACCACCAGCAACCACTTAGCGACGCTAACAATACTACATAGCGACGCTAACAATACTACATAGTGACGCTAAGGCTGAAATTCCCATATTTTCTTAAAACTTAAATATTTTAATTCCAAACTTGATTCCTTTAAGCCGCGAACTTGGACATTTCGGGATTAGGGTCTTACAAAAGGTGTAATTAGGCTTCCTTCATTTCTATATTGTTTGTTTATAGAAAAAGAGTGAGGCGGAGTCAGAGATGATCAAGAAAAAATTACTTTAGAATTGGAAATAAGAATTATCTCAAACTTCTCATTTTTGTTTTACTCCTCTAGCGACAAAAGTGGACTATGATGCCTCCTTATTTGAGCAAAGTGCTAATAACATGTTATATAATAAACTAGCTCAACTCAATGATTTATTCCAACATTCTCATTGACCATCCAAGTGTATACAAGTGTATACAAGAGTGTACTTACAAATAGATAAAACCCCTTTAGGGTGGGGGAGTACAACCCTCCCAATCCTCTTATCACATCAAATTTTCTCTCTCCTCTCAATTCCATCTTGCATCCATGAAAGCAGATCTCTCCCAACCCTCAATGTCACATCAGGTTTTATGTATTAAGTTATTTAAATAAATAAATAAATAAATAAAATATCATTTAATTTAATATTTTTAAAAAAATATTAAAAGGTAAGAAATAAAATAAAAAAGGAAAATAATATTTAATTAAAAAAGCACACCATTACAAAATTTAAAAAAAAAACTAAATACGGGGAATTAAACCCTAAATATGATAATTAAAACTTAAATACGATAATTAAAACCTAAATACAATAATTAAAACCTAAAAAGGAGCAGATCATCTAGGTGTATTTTTCACAACATTCCACGCTTCGATGTGCGTAAAGTCTATGCTATGTGTCACCCAATATTGTTGTAGAGCTTGTTCAACGATCTCATCGTCGGTTGTCCCGTTTGGCCGGTTAACCGATAAGTGTAAGTAAATTTGGTTAAACCGTGTCAATTTTTTTTGGACATATCCTTCCATTTGCTGTTAAGCTGATGCCTACTCCGATTATCTACTGTGCTCAATCTTGTGTGAAATAATTCCACCATACGATCCCAGAATTGGACGTTTGTTTCCAAAGGCTCATCTTATTGATGTTGACGTAGGCGGTTGCCAAAGTCCCTCTTTATTTGGAGTCCATCTCCAACGAATATTTCTATTTCCTAGGCCAACTATTTTTTTATAAAACTTTGTAGATAGTTTTATATTTTATAGAATTGAGAAAGAAATATGTGATTTTTAAAGGGGATAAAAAGGAGTATTTATAGGGGTGGGAGTAAAAATTTAATTAATTGTTTTTAACATGGATGCATACTCAGGGGTTCACAAAGCCAGATGCCAACCCGCTTCATCCCATCTTTCTCCAACCCACAAAGGTGGAACAACCCTACCGGCGGTGCCGACGGTACCGCCACCTGATCTGGGTCGAACCCGAGACCACTCTGCCCTCTCTTATATAAGGTAAATGTTGAAAAAACCAAATATTGTAGGATTTATGCATATAACTTCTACTTATTAAAGACATAAATATAAACAATCATTGGTATCCTGTATAAGTTATAACAATTGCAATAATTCTTAGTCCCCCACTAGCTACCATTACTACTTCATTTTAATGCTTCATATTCTTTGCTTGACTATTGTTATTGCCTATTTCTTTAATGAGAATGACATGTGACTATCTTAATGAGAATGGCATATAACCAGAGGCATGACCCTTTCTATAATTAAAACATTTCGTCTACCACATGGACCATTCCATAATTTAATCTATTTATAAAAAAACTAAAAATAAATTTGTAAACAAGAAAGATTTGTTGAAACATATTCATAGTTTTATTTTGAGCATATCACGAGATGTATTTAAGAACTACAACTTATTTTATTTTTATTATGTATTTTTGGATCAATTAATATAATACACTAAAATATTTGGGATTTAAACATAAATATAAAGAATTATAAGTGTATAATAAAACATAATTTTAAATTAAGGTAATAATTGAAATTGGAATCACTAGAGCGGTGAGAAATATGAAAGTAGGTAGAAAATATAAGTTTTTGAATTAAGGGTATAAAATACTTAATATTTATCCAACTATTTATCCAACTATTTCATAAAACGGTCTTTGTTATTCACAAAATTACAAAATATAATGATATTTCATAAAATAGTCCTTATGTTTTTTTAAAAATGTATAAATAGTATCAACGTTTTACAAAATTACAGAAATCGTATACGTCTTTTAGAAAATTACAAAAATGGTCACGAGTTAATAATAAGATTGGAAATGTTCACCATGTTTTCCAAAATTACAAAAATTGTCCCTACTTATTTGCGAAGTAATAGAAATTATCCATGTGTTTCATAAAGTTACAAAAATGGTCCGTTTTTAATAGCATATTTATAAAACAAGTCATTGCATTTCACATAAACTTAAAAAAATGGTTACAGTGTAAAAGAACATTACATAAAGCATGTAAAAAATGTGGAATTAATAAACCCCTACAATGCATGGACCATCTCATTAGTTAATTTTTTTTGGGGGTTAAACATGTATCCCCACTGCCCCAAATGCATATGTATCTGCATCTACATGCGATTGTTAGAAGAAAATCATTTAGCATCTTTATCGTTTCGTGGAGATGAACATGTTATTGAATTATTATTTTATAAACTAATGTTAAAATAGAATGAATATAAAAGTCTAAGTTTAAAAAATAAAAGTGCACAAAAGTACACATGAATGCCATGCAAAGCGCCACATTGATGTTACCCGACAATTTCGCCACTTAGGATGTCAAGTTGGATGTCACGTATGCTTCAAGACTGGTTAAACATGTAATAGTAGTTCAAGTTGTTAATATTGTAACCAAATTTGATGTTTAGGGTTGTATCGAACCTAGTCACTCTGGTGAATAATAATCATTTTTCATATTATTGATGGACATTATATATCATTTAACCCTCTCAACATAATTAGTTTTGTTACAACTAGTATGAAACAAATGCGTTAATTTGATTAGTTTGATGGATAAATTTATAATTTTTAAAGCATTTTAGGAGTTTTTGAGATAGTTTAGGTAACAAGAGCTGGTACTTGGTTGCATGCATATACACCAAAAAAAAAAAAAAAAATGGAGAAGCAAAAGCGATGGGGGCACCAAGGAATGGTGGGGGCTGTGATGGATTTTGTTATTTTATTTAAAGAAATTTATCTTATAGGGTAATGTACTATCACATTCGTAACATTTAGTCATGTTTGTACATGATCGGCTATTGCATGCCACTTTCATCATTTTTGGCTAACACAATTCCATAAAAAAAACACTATTATACTTGTTCATTCTTTAAAACCATTGTAAAGCGCAATCTTCTCCTTCTTCTCTCCAGTGAAAATGCCCCTGTCGATCCCTCCAACCGTCACTCACATACTTTCCAGCTCCTCTCCATTTCTTCCTATTTTGCCGACCCCCGCATCCATCCTTCACCCATTTCTTCTTGAATCGTGCACCACCAATAACCAACTACATTTAAGGATGAAATTTTCTTGTAAGAATTTGAGTTTGAATTGACTTTTATGTTTGAATGTGAGTCTGAATTGATCGGAGATTTAAACCAATTTTGATGCAGATTAAACCTGATTTTAGATTAGTTTTTTGGTGGTGGTGGCAGTGAATGATGAAGATGGGTGGCTGTAATGGTGAATGGTGGCGAATGAAGGTAGTGTTTGTTGATGGATGTCAATAGTGGCGGTGGAGGTGGACGGTGGTGATGGGAATGGACGGTGTCAGGCGAAGAGATGGTCAGAACATAGTTTAATAATAAATCGCGTACAAAAAAAAGTTTAATGATAAATCATGTACAAAAAAACATTAACCTACAATACTCGACCAAAAAGGTAGATTTCAAATAGTTCAATGAGTTTAATGGTCGAATGTGTAAAAAAAAAAAGGAAATAACAAAATATGTACAAAATAATAGTTTGTTACTTATAAAGTCAATTTTCCTTTTATTTAGTTCGTAGAAATTTTGTTATTTTTTTAAAACAACTAACTCGCAAACTTATATAATCCTACTTAGAATCTACATCTTTTATCAACCACGAGACTTGAACTTTTAACATCTTAGAGTGTGATATATTTCCAACACATTTGATACTATTAGGTTAAAAACCTTTTGGTTTATACAAATTTTATGAGGTCCCCAGTAAAAACCAGTTGTTCTGCCTTCTAGTAAATATTTTTTTAATATAATAAAACGTTACATACTTTTCTAAAAAGACCATCAGCTTGTGCAAAACTCAATGATAACCGCACAATAGTTGAATCTGATGGGAAAGAACAACTTAAAGAATTTTAAACGTACAGGTTCAACAAACCTACTTAAAATATATGACTCACATAAAGATTAATCATCTTAAAATATAACTCATATAAAGATTAATCCGCTTTTAGCCATATTATAAAGGGGAGTTTTTGGGATTTCTTATTTAAAATAACTTATGTATTTTTTTTATTATTAAAATGTTTATTTCCTTATCGAGTATAAAAATAGAGTTTTAATAATATGGTTGGTTTAACTTTTTCGGTACCAAAACATAATAAGCTGATAAGTCATTTTTTAGTGTTTGACAATTGTTGTTATGTGTGTAATAAGGAAATGATTTACTAAAAACTCATTAAATAAGTCAATAACTAAGAGAGAAGTAACTTATCAAAAACTGCTTATTTAAATCAATAAATGTTTATGAAATCATATCCATCCAAACATTTAAAACTCTTTATTACCGGTGTCAAACCAAAATAAATCAATAATCATCTTAAATAAGCAAATCCCAAACACCCCCTAAAATTTACTAAAAAAACACTTCAACAAAATATAACTAAAACAATTTCGACACATGCATGAACATGGCTTCTAGAGATGAAAACAAGTATTTTTCTTGGTACATGTGGAAACGGTTTCGAGTCCGGTTGTGTTTTATCCAGAACTGTTACTTTTTTGGAGATAAAAATGTGTACGACTAAAAAAGCTATATTATTGTAGAAATAATCAAATATCATGAACAAAAGAAAATAAGATTGTTTGCACTAAAAATGTTTCATTGTTAGCTGGACTTTTGTATTTAACTATATACAATATTATGATACTGAAAACTAAAATCAAATAAATGGACTTTTACATAAACAAGCCCAAGCTGTATTGAATACAAGAGAAACATATCTCCGTCTTTTTCCATTCCAACTAGACCCTTCACTTAAAAGTAGAGGTGCACAAAAGCCGGTTAAAAACCGGTTTCGGTTATTTAAAAACCGGTTTTTTAAAAATCGGTTTTTTTAAAAACCGGTTTCGGTTATAACCGGTCCGGTTTTGACCGGTTTTTTTTTTAACGAGATTGAGTTTCAAACCGGTTTTTTCGATTTTTAAACCGGTTCGGTTCGGTTAACCGGAAGAAAAACCGGTTTTTTTCGGTTTTTAAACCGGTTCGGTTTCAGATAAAAAACCGGCTAAAAAACCGGTTCGGTTAAAAAACCGGTTCGGTTATTAAAAAACCGGTTATTAAAAAAACCGGTTCGGTTATTATTTTCGGTTATTTAAAAAACCGGTTTTTTTTGTGCACCTCTACTTAAAAGTTAAAACTACACGAACTTAGGCCTGCATTACTCTTTTGTTTATAAGGCTGGAGGATCAGTCAACATGTGGTGAGCATGCTGAACTATGCCACGTCAGCTTTCTGCATGTTAAAACATGCTGACCTAATTTGGTGGAAGCAGTCAGCATGTGCTAACCATGCTAGACTATTTTTTTTTTAGATTTTTTGTTAAATATTATATTAAAATAAATCACAAACTTATGGAAACATAAAAACAAATATTTCATTAAAAAAATTACAATACATGAAACTTAAAAAAAATTACAAGATATGAAATAAAAACTTAAAACGATTAAAACATGACATAAAATAAAAACACGACTTCATATATTGTCTTCATCCGAATATTCACCGTCGTACTCGTTCACCGGATCCATATTTAGATCAATATGGTCCACCGTCCAAAGATGATCGATTAGATGACGACGAAGATCGCCATGAATTTCTCGGCTGCGCACTATCTGCACCCGCTGAAGGTATTCTGGACTCACAACTGGAAGTGGTTGTGGAGGGGGAATGATTTCATTTTCGTCATATTGACATATATCATGTCCTTCGTCTTCTAGAATCATGTTATGTAAAATAATACATGTAAACATGACCTTTATCATACTAGATTTTTTTGTGAACAGGAATGGTTTAGCTAGTATGGTAAAACGTTTCTTCAAAACACCAAATGCTCTCTCGATGTCCTTTCGAGCTCTTTCTTGAGCTCTTTTATACTTTTGCCTTTGTGGGTCATCTGGGTAAGCCAGAGTCTTACAAAAATAGAACGCTCTGGATAGATTCCATCCACAAGATAATACCCAAATCGATATTGCGTTCCTCGGAGTGTAAACGAAGAGTCCGGAGCAGTGTCGTTATGTAACTTTGTGTAAAAATCCGAGCTATTGAGTATGTTGAGGTCATTATGCAACCCGGGAGGACCAAAATATGCATGCCAAAACCACATATCTTGTGAGGCTGCAGCCTGAAGCACGACCGTCGGGTATCCGTACTGACCCTTTGTGTATTGGCCATGTCAAGCAGAATGACAACCATTCCACCTCCAATGCATACAGTCTAAACTTCCTAACATACCAGGGAAGCCATGCACTTGTGCATGATGGGCATACAATTGTCGGATGTCATTGGGAGTAGGTTCACGCCTATATCGTGGCTTGTACATAATAAGGGCAAGGTCACAAAATAGGTCTAGAGACTCTCGTGCGACACGTGCGGACATCCTCGTTGTCTCGTCTAGTGCATCAGGGTGTGTGTCATATGCTAACATGCGAAGTACAGCAGTACATCTTTGAATAGGGTTGAATCCTAACGTACCCGCTGCGTTCCGTCGTTGCTTAAAGTAATCATGCGCTGCCTCCATGTCTCTAACAATCTTCAAAAACAACGATTTGCGTATGTGAAACCGACGCCAGGATTTATACTCTGGATATGTGGGATTTTCAGCAAAATAATCCCTAAAGAGACGTTCTTCGGCTTCCGCTCTTCCCCGATCAATATATCTTCTCTCTAGATGAGGCCCGCGGCGTGGCGATGGATTTTGTAATTCTTCGAGTAAATGATCCATAATACGATCTATTGACTCTCCTATTTGTTCACCCAATTCATCATCGGATGACGACGATGATATTGAAATTGAAATTGACGACTCGGATGACATAATTTTTGAAATTAAAATTGTGAGAAAGGGGATATAAAATGTAGAAGAGGTTTGATATTGAAGTTGTGTGGTAAAAATGAATTCAGAGTTGGGTTTATATAGGAAATAAATTGGATTTTTTTTAATTAAAAAAAGGTTTTTTATTTTATTTTGACCGTTCAACGGTCATATGACCGTTGCCTTCTTCCACGACGAGCTCGCTGGGAATTCGACGAGGTGGCTTTGGCGAAGGCGAAGGCGAGCCGGGGAGGAGTGGTTAGTGAGTGTTAGGCGAGGGGTTAGCGAGGAGTTTGGCGAGGGGGACAGCGAGCTGCTCCCCCCAGCCTAAGGGACGAATTACAAATGATCTTTTAATAAAAAATGGGAGTAAATTAATTTATTCATGGATTAAAAAATAATGAAATCACTTATTATTTTTATTAAAACAACGAATTGATTTAGATTTTAATAAATATACTCTTAAAATTGACGAATAGCCAATATGTTTTATATTAAATAACAAAAATTCATGTCACAATCATTCGTCAAATTTGTCAAATTCGGTCATTAAAAATTTACAAAACACATACACATATTCGATGTATCATTAAATAAATATTGGAAATGATAGCTCTCAAACAATAACCAAATCTTTAATTAGAGGTGGTGATAATATGGAGCCCCATGCTTCGGCCCCAAGTGGTAACTGTGGTCAGAAAATGGAAGATATAGATATTATTGGTCATATGATGGGATACAAGACTACTAAAGTTAATGATGAGATGCTTGATCACCATGGGAGTAAAGAGTATTTTCAATGAATTTTACATCCTTAAATATTCAAGGATTGGGCCACAATCAGGCAAAAAATAGATGGGTTTTTGAGTTATGTTCTAAGTTCAAGATTAACTTCTTGGCACTTCAGGAGACAAAGTTAGAAGTTGTTGATGATGTTTTAGTTCGGCAGTTGTGGGGTAATTCTCGGTACCAATTTGCTTGTAACGGTTCTGTGGGTGCCTCAGGTGGAATTCTTTGTGTTTGGAATCCGGATATTTTTTTGAAAAACCAAATGGCAGCTTCAGATTATTTTGTTATTCTTGAGGGTTTCTGGAAGCCTACTAACACTAATCTTATGGTTATTTCGGTTTATGCACCACAAGAGTTAAGTGAGAAAAAAATGCTTTGGGATTATCTTTCACAAATTATCCTAAAGTGGAGAGGTGAGGTTATTGTTATGGGTGATTTTAATGAAGTGCGGGTAGAGGCGGAAAGATTTGGTTCTACTTTCCATCCTAGTGGGCCGCGTTTTTTCAATAATTTTATAGCCATGACTGGTCTCGTAGATATTCCTTTGGGTGGTTACTCGTTTACGTGGACTCATTCTACGTCTGGTAAAATGAGTAAGTTGGATAGGTTTCTTGTTTCTGAAGGCTTATTGGATTTATGCCCGCATATTTCGGGGTTGATTTTAGAGAAACATCTTTCCGATCATCGCCCGATTTTGCTCCGTGAATCGGTGTTGGATTACGGGTCTACTCCTTTCCGGTTTTATAATTCTTGGTTACACAATGGGGATCTTGAGAAGATTGTGAGTGATTCGTGGGCCAATGATGGGGTTACAGATAAGTGCGCCATGGTACGCCTTAAAAATAAATTAAAAGCCCTTAAAAATCGTTTGAAAGACTGGGCCAAAGAGATGCGAAGTCAGAAAATTGGAGATAAGATGTTGCTTAAGGAAAAATTGAGGGATTTAGATAAGCGGGTCGATGACGGGGAGGGAGATGTTTTAAAAGAAAGGGGGGAAATTCTGAGTAAAATCCTTGATCTTGATAAGCAGGAAGCAGCAGACTTAGCTCAAAAAGCTAAAGTCAAATGGGCTATTGAAGGAGACGAGAATTCGAAGTTTTTTCATGGTATTATCAATAAATCTCGGCGGCAACTTGCTATTAGAGGGGTCTTCTCTAATGGGGATTGGTTGGATAGGCCTAATCAAGTTAAGAAAGAGTTTCTTACTCATTTCGCTACTAGATTTTCTAAGCCAGATGCTTTTAGATTACAGTGTGATATGGAATTTCCTAGACGTTTGTCAGAAGATCAATCAGAGCTTATTCAAGGGGAGGTGACGTCTGAAGAAGTTAAACAGGCTGTGTGGGATTGTGGGGCAGAAAAATCTCCGGGTCCAGATGGCTTTACTTTTGAATTTATCAAAAGGTTTTGGGAGTTATTAAAGGATTTGGTGGGTGAGGCGGTTCAGGAATTCTTCAGGACTGGAATCTTTCCAGTTGGTTGTAATTCCTCTTTTATCGCTTTGATTCCAAAGTTGGCGGATGCTAAGTTTGTGAAGGATTTTAGGCCGATTAGTCTAATTGGTGCCCAATATAAAATTATTACAAAAATTTTGGCTAATCGGTTAAAACTGGTGATTGGGGATTTGATTAGTGAAGAGCAATCTACGTTTGTGCATGGGCGTCAAATTCTAGATGGTCCGTTAATTTTAAATGAAGTGCTTTCTTGGTGTAAAATTAAGAAAAAAAAGGCTATGGTGTTTAAAGTTGATTTCGAGAAGGCTTATGACTCGGTTAGATGGGACTTCTTGGAAGATATCTTGGGACGCTTCGGTTTTGGAACGAAATGGTGTAGATGGATACGTGGCTGCTTGAAGACGGCTAGAGGCTCTGTGTTGGTAAATGGGAGTCCTACAGAAGAGTTTCAGTTTTATAAGGGTTTGCGCCAAGGAGATTCGCTCTCGCCTTTCTTATTCATTTTGGTTATGGAGACACTTCATCTGTCGTTTTTGAGGACTATTATTCGTGGAGTTTTCACGCCCTTGACAGTGGGCAGTGGGTTTACGCTTTCTCACTTGTTTTATGCAGATGATGCAGTGTTCATTGGAGACTGGAAGGAGGAAAATTTTACCAATATTGTGTCTATTTTGCGGTGCTTTCATCTCGCTTCAGGGCTGAAGATTAACATCCAAAAGTCAAAAATGTTAGGTGTTGGTGTTACGTTTACAGAAGTTGAGAGAGTGGCGGCCTTGGTGGGATGTGCGGCAATTAAAACTCCGTTTACATACCTGGGGGTTCTGGTTGGAGGTTCTATGTCTAGAGCGAGTGCGTGGGAAGAGGTTGAGAAGAAAGTTAATGATAGGCTTTCTAAATGGAAATTGAAAACTCTTTCAGTTGGTGGAAGATTGACTCTTTTAAAGACAGTGCTTGGGTCCATCCCTAATTACTATTTGTCTCTTTTTAAAGCTCCGGTTGGGGTGATAAAAAGATTGGAAAATCTGAGGAGTCGGTTTTTTAGCGGAGTGGAGGGTACGAAGACAAAAAACGCGTGGATTGGGTGGAATAAGGTGTGTGCGGATAAGGAAAAGGGTGGTCTTGGAGTTGGAAGCTATTTTGCTTTAAATAGGGCTTTACTTTTTAAATGGATTTGGAGATTTAAGAATAATCCAAGGGTGATGTGGGTGAAGGTGGTTAAGGCGATTCATGGAGAGGATGGTCTTCTAGGAAATTGCGATGTTTCTAAAATAGCTTCAGTGTGGCGGGATGTCGTTATTTCGACTAGAGATTTGACAAAGAATGGAATTGATCTGATGGGCTTTTGTAAAAAGAGGATTGGGGATGGTATGGATACTTTATTTTGGAAAGATAATTGGTTAGGAGAAACGTACTTCATGCGTAGGTTTCACAGATTATACAACTTGGAGGAGAATAAAAATGCCACAGTGGCTTCTAAATGCACGGGTTGGTGGGGTGATTCTTTTAGACGCTCGCCTATGGGGGGTATGGAGGAAGAGCAAAAGGGGGAGTTGGATAGAATTATGAAAGACGTTTATATTTCAAATAATCGAGACATTTGGCTTTGGGATTTGGTGACAGATGGTTCTTTCTCGGTTAGTTCCACTAGACGATGTATTGATGACGTGATCAATGGTGGTACGGGAGTGCCTACAAGGTGGATCAAGATGATTCCTATAAAAATCAATGTTTTTGCTTGGAAGATGATGTTGAATGGCTTACCTACGAGATGGAACATGTCTACAAGAGGCATAGACTTGGAGTCTATCTTATGTCCGGTTTGTGGAGTTAAAGCTGAAGAGATTGGTCATCTTTTTTTCGAGTGTAGTTTTGCTCAAGAGATTTTTACTAAAATTGGAAAATGGTGGGATGTAGTTTTACCAAACGATTGGTCTTTAGCGAATTGGAGGACTTGGCTTCAAGATTTGAGATTACAAAAGCTTACTAAAGAAATTCTGGAAGGAGTGTTTTATGTGGCGTGGTGGTACATCTGGAGATTTCGGAACGATACAATCTTTGGAAAAACACTTCCTAAAAAGAGTGTTATATTTGATGATATTGTTGCTCAATCGTTCCTTTGGTGTGATAGTCGGTCTAAGAAAAAATAGATTGGAACTTGTGGCATTTAAATCCTTCCTTAATTGTGATGTAATTGTTTTATTTCTGTGCTAGTTTTTTGCTAGTTGCTCTTAATAAAATTTTGCTGTTCAAAAAAAAATAT
>CM042010.1:17490794-17540794 GCA_023525715.1 Cichorium intybus
AAGAAAGGCCATACAATATTTTCAGCAAAAGCTAGGAGAAGCACTCCATGATGCTTTCAGGAGATTGAAGGAATTGTTACGCTCCTGTCCACACCATGAGTTTCCACGATGGAAACTAGTCAAATTCTTCTACGATGGTGTCGACAGCACAAGTCAAGCTATGACCAATGCATCGTCCAAAGGTACGATTATGATGTAGAGTCCCGAGACATCATGGAAGCTCTTGGAGCAACTCAACAATGGTTTTAAAACCAATGAATCTTCAAAGGATACGATGATAGCTACAACAAGCATGAGAATGGAGAATACGTGGAAAAAGGAAGTAAAGACTAATATATGAATCATTACAAAGAAATTCAATCAATTTCTCTCAACACTCAAGGATGAAAAGGGAGCATATGTGTTGCATGGTCAGACCATTTGAAACAATTGCGGCAAAGTTGGTCATTATTGTGACGAGTGCAAAATGACGCATGAAGAGGTGAGTCAAATACATGGATATGGAAATTTTCGAAATACGCCACGTCCATTCAAGAAAAGCAATCAAAGAGGTACTAGTAAACAACAAGAGATCGTCAACATCTGATATCACCACCAAAACCACCTACAGAGGACAAAGATTTCAATGATAAATTAGATAAAGTATTTGATTTCGTGGTTGGAATTATGCGATCGGAAGAGACAAATTCGCAATCATTGTTGAGACTAAGAGCTCAACTTATCAAGATAAAGGAAGACATCAAATAGGATATACGTTAAAAAACCCAGTTAGATGTATTTCAACCCAAGAAGGATCAAGTACACGAGATTATCACATTAAGAAGTGGAAAGAAGGTGGACAATAAAATTGTTGCTCCACAGAATGATGACGATAGTGACATCAAAATCATTTTCGATGAGAAAGGGGACTGGAGAAAAAGGAAAAGAAGGCATAAGGGGAGATGAAGAAACCTGAGAGGAAATGGGAGGTAGGAGAATCCAGTGGTACTGCCCCTTTTCATGCAACATTGTAAAAACCAGTGATAAAGCCATATGGTAAGCGAGGACCACAGGCAAAGGAAATATGGGAATTATTTAGTCAAATTAAGGTCAACATTCCATTGGTCAAGCTAATCAAGAACGTACCGCCCTATGCTAAATTCTTGAAGGACATGTGCATTTATAAAAGACAAATCTTATCTCATCTTCCTAAGAAGATTGAATTGACTGAATATGTCAGCTCAATATTCATAGACACCTTACCGCCAAAGATGAAGGATCCAGGAGCCCCGTTTAATATCAGTGGACCTAGGGGACATTCACATTAAGAAAGCCTTGTTGGATTTAGACGCAAGTGTCAACATTCTTCCGGGACAACTTTTTGACAAACATGAATTTGGGACTTTAGAACACACGGATGTTATCTTGCAACTTGCCAATAAATCTACAAAAATACTGTTGGGAATGTTATATGATGTTATAATCAGGTAGGAAATTTTTACTATCCCGTAGATTTCCTTGTTTTGGATACCCATCAAGCTGCCAGGGAGGAGCAACCAACAATCAATACTGGGACATCCATTTCTCGCAACAGCAAATGCTCAGATCGATTGTCGCACAGGAGAAATAGGAATCTCCTTCGGAAATCAGCAGACCGGAATCAATGTCTTCAACGACAGCAACAACACGATAGAAGAACATGAATGCTATCAAATAGATATCGTGGATGAGTTGGTGCAACAGTACATGCCGGAAATTCTGCAAACAAAATCAGAAGAACTCCTGGAATCAAAGGAGGGAAAACAAGAGGCATCAGAAGGATAAAAGACGAATGAGAGAAAAGAATATGAAGAATGTTGGCATGTAGATGAATTACCGACAGAAATAACCAAATATCTCAAACCCTCATTACAAGAACTGCCGGCATTAGAGCTTAAAATGATATCCTCTCATCTGAAGTATGCTTTTCTAGGAAAGAACGACAGTTTGCCAATAATCCTATCAGCAAACCTGACAGTGGAACAAGAAAAATCAATGTTAGACGTACTACCAAATATAAGCAGGCAATAGGGTGGACTATTTCAGATCTAACAACATGCATTGATCACATCATTACGGAGGAAGGAACTAAGCCTGCACGCGACACTCAACGTAGACTAAACCCGAACTTGTGCGAGGTAGTAAAGAAAGAGGTTTTGAAATGGTTAGATGCTGGTATTATCTATCATATTTCTGACAGTGAATGAGTCATTCCTACGCAGATTGTACCAAAGAAATCAGGAATCACTGTGGTAGACACAAAGGATGGTGACAAAATGTCTACAAGCCTAGTTACAAGGTGGCGAGTGTGTATTGGTTATAGAAAACTTAATGCTGCAACATCGAAAGACCGCTTTCCTCTTCCTTTCATTGATTAAATAGTGGAGAAACCAGCTTGCCAAAAGTACTATTGCTTCTTGGATGGATATTCTGGGTATAACCAAATCGTGATTCATCCTGGGGATCAAGCAAAGACCACATTCACTTGTCCATATGGTACTTTTGCATTTCGAAGAATGCCTTTTGGCCTATACAACACACCTGCAACATTTCAGCGATATATGATGGCAATTTTCTTGGATATGGTAGGAGATGCATTGGAGATCTTCATGGAAGAATTCTCCATTTTTGGTTCATCTTTTGGCACCTGTTTGACACAATTAGAAAAAGTCTTGGCAAGATGCGTGGAATCGAATTTGGTTTTAAGCTGGGAGAAAAGTCACTTCATGGTGAAAGAAGGCATTGTCTTGGGACGTGTGGTGTCCGACCGAGGATTCAAAGTAGATCGAGCTTAGATCAAGGTTATATCCACATTACCTCCCCCAACATCGGTGCAAGGATTTCGATCGTTTCTTGGCCATGTTGGGTTCTACAAAAGGTTCATTAAAGATTTTAGTACGATTTCTAAGTCGTTGTGTGGCCTGTTGTTAAAGGATGCCCCATTTGTGTTTGATGAAGCATTTGTCAAAGCGTTTACCATACTAAAGAATAAAGTAGTTGAGGTATCCATCTTGAAACCGCCCGACTGGTCCAAACCATTTGAAATCATGTGTGACGCCACTAATTATGCTGCAGGAGCAGTACTAGGACAGAGGATCGATAAGAAACCTATAGTCATATGCTACGCAAGTAAGACATTCTCAGAAGCACAACTGAACTATACAATCACAAAAAAGGAACTACTTGTCGAAGTGTTTGAGTTAGATAAGTTCAAATCATATATTTGGGGATCTAAAGTATTGGTCTATACAGATCATAGTACGGTTCGTCATTTGCTGGAAAAGAAGGAGTCCAAACCAAGGTTGATACGTTGGATTCTATTACTACAAGAATTTGATTTAGAAAACAAGGATAAAAAGGGAACTGAGAATGTAGTGGCCGACCATTTTTCACGCTTACCAGCACAAGGTTTAGAAGCAAGAATACAATACGCATTCCCTGATGAGCAACTACCTGGAGTTGACAATGCTCCATGGTATGCGAATTACGTCTATTTCTTAGTCACGGGAAAAATGCCCGCACATTGGTCAAAACAGAGACAGAAGCAGTTTCGTACGTATGCACGAAGGTTCATTTGGGATGACCCTGACCTTTTCAAGGTAGGGGTTGATCAAATCATTCGACGATGTGTGCCCGACAGTGAAATCCCCAAAGTTTTAACCCATTGTCACTCATCTACATGTGGAGGGCATTTTAGTGCAAAGAAGACTCGATACAAGGTGTTGGTGTCAGGACTGTATTGGCCAGCAATATTCAAAGATGCGTATGGAATGGCGAAGGAGTGCCTCCGCAGCCAACAATATGGGGGTATCTCGAAAAGAGATCAAATGCCACTTAATCCTATTTTAGTGGAGGACATTTTTGATGTTTGCGGGATCGACTTCATGGGACCCTTCCTACATCACATGGTTACGTTTATATTGGTTGTAGTGGACTATGTGTCTAAATGCATTGAAGCTGAGGCAACCAGAACTAACGACCATCATGTGGTATGCAAGTTTGTAAAGAAGAACCTCTTCACGTGACATGGCGTGTCCAGGGTGATCATCAGCGATGGGGGATCACACCTTAAGAATTTCAAGTTCGACCGACTGTTGAAACACTACAGAGTCAACCATCGAATTGCTACGCCATACCATGCACAGACCAGTGGTCAAGTTGAAGTTTCCAATCGTCAGATAAAGGAGATCCTGCAGAAGACGGTGAAAACCGATAGGAAGGACTGGTCGCAACGGTTGGAAGACGCATTATGGGCATACATGACAGCGTATAAGACACTAATTGGCACGACACCATATATGTTAGTCTATCGGAAGGGATGTCATTTACCGGTCGAACAAGCCAATCAAGCCTTGTGGGCAATTAAACAAGTGAACCTCGATTACGATACAACTGGAAGAGAACGAAAACTGTAATTGTCCGAGTTAGAAGAACTGCGTGATGGAGCATACGAAAATGCTGCCACGTACAAGTCAAAGATGAAAAGGTATCATGATGTCAAGCTTAAGTTGAAAAATTTTGAAGTAGGAAAGAAAGTATGGCTTTTCAATTCACAACTCAAGATGTTCCTAGGGAAGCGACAAAGTAAATGGAATGGCCCATATGAAATTGTAGGCATCAGTGGGTACGACACAGTGGAAATTTGAGACAGCAAAGGGGGACCTTCGTTCAAAGTAAATGGACACCGACTGAAGCCCTATATCACGTCAAGAACATTCCAGAATTTGCAAGTAGAAACAGTCGAATTTCTGTGCGACCAACCAATATACGAGCTTTGAGAAGCCAATGCACGTCTGGCTGAAGACGTTAAACTTAGCGCTTGTTGGGAGGCAACCCGATCAATGTCATTTATTTTGTAGTTTTCCTTAGGATTAGGTAGCTCAAGGGTTGTTGAAGGAATGAGTGTGGGGTAGGATTAGATGAGGATCAGTGCCTTTTGTGTGCGCGGTACGGTCAGTGAGTGCAGGAGACGAAGCCCACACCGCTTGGAATCATCCTACACGTCGCGGTGTATCACAAATTCAAATTCAAGAAAACAACGAACAAACTCTACTTCTTATCCAAATTCCACCCCACTGTATAAAAATTCATATGCAAAACTCATTTAAGCTATTATTGTAAGTACGAAATTCCATCTGTTTGTCAACGATGTCTCAATCCTACACAGACTCGATTCAAGTAAGCACAAAAACCCTTCTAATTTGTATGTTTAGAAATCAATGTTTAGGGTTTTTTCGATTTTAATCTTCTGAGATAATTGGTGCACAATGTATGATTACTGAATATCACGTAGTGACTAAAAAATGCAAACCACTAACTGTTACTATAAATTCGTGCCTTGAACTGCCTTAATTAGAGGAGCTAGAGTCGGATTTCATATGACACGTCACGATAATTCATATCACACGACATGGGTGTTGATTATTCATATCATGCGACGCGGGTAATGATACGCCGCGAAGCGTAAACCTTTTGGAACAGAACTAACTTTGTTTTTTGTAGGATATGTTGACCCAAAACAGCACATTCATACACCACGACTGGCTCGAGGAGCCAAAATACTCTTCAAGTTTCATCAAATGAAGGTTCAAAGACAGATTAAACGCATTCATGAAAAGAAAGATGCTACCATGACAAACTGTAGACTGGGACGCCTCAAGAGAGGCTGGGATTACTGATATCATGGATCCTTGGTTAACACAGGAAGGATTACAAAACAACTAAGTCAACTTCACATGTAACACATGGTCCCCAGTGTTCCAAATGGACGAGTCGGTTTACCGCGAACCTTTCTTGGAGTTTTTAGCCACATTCGATCTAGATCGGGAACCAATTGAGATGAAGGAAACTTTTGTTGTGACTTTTTGATTGGGTAGGGTACAAAGCCACCGTAGCATCATTGAATTCAGTGCGCGATTGGGGCTGTATACGCAAGCCAAAACTGATGAAACTGGCTTCGATCCATTCTTGCGCTCCGTTACGCGAGGCCCTACCTCGTAATGCTCGGCTTGAAGTTTTGGAGTTCGATTGCTTCGACGCGTTATAACTCTAACACACTCTCGGCTACATACATGTTTCTGCCTTCCCATCGCATGTTGCATCGACTCATCGCCATGATGTTCCGCCCGAGACCGGATGTCGATCATGTGACCTTCACAAATTTGTTCATTATGTGGACCATGATTTCAAAGCTTGTAATTTGCAACATCCCCTACATGATAGCTGAGCATTTCAAGAGGATGGTAGACAGCCTGATGGAGATTCGAGCACTGGGGGGTGGCCAATTTGTCAGTCGGTTGGCAAAGGCATACGTGCTGTTAGATAATGGTAACTTGGAACGATTGACGGTATTTCAGCCAATCATGTTTAGCCCTACCATTGCCACATCGCGGGAAGTAGTTTACATCGACCTCAGAAAAATCCTAACTGACACGTTCCTTGTCCAAATCTATTTCAAGTCTCAATTAGGATACCGACTTGCACATCTCCAGCAGATGTGGATTTGAAGTACTTGTCGGGGGAAATGAGGGTGATAAAGCGTCAGTTTATGGAACACCAGGAGAAGTACCAAAGACTACCCGAATATATATACAGGAGATCATCAAGAACACTACAAACATCCAACAACGAGTTCTTCGGATCGCAGATTGCTCGCGACAGATGCTGGGGGATATCAATAACGCACCACCACGACCTCAGCCACAGGTGGTAGAGTTTGACCCAGAAGAAGAAGAAGAGGAGGAAGTTGAATATGTTCCAGGCGACCATGGGGATGGGTTGGATTCATCGACTGCATGGAGTTAGTTAGGCAGTTTATGATTAGGATATAATAAACAATAAACCAGTAGTAAAAAGAAACTAAATAGGACAATAGCTTAGGAGTTGTTTAGGAACCTTCAGTAGTAATGATCAATAATAATAATAATAGTGTTTGACATGTGTGCTTGTAGTGTGAAATGGACGTTTGCAAATTGAGTTACCATTCGACAATTACCGCGACGCGGATTATGCAAGGACGCGGTGTGGCAATTTCACAACTCACGACAATCGGTAACGTTTCCTACCGCGTGACGCGGACATTATCGTTGGCGACGCGGCATATTGCAGCTCACGTGATCAACCTTTTGTATAAAAACTTTTTATATTTTTAGTTTGTGTATACTTTTGTTTGCTTTTATTTCTTTTAATATGTTTGTTTGAGTATTTGTTGCAAGCCAATTGTGGAATCTATTGAGGAGTTGCATAACACAAGTGTGAGGTCACTGTACCTTTGCACTTGTGTTATGCTGGCGTGTTCACTGCTACGTCCTAACTCCCTGAAAAATTTACCAAGACAATGCAACCTATTACTTATGATCTCAACAGTCAAGCAATTCACCGTTCCTAAGGGGTAACTCTTTTTTCCCTTGTGTTGATTTTTATTTTATACAACGGGGACGTTGTATGGTTTCAAGTATGGGGTGGGACGGTAGAAAAGGATTTTTGATTTTTTGTCGAAAGCCTTATTTTTCAAAACTTTAGCAATTTTCAAAACTTTTTAAGAAATTGTAGCGTAGAAACGAATAGAATTTAAATATTATAGCACTGTGGCATTTTTCAAGAAATACTATTTAATTGTCAGCATGCTAGTTTTAGTTAAAATAAGTTGAGTGTTTAGGAGGTCATGCTAGTTTTAGTTAAAATAAGTTGAGTGTTTAGGAGGTTAGCAAAATTTTGGACTTGGAGTATCTTAGGATTGGGATTCAGGAGAGGATTGTCAATCAGTGGCCTTTGTGTTTGAGTCGATATGATCGAAAAGGGTGGCCCGTAGGGCATTTATGAACCTCACTACCTAGGATCGTCTGGTCTTGGATAGTGTTTTCGAAAGCTCGTTACACGAAAAACATCGAAAGTCATGGATAATTCCTTAACGACCTTTAGAATGTGAATGAGTAAGTTTACACAGTTGTGAACTAAAAATTTGTAATTAAGGGTTCTTTAGAAAGTCGTGATTCTCAGAGGGTATTTTAGTCATTTTTTCCAAAATCATTTTTTATCTAACCTTTCGAATGCAATAAAATTTGAAACTAAGATATTCAAAAATGTTCGAGTCTTTGTTAAAAGCTCTTAAAAAATCTACTTGCTTGGGGACAAGAAAAGCACAAGTGTAGGATGTTTGATAACGCCTAGTAATATCAAGTATTATAGTCGTTATTGAGCCGAGATTTAGATGAGTTATACTTTCGATATGACTGATATTACTCACTTTTAGTGCCAAGGGCTTGTGTTGTGTTTTATTTATAATACAGGGTAAAAAGTGTACATTTTGGCAAAGATGGAAGCAAGGATGGATTCAAGTCGAAGTAATACGTGCGCCGCGTACAAATGAGAGACACAACGCAAACAACTGTGTAACCAGGTGAAGATTCAAAATTCAAAGTGCGAAGAAACGGGGGATAAGATTGACCCGCGCCGCGTAGAAGGCTATGCTGCGATGCGTACATGCCAAATCCGCAACTATAAATAGAGGCTTCCGGTTCGTTATTTAGGAGCGAAGATCAGACCCTTGAGACACTCAGGCATCTTTGACTCGAAATTTCATAGCTTTGGCAGTAGGATTGATAGTTGGTTAATTTTTGGTATTTTTATTCGTTTTTCGAATATTGTTAGTTGTGTGAGATCGAGGATTCTGGATTGTAGAACACCATTGACCACACGGATCTGGATTGGTTCATGTTTTCAGAAGCATTTGGCTCTGATTCGGGTTTGGTTTAATGCAAGTAATATTTGGTTTCATTTTACTGCAAGTTTATGTTTTCGGTATTGTTTATTGATCTTCGGTTCATTGTCTCTGATTTGGTTTGATCTGATTTTCTGAGTTGATCTCGGAATTAGATTAGTTTGGTTAGTTTGATTGTGATCTATCACTTCAGCATAGGTTGTTAGATTAGTTTTCGGTTTTCGTGCTTTTGAGTTCTTTCGGGATCGAGTGTAAGAATAAAAACCGTCTATAGAGTGACACTATAAATTGGTTATATTTTGACACAAAGTGCCAACCACAAACTCCTTGGTTCGACCCTTAGTTACTGCTGCTAGTGGACTGTAAGATTTTATTTTGTATTTCTGACCGCATCAACGACATCGAAGCCGTCATATGTATGTATGTATGTGTAAAAGTTTGTACGTATGTATGTATGTATGTATGTATGTATGTATATATATGTATATATATATATATATATATATATATATATATATATATATATATATATATATATATATATATATATATATATATAGGTTCAAATAAATTTTCTAACTATTGTGCGATTGTAGGACTAAATCTGGTCCACTCACTTGTAAAGGGTACCATGGTAAATAAACGTTATGATTAATAATTACATTTTATTTTTCCTTTAATTTAGGTAATCAAGCCCTAGATTATGTCATTCACTGTTTCTCTCTTTGTATCTTCTTATACGAAACACCAGATTCAACCCAGCGTTGCCATCGTCTTCTTCTTCCTCCTCTCGTCGCTCTCTTCTTCACCGACCTCCTATTCTTGGATAGTGTTTTCGAGAAGCATGAAAATTAGGAAGGGGGAAGCAATATCGAGACCTGCCTTGGTCTCCTTGGTGTACAAAATTGAAATCGGGAATGAAAATTCAGAAGAATGGGAGCGGTTCACAAACACGTCTCGCACACACATCGACTGTGTGTGTGCGATTACTGAGATCGGAAAGCTGCAACAAACCGAGAAATCGAAAGAGATCGTGAGACAGAAAAACAAAGGAGGAAGGAGAACAACAAGTAACTGGCGGAAATAAAAAAAAAGTATGTGTAGTTCAATTTTTTTTATGAAAATCATTCTTTGAGAATAGTATTATTTTTGTTTGCTATTTGCATTCTCTGAGAATAGTTGTTCTTTTTGTTTGCTTGTTTGTAATGCGTATATGAGAATTCTAATAGAATATTCTTTGAGAATTGTCGTCTTTTTGTTTGGCTGTTTACATTATCTGAGAATAGCAGTTCTTTTGGTTTGATTGTTTGCATTCTCTGAGAGTAGCAGTTCTTTTTGTTTCCTTGTTTGCATTCTCTGAGAATAGCAGTTTTTTATGTTATCTACCTTCTTTGTTATCCACATTTTACATATTCTTTGAAAATGCAAAGGAAAATAACTTCAATTAACTCACGCAACACATATTCGTTGAGAATACGAAAAAAATATGTTACGAGAATACTTATCGCACATACGAACTATGTTTTAATGTGTATTTTTGTAATGTTTTTAACTGATTACATGATCGTGTCTGTAATCGTAGTATTTTTTGGTTTTAAACATAATCAATTCCTTAATTATAGACAATCCAAATTTACTTTTATACCCTTAAACGTCAGTTTTTGTAGGAAACAGATTTATTGTTTCTTTTTATTTACAGAAATGTCACCTTGATCATAGCCACTCATTTTTGCAATCTAACGGTCTAAGATTGGTCTTACAATCACACATTAATTAGAATTTGTATTTAATACTAACTCTCTCTCTCTCTCTCTCTCTCTCTATATATATATATATATATATATATATATATATATATATATATATATATATATATATATATATATATATATAAGGATAGGTTATATAGAGACCAATAAAAGGTGGAGAACCAGAGGCCAAACGTGGACCAATTATTTTATAAGGGCATATTAGTAATTGTATATTTTAGTTAAATTATAATATAAGAAAATTAATTGATAATTTCCTAAAATCTAGGGATTTGATTAATAGTTACCTAAAAACCAATTATTTTTTAATTATTTTCCATTTTTTAATTACCAAAAATTAAGAAAAGTATCATTTAATGTGTTTCGTTTTTCAAAAAACATTTTTTCCTTTTTTATAAATCAAAGTATCAATGATATTGAAAATTTATTATTTTATTATAATATTTGTAATCATGTATGAATAAACGCATTTTGTATTCATATATCAATATGGTTGTAATCATAAATGAATAAAGCACAAATTGAAGATAATTTTATACAATCTTGTGAAGTTGTAATCACAAATGAATAAAGCAAATATAAAAAATTCAATACATTCGTAATCATAAATATATAAGGAAATTATGGAAATAAAAAATATTGTTAAGTTGTAATCACAAATGAATAAACCTCTAATCATAACTGAATAACGCCCATAATCATAAATGAATACGCCCGTAATCATAACTGAATCCCCCTAATCATCAATGAATACACCAGCATTTCCTCTAATCAGCAGCTTCAGACCTGATTTGCTTATGTTTTTTTGCAGGAATCTTCTGAAATTGAGCAAGAATATGTGGTTTGAGCAGATAACATCTGTAAAAGTTTATTCAAAAAGTTAACAAAATGTTGTTATAATCGAATGTGATTGATGATTAGTAAAGAACATTCAACATCAATGATGATTAAACTAAGTTAATCATCAATAAGTTGCCTAATCAATATTCACTAAAACAAGTTCAATCATTAATGAATTTTTTACAACTAAATAAGTAAAGAACATTCAACATCAGTGATGGTTATACTAAAGGAATCATCAATGATTATCAATAATTTGCCTAATCAATATTCACTAAAACAAGTTCAATCATTAATGAATTTTATACAGACTAAATAAGTAAAGAACATTCAATCAGTAAAATAACCATCAATGATTTGGCTAATCAATATTCAGTAAACCAAGTTCAATCATTAATGAATATTGCTAATTTGGTTAGAATAATGAATATTACCGTTCAATCTTGAATGAATGCTTCACTAAAATACCTTGAATCATGAATGAATACTTCATCAACCATGAATATAAAAAATCAGCGCATTTTAAAAGAATACAAATATATGTATGTGATATGTCACATAAAAAGTTCCAATTTCTCTAAGATATTCTCTTAACCTAAGAAATCAATAAACCTTTAGGAATCAACAACAATTCTTGGGAGCACCGAGTGATTGAATCCACCAAGTGTATTATAAAAAATATTTACCAAAATGGTATACTTTTAAAAATATTTACCAAAACAATGTTATCAAAATCAAATTGCCTCAAAAATCAAACTAAAATCAAATGCAGAAGAACGAAATCAAATTGCTTCAAAAATAAAGCCTTGGCTTCTTATTGTAGGAATTAATCGAGTGTTGAGAAACCCAAAAAGCCATTTGCTTTTATTATTTATGTTACGTAAAATACATGTTGTATTTATGAACACAAAATCAAATTGTAATTTAGAAACAGGTTATATTTTTTCTAAACTTTTGGTCATTCCGAGTAATCTCGATTTCTTGCTAGCCTTCTATTAAGATTTTCAGCACCTGCCCTCATGAATAGATCGAAATAGCATGCTGCTATATTAAAGAATGGTACTCCACCTTAATTGGTGATATTAAAGAATGGTACTATAAACATGAACAAGAAGCAAAAATGGAGATAACCCACCACCATATGAAAGACAATGCGTTCGGTTAACAAAAACAACCAAAATAAACAAAGGCAACATCACGAACAACATTAGGAAAAAGTATACAATTGGTTAGGGTTTGCAAAAGAACAAAAATCAGAAATAAGAAAATGAAATCACTTACATTGAAAAAACGTTTTTGTGGCAGTTCGGTGGATCGGAAGGGTTTGTTGTGGCGGAGAGGGAGTTGTCGGCGTCTGTAGTGACGGAGGCAGATTCACTAGCGTAGGTTGTGGCGGATGCGGACTTGCCGGAGTCGGCGGTGGCCGGAATCGAAGAAGACGAGTGAATGACGGGCTTGAGAGTTCCGGTAGGCAGGCGATGTTTGGAAAAATCCGATTTGCAGGAGGCGGCACACAGGAGTCGTAATAAGAGAGATGACGAGAGAGATAAAGCTGGGGAGAAAGAGAGAAAGGGGGAGAAATTTTAGGAATTAATAAAATTAACATAGTTGATAAAAATAGGTTAATATTTTCTTACCAAAATACTCTTTTGTTATATTTAATTTAAGTTATTTGAATTTAAATATATTAATAATTATAATTTTTACAATTAATCAGAACCCTAGATCTAGAATAATAGATGGTTAATATCTGGCCTCCAGTTTCTACCTTTTGAATGGACTCTATTGAACCTACCTCTATATATATATATACATATATATATATATATATATATATATATATATATATATATATATATATATATATATATATATATATATATATATATATATATATATATATATATTCAAATGAGAACTAGTTTTATTGTAAAAAAACTTTAGAACTAAACCAGATAATGTGATTAGAAAGATCTAATGATGAAATCTGATTAGATAAATCACGTCCCTTAATTATAGAAGGTAGTTATTTCACGTCAGATTCAATATTAGCCGTAGATATTCCTAATCGTATGCCAGAATTAGTTCCAAAATTTTACAATAAAACTAGTTCTTATTTGTGTGTGTGTATATATATATATATATATATATATATATATATATATATATATATATATATATATATATATATATATATATATATATATATATATATATATATATATATATATATATATAATGATGGTTAAGTGGTAAATGGAAGAAAGAGAAAACCACATAAACTTGCCGTTTAAGAATTATATATATATATATATATATATATATATATATATATATATATATATATATATATATATATATATATATATATATATATATATATATATATATATATATATATATATATATATATATATATATATATATATATATATATAGAGGTAGGATAAATTGAGAATGCCTAAAAGGTTGAGAATGTGAGAAGAAATCTAGACCCTTCAAATATCAAGATCAATGGCTAAATTCAAGTCGCTGATTATGTAAATTTTGTAACTTAATGTTGTCAAATTGTAACTTATAAATGGACATAAGGGTATTGATGGAATTTCATATTTAACTCGTTCCTTATTATTAGGATTTTAATTATAGACAGAAATCAATTCTTATCTCTCTCATATCATTCGATCTCTCACTCTCCCGTTCATAAACCTTCTACGCCTCCTAGGGTTTCAGGCTGCCCATCATCGACAAGCTTCTCTGTTACTGTAACACCCCTTTTCTCAAACCATATTTATAATACAAATACAGTTTTCAAACATATTTTACAACTCGTGACTATAAAATAGCCACTTAAATTTTATTTTGTTTTATTTTACAAACTTAAACTCGAGGGGTATTACAGACTCAATACAGACAACCATAATTTAAACTTACAGTACATTAACCGGTCCCAACTGCAACCTCCGCTCCTTTCACCTAAGTACATAGCATTTAAAAAAAATAGTATACGTGAGACATAAAGTCTCGTGAGTAATATGGGTTTAGACCCAAAACTTTTCTGTTCAAAACTTGAAATAACATAAGTAAACTGCTCAAAACTGATTTATATCATAAATCTCAAAATGTCTTTTCTTCTTTACTTTCAAACTTTAAAAATGCTTTCTTTCTCAAAACTGCTTTCTTTCTCATTTTCTTGTGACCAACTGAAACTTATGAATTAAGTATCTTAATTCATTCTACTAGCTCCCCTCGTGGGACAGAACAGATCCGCCCACTCGGTTATGCTCATTCTGTCTCCCCTTTGTGACTTGGAACGAATTCAAGCACAAGGGTATACTAAGCTAGACAACTACTTCGCGACGGGAGGTACCATCCCAGTAGTGTCTTCTGATCCCCCGATTATGTGGGTGATCCTAGTCCGGACAACTGGCTCATACTTCTTTCTTTCTTTAATTCTTACTTCATTTCATCTCAAATTGGTCAAAATGGGACACAATTTGTAAACAACTCTTATTCAAACATTTTATAACTCTTTACTGAAAATACTTTCAAAAACTGATTTTGACATCTTAGTTCACATAAGGAACTCCTTTCAAAATACTTTGCAAACTATACTTTAAAAATCTGTTCAAAACACTAAGCCCTTGTATAGAGCTTATTTCAAAACTATTTTCCAAACTTTAGTATTTATAAACATTTGGAAATCTTACTTTTCTGAAAATAACATTTTGCTATGTACTATATAAATCCTCATAAAACTCACCTTGGTTCTACTACGGTTCACTAGGCTTCACGTACGCCTTTTCCTTTCCCGTGCTCAATAACGTTTGAAGCACCACCTATACAAGTAGTATATATAAATACTCAATATAATTAACTTTATAATGCTAAAGTCTCATATGACATAACTCCAGGTTATAATAATTGTATAACCATTAATAAACTCGTTTTACGATTTTCTCCGAAATACGCGTATATTGCTACAGTACCCCCCCGAGGGGTCGTATTTCAGTTCCGACTATTTTCCATGAAATCTTAGGCCATATTAGACTTGTGTTTCAAATTTGGAGTTCATTGGACAAGTCTAGCTCAAATTCTAAAAATCAAGTTTTGACGTGAATAGTGATTTTAGCCACTGCCGCTACAGTGACTTTTCCGCAATGTCGGATTACGGATTTGACCATTCCCGACATGTTCTTATACCATTTTAGGGTTATGGCGAAAATTTCAGATCAATCGGACATGTCTAGCTATGGTTTCTAGCGTTTGGATTTCTAACATTTTAAACATTTTTGGTCCCTGTCTGAAGGGCACTGTAGCACGCAGTGCACTGTAGCATGCAGTTTTGGGGCATTAAGCTCTTATTCCAGGTCTTAATCACATGGGGTTTGTTCCTTGACTAAAACCCTTAACTAATAACAAGTTTTAAGCCACTAGAAACAGCTTAATCATACCAATTCATGATTTAGGGTTCTTGAGCAACATTTCAATTTATCAACAATAGCAATCTACTTTGCTATTTTTAAGATATGTTCTTACTACATGAACATGTTTAAGTCCAGAATTCATATATACTTCATGGATTATGACTGAAATTACAGATTTCAGTCCACTCCATGGAAAACCCATCAAGAACACACAAAAGCTTAGGTTAGAAACTTCAATAACTAACCTTGTTCAACCTTGGAATCACCAATTCCAATGTTGTTTCCTTTGATTTCTTAGCAAACTTTGATCTTCTATGTTCTTCCTTCTCGTTCTCTCTTGCTCTCTCTCGTGCCTTCTGAAAACTTCTACTGACTTCTTCAAATGATAGGGGATAATAACTATCATATAATATATATATATATATATATATATATATATATTATTTATAAAAACTTTACATTTAGGCCCCTAACCTTCCAATTCTTCCACAAAAATGGTCCAAAGGTCATAACTTTACCATTTATGCTTCATTACTCCCAACTTAACATTTTCTTGACATTTTTGGTCATTTTCATGTCAAATGACCAATTTGCCCTTTTTGGCCATATTTCACTATTCACGCGACAAAACTCCAAATTTCATATAAACTTTTATTTCTTATTATATTAAATTACAAATACATATTATTACACATAATAGTCGTACAACGTGAGAAAAGACGGTTTTACCCTTTTTGACTTTTTCGCGGGTTCTTACAGTCACCCCTCCTTAAATGGATTCCGTCCTCGGAATCTTTTCGTAGTCTGTGAAATTCGGATATCTTCTCTTCATTTCTTCTAACGTCTCCCAAGTTAGGTTTGACCCTAATGGGTGCTTCCACTTGACTAGTACAAGGTTAATCTCCTTGTTCCTTAGCTTCTTAGTCTGCATCTCTAGAATCGCTTCAGGTTCTTCAATTAGTTTGCTAGGAGTCTCCACTCTTAAGTCTTTGTATGGTATTACTAACTCTTCTTTACCAAAGTACTTTTTCAAGTAGCATACATGAAAAGTATCATGTATTCCACTAAGTTCGGGTGGTAATTCCAGCTTGTACGCTTGTAACCCAACTCTCTTCAGGATTCTAAAAGGTCCAATGTATCTTGGACTCAGCTTTCCTCTCTTGCCAAATCTGACCACTCCCTTCCATGGCGACACTTTTATCATCACCAAATCTCCTTCTTGCAAGTCATACGGTCTCTTCTTTAGATTTGAGTAACTCCTTTGCCGATCTTGTGCTGCTTTCATGTTGGCTTGAATTACCCCAATCTTCTCATTAGTTACTCTAACAATCTCTGGCCCTGTAAGCTTAGTCTCACCCGCCTCCAACCAGCATAGAGGAGTTCTACACTTTCTACCATACAATGCCTCGAAGGGTGGCATTTTAATGCTAGAATGGTAGCTGTTATTGTATGCAAACTCCACTAATGGTAGGTGTTCATCCCAACTGCCTCCAAAATCCATCACGCATGACCGTAGCATGTCTTCTAATGTCTGGATCGTTCATTCACTCTGACCATCCGTTTGTGGATGATACGCTGTACTTAGCTGAATTCTTGTCCCCATTTTATCTTGTAAGGCTCTCCAGAAGTTAGAGATAAATCTAGGGTCTCTGTCTGACACAATAGACAACGGTGCACCATATCTTCTTAACACTTCATCTGTATACAACTGGGCTAACTGCTCCATTGGAGTAGTTTCTTTTATGGCTAGAAATAGTGCACTCTTGGTCAACCTGTCCACTATGACCCATATGCTATCATGACCTCTTCTCGTTCTCGGTAACCCGACAATCAAGTCCATGGTTACATCTTCCCACTTTCCGGCTGGAATGTGCAATGACTGAGCATCCCCATGCGGGACCTGATGTTCTGCCTTAACTTGTGCACAAATGACACACTTGGAGATGTATTTAGCTATTCTTTTCTTCATTCCAGGCCACCAATACTGTCTTTTCAGATCTTGGTAAGTCTTGGTACTCCCTGGATGTATGGAATACTTTGACTTATGCGACTCTTCTAGAATTAGCTTTCTCAATCCTCCTGCCTTTGGTACCCAAATGCGGTTTCTGAAAGTCTTCAATCCTTGACTATTGGTTTCAAACTGCATATCTTTTCCTAATTTTTCATCTTTTAAATCTCCACTTTCTTCTACTTTTTGCTGAGCTGCTCTAATCTGTTCTATAATGCTAGACACCAGTTCTATTCGCATTGACCTTGCCTTGATTCTTTTCTCAGGAGCTTTTCTACTTAATGCATCTGCTACTACATTTGCTTTACCTGGATGGTAAACAATGTCGCAATCATAGTCACTGATCAGCTCTAGCCATCTGCTCTGTCTCATGTTCAACTCTTTTTGAGTGAACACATACTGCAAACTCTTGTGATCGGTGAATAACTTGCACTTTGTACCATACAAGTAATGTCTCCAAATCTTCAAGGCAAAAACAATCGCTGCAAGCTCTAAATCATGAGTTGTGTACTTTTTCTCTGGATCTTTCAACTGACTGGAAGCGTATGCTATAACCTTCCCTCTTTGCATCAACACACAGCCAAGCCCCCGATGCGAGGCATCGCTGTACACTTCAAAGTCTTCCGTCCCATCTGGCAATGTAAGGACAGGCGCGTTACACAACTTCTCTTTTAAGGTAGCGAAAGCTCTTTCTTGTTCCTCTTGCCATATGAATTTCTCTTCTTTCCGGGTTAGTCGTGTAAGGGGCACTGCTATACGGGAGAAATCTTGAATAATCTCCTGTAATACCCGGCAAGACCGAGAAAACTTCTAACTTCTGTTGGCGTCCTGGGTGGCTCCCATTTCATCACTGCTTCAACTTTCGCTGGATCAACTTTTATACCTTGGATCGAAACTACATGCCCAAGGAACTGCACTTCATGCATCCAAAACTCACACTTGGAGAACTTGGCATATAATTGTTCTCGCTTCAAAGTCTCAAGTACTAACCGCAGATGACTCGTATGCTCTTC
Organism: Cichorium intybus; assembly: GCA_023525715.1. Classification (NCBI taxonomy): domain Eukaryota; kingdom Viridiplantae; phylum Streptophyta; class Magnoliopsida; order Asterales; family Asteraceae; genus Cichorium; species Cichorium intybus. Next base: position 17,509,589 of record CM042010.1, read on the forward strand.
TTTATTCTTTGAGTATATCAGGATGTCATCAATGAACACTATAACAAACCGGTCTAAAAATGGTTTACAGACCCGATTCATTAAGTCCATAAAGATCGCTGGTGCATTCGTAAGACCGAATGACATTACTAGGAACTCGTAATGCCCGTATCGTGTACGGAACGCTGTCTTCTCTACATCACTTTCTTTTACCCTAACTTGGTGATAGCCTGATCTCAAATCAATCTTTGAAAAATAATCTGCTCCTTGTAACTGATCAAACAAATCATCTATTCTGGGCAACGGGTAACGGTTCTTGATAGTAATCTTGTTCAATTCTCTATAATCAATGCACATTCGCATTGATCCATCCTTCTTCTTTACAAACAGAACTGGAGCACCCCACGGAGAAGAACTAGGCCTGATGAAGCCTTTATCTAATAACTCCTGCAACTGGGACATTAATTCCCGCATCTCTGTTGGTGCTAACCGGTACGGAGCTCGTGCTATTGGAGAAGCTCCTGGAACAAGATCTATCCGAAACTCAACCTGCCTTTCTGGTGGCAAGCCTGGTAATTCATCCGGGAAAACTTCTGGGAATTCTTTTACTACTTCTATATCTTTATACGTCTGCTTTACTTTGTCTTCAGTCATTACATAGGCCAGGAAAGATACACACCCTTTCCTGATACATCTTCGAGCCTTAGCTACACTGATGATACTTGGCACGTGCTTTCTTCTTTCCCCATATACGTACACCTTTGCTCCTAGAGTTTTAACAGACACCCTCTTCTGTCCACAAGCTATCTTCGCATCATTTGCACCGAGCCAATCCATCCCAATAATTACATCGAAAGACTTAATTCCAATGGGGAGGAGATTAAGTCAGAACTTCTTGCCGTTGATGTCAAGTTCGCAATCTCGGTACATATGCTGAACTTCAATGAATTTCCCGTCCGCCACTTCTACCTCAAAAACTATGTCTAACAATTCTAATGGGACTCTCAATCTAGCTCCAAACCCATGGGACACAAATGAATATGTAGACCCGGAATCAAACAAGACATATGCAGGTGTCGAGTTGATCAGTAGTATACCTGAGACCACATCGTGCGTCTCCCTCGCTTCTTCCCTGGTGATCTGAAAAGCGCTAGTCTTCACTTTTTGGGGTTCTGTCCTCTTCTGAGCTGTTGACACCACAGTTTCTCCTCCCTTGTTTGGGCAGTTGAAACTATAGTGCCCCATCTGATGGCATGAAAAGCACTCCACTTCACTGGCTTTCTTGGCTTTGCAGTCTCTCGCTTTGTGACCGAGTCCGCCGCAATTAAAGCAGGCGTTTGATCCCGCTCGGCACTCGCCACTGTGTTCTTTCCCACATTTCTCGCACTTCTTTACACTTCCCTGTCGGCTCTGACTTGAACTCATCTTCCCTTTCTTCTTTATGTTCCCACTGTTACTAACTGCTTTTGTTTTGTCACTAAAACCAGGTCCTTCTTCCTTCCTTCTTTTTCCAACATCTTCCACAGTTCGGGCAGCATTAATCGCTCCATCTAGCGTTTCGGCTTTCTTTACTTCTAGCTCATAGTTCCATGGCAAACCCCGGACATAGCGGTTAATTCGGGACCGCTCACTGGGGTAAGACTCCCCCACAAAAGGTAACATGTCGCAAAACTTCTTCGTATATTCATCCACCGTCAATTCTCCTTTCTTTATCGTTAAGAAATCTTCGTTCATTTTCTCCAAATCTCGCGTGGGACAGAATTTATCTTTGAGACACGAGACAAACTCCGCCCATGACCAGCCATAAACAACATATTTTCCCAAACTCTCGTATTTGGTGTTCCACCACACCAGAGCATCATCCTTCAACTGCCGAGAGGCGTAGTTGACCCGATCTTTTTCGCCACATTTACTTGCTTGCATCACTTGTTCGATCTCTCGGACCCATCGCATCGTCACCTTTGGCTCAAAACTACCATGGTATTCGGGCGGTTTGCAAGCCATAAAGGACTTAAAAGAGCAGCCCTTTGCTTCTTTATTGTTTTCTCCACTACCTTCTTCCTCAGTCGCCTTTTTAGAGACTTCTTACGAAGATTGGGCTCTGGGTTCACCCATTCGACCATCAATTATGTTGTTCACATCTTGTCTCAACTCATTTCGTAAGTTATCGATTAGAAACTGAATTGCCTCCATAGTGACAGGTTGTGGTGGTGGGTTTGGCTCAGTCTCATCATTTCGAATAACATGTGGTTCACTTCCTCTTAAGGAAGTGTGACTGCCCTCACCCCTGTCAGCTTGTCTTCTGCCTTCCATTACTATATAGATGAAAAAAGTATCGATTTAATACACAATTCTATATAGTATTTCATAAGCGGTAGCATGTTATCTCCTTATCTGGACTGCACTTTTATAACAGTCATACTCACTTTATAACTTCTATAAGTCTAAGTGTACCTCTATATTACTAAGGCACCTTACTACTACTCTTGCTAGTTTAAGCCTAGGATGGTATTCCAACCTAATTCGCTTAAACTATGGCTCTGATACCAAAACTGTAACACCCCTTTTCTCAAACCATATTTAAAATACAAATACAGTTTTCAAACATATTTTACAACTCGTGACTATAAAATAGCCACTTAAATTTTATTTTGTTTTATTTTACAAACTTAAACTCGAGGGGTATTACAGACTCAATACAGACAACCATAATTTAAACTTACAGTACATTAACCGGTCCCAACTGCAACCTCCGCTCCTTTCACCTAAGTACATAGCATTTAAAAAAAATAGTATACGTGAGACATAAAGTCTCGTGAGTAATATGGGTTTAGACCCAAAACTTTTCTGTTCAAAACTTGAAATAACATAAGTAAACTGCTCAAAACTGATTTATATCATAAATCTCAAAATGTCTTTTCTTCTTTACTTTCAAACTTTAAAAATGCTTTCTTTCTCAAAACTGCTTTCTTTCTCATTTTCTTGTGACCAACTGAAACTTATGAATTAAGTATCTTAATTCATTCTACTAGCTCCCCTCGTGGGACAGAACAGATCCGCCCACTCGGTTATGCTCATTCTGTCTCCCCTTTGTGACTTGGAACGAATTCAAGCACAAGGGTATACTAAGCTAGACAACTACTTCGCGACGGGAGGTACCATCCCAGTAGTGTCTTCTGATCCCCCGATTATGTGGGTGATCCTAGTCCGGACAACTGGCTCATACTTCTTTCTTTCTTTAATTCTTACTTCATTTCATCTCAAATTGGTCAAAATGGGACACAATTTGTAAACAACTCTTATTCAAACATTTTATAACTCTTTACTGAAAATACTTTCAAAAACTGATTTTGACATCTTAGTTCACATAAGGAACTCCTTTCAAAATACTTTGCAAACTATACTTTAAAAATCTGTTCAAAACACTAAGCCCTTGTATAGAGCTTATTTCAAAACTATTTTCCAAACTTTAGTATTTATAAACATTTGGAAATCTTACTTTTCTGAAAATAACATTTTGCTATGTACTATATAAATCCTCATAAAACTCACCTTGGTTCTACTACGGTTCACTAGGCTTCACGTACGCCTTTTCCTTTCCCGTGCTCAATAACGTTTGAAGCACCACCTATACAAGTAGTATATATAAATACTCAATATAATTAACTTTATAATGCTAAAGTCTCATATGACATAACTCCAGGTTATAATAATTGTATAACCATTAATAAACTCGTTTTACGATTTTCTCCGAAATACGCGTATATTGCTACAGTACCCCCGAGGGGTCGTATTTCAGTTTCGACTCTTTTCCATGAAATCTTAGGCCATATTAGACTTGTGTTTCAAATTTGGAGTTCATTGGACAAGTCTAGCTCAAATTCTAAAAATCAAGTTTTGACGTGAATAGTGATTTTAGCCACTGCCGCTACAGTGACTTTTCCGCAATGTCGGATTACGGATTTGACCATTCCCGACATGTTTTTATACCATTTTAGGGTTATGGCGAAAATTTCAGATCAATCGGACATGTCTAGCTATGGTTTCTAGCGTTTGGATTTCTAACATTTTAAACATTTTTGGTCCCTGTCTGAAGGGCACTGTAGCACGCAGTGCACTGTAGCATGCAGTTTTGGGGCATTAAGCTCTTATTCCAGGTCTTAATCACATGGGGTTTGTTCCTTGACTAAAACCCTTAACTAATAACAAGTTTTAAGCCACTAGAAACAGCTTAATCATACCAATTCATGATTTAGGGTTCTTGAGCAACATTTCAATTTATCAACAATAGCAATCTACTTTGCTATTTTTAAGATATGTTCTTACTACATGAACATGTTTAAGTCCAGAATTCATATATACTTCATGGATTATGACTGAAATTACAGATTTCAGTCCACTCCATGGAAAACCCATCAAGAACACACAAAAGCTTAGGTTAGAAACTTCAATAACTAACCTTGTTCAACCTTGGAATCACCAATTCCAATGTTGTTTCCTTTGATTTCTTAGCAAACTTTGATCTTCTATGTTCTTCCTTCTCGTTCTCTCTTGCTCTCTCTCGTGCCTTCTGAAAACTTCTACTGACTTCTTCAAATGATAGGGGATAATAACTATCATATAATATATATATATATATTATTTATAAAAACTTTACATTTAGGCCCCTAACCTTCCAATTCTTCCACAAAAATGGTCCAAAGGTCATAACTTTACCATTTATGCTTCATTACTCCCAACTTAACATTTTCTTGACATTTTTGGTCATTTTCATGTCAAATGACCAATTTGCCCTTTTTGGCCATATTTCACTATTCACGTGACAAAACTCCAAATTTCATATAAACTTTTATTTCTTATTATATTAAATTACAAATACATATTATTACACATAATAGTCGTACAACGTGACAAAAGACGGTTTTACCCTTTTTGACTTTTTCGCGGGTTCTTACAGTCCAAAACTGTAACACCCCTTTTTCTCAAACCATATTAAATAAACAAATACAGTTTACAAACATATTTTACAACTTGTGACTATAAAATAGCCACTTAAATTTTATTTTTTTTACAAACTTAACTCGAGGGGTATTACAGACTCAATACCAAAAACCATAATTTAAACTTACAGTGCAAACCGGTCCCAACTGCAACTTTAGCTCCTTTCACCTAAGTACATAGCATTTCAAAAACATAGTATACGTGAGACATAAAGTCTCGTGAGTAATATGTGTTTAGACCCAAAACTTTTCTAATCAGAAACTTGAAATATAAGTTATATCATAAATCTCAAAATAACTCTTTCTACTTTACTTTCAAACTTTAAAAAGACTTTCTTTCTTAAAACTGTTTTTCTTTCTCATTTCTCGTGACCAACTGAAACTTATGAATTAAGTTAATTAATTCATTCAACTAGCTCCCCTCGCGGGACAGAACAGATCTGCCCACTCGGTTTGCTCATTCTGTCTCCCCTTCGTGACTTGGAACAAATTCAAGCACAAGGGTATGCTAAGCTAGACAACTACTTCGCGACGCGAGGTACCATCCCAGTAGTGTCTTCTGATCTCCCAATTATGTGGGTGATCCTAGTCCGGACAACTGGCTCATACTTCTTTAATTCTTACTTCATTACATCTCAAATTGGTCAAAGTGGGACACAATTTGTAAGCAACTCTTACTCAAACATTTTATAATTCTTTATTAAAAATACTTTCAAGACTTCTTTTGACATCTTAGTTCCTATATATAAGGAACTACTTTCAAAATACGTACAAACCATACTTTTGAAAACCCGTTCAAAATACTAAGCCCTTGTATAGAGCTTCTTTCAAAACTATTTTCCAAACTTTAGTATTTATAAATATTTGGAAATCATACTTTTCAGAAAATAATATTTTGCTATGTACTATAGAAATCCTCATAAAACTCACCTTGACGTTGCTACAAGTCTCTACGCTTGTCGTATTCCTTTCCCTTTTCCGTGCTCAACCACGTTTGAAGCACCACCTATACATGTATTATATATATAAATACTCAATAAATACATACTATAACTGACTCTACAGTGCTAAGGTCTCCCCATTTTTTCTGATACGTGACCCCAAGAAGAGAAGGAATCTGATTTTTAACCTAGTTAAATGGAAATTCCGAAAATACCCTTACTTGTTTGATGCCTTAGAAAATTCAGCAACACTCATGAATTTTTCCTGATTTTCCCAAAGTCGTAACTTCTACTTGCGACATCTGAATTTTACAAAACTTATTCCTTTAGAAAGGTGAGAATAAAAGTTACAACTTTCTCCTACTGACTTAAGTCTGAATCTAATTAGAGTTTACGTTACAGACCCTCAAACATTGACTAACAACCATTTTTGGTCACTTTTTGGTCAACTTTGACCTATCATAACGTCTTCGTTTTAACTCCAAATGATATGAATCTTTTTCCTATCATCTTATCTCATCAAGATCTATAAAAGTCTTTTTGATGACTTTTTCCCAAATCCGTATAGATATTTACATATTAATTTTTTTTAAAGTTTAAGAATTAAATCTTTTCATTTTTAACCCAATTTCCCATTTATTCCAACAAATTTAAGTTTATAAATATGACATAAACCCTCTACTATAATTTCCAATCTAAAAACATTACTTCCATTATTTTCTTTTATTATCAATATTATTATTTATTTTTTCGTTAAAATAAATACTTAGTTGCTAAAAATAAAGAATTGGGAAACAGGTGTTACAAATCTCCCCCACTTATAAGAATTTCGTCCCCGAAATTCAACACCAAGATATTAATTAATCAAGGTTGAAACTTTCATTAGCCCATAATTCCACCAGATTAATTATCTGTGAATATAACAGCCCATTTGTCATTTTCATTTTGGTCTAGTATTTTGCCCATAACTACTAGCCTAACGATATGAGCCCAAATAAGTTAAACTTTAGCCCATTAGGCCTAAAGTCCAACACTTTGTTTTTATGTGATATCACATCACTATTGATCAACAGCGTTCATCAGTCTGTATTAAAGTAATCAGTAAACGACACCATTATATTCACCTTTATTCCAAAAAAAAAATCTCATCAATATCCCTTTATCACTAGAGTCTAGCAGCAAATTTTGAAAATTAACCGTCACTCAGGGTAGTGGAGGGTCGCATCCACTGTAGATGGTTTGAATTTTGGTAATAAGAACGTAAAGTGTCCTTTCAATTACATACGTCCTTTCGGTTCCAGCTGCAAAATGCTATATATACAGGTAAGTAGCATCATTTATTTTCACATTCATTTTCAATCCCATTCTCTTCTATCACTAGTTTATTCGTATACGAACTCACATTTAAAGCTAAGTCATGGAAAACAGATCTTCAATGGGCGATCTGTCAAACCCTGGACCTGGTTTTCCGCAAGGAGAGGGTTCTTCAAATCAAACATCTTTACTGGAGTTCGGTGACTTTAACATTCTAAACATCCATTATTTTTATTTTTTATTTTTTCTAATGTTTTGTTGATTTTTAATTATGGTACAGTCTTCCAGATATACAATCTATAGAGCCACTCAACGATGAGCCGGAAATTTTTTCCGAGCTAAACATCAACTTAGACGATCCGGTGAATGTATCTTTAGACCATGCACTTGATCAAACTCCACACCTTCTACCAGGTTAAATTCTTTTAAATACAAGTTATACATGTTGAAAGTATGGATAGGCATATAGCCATAAAATGTTTAAGAAGTATGTTTTGCTTACAAATATTATATGTTTTCAAGTATGAAAGGGCATATAGCCACAAGATGTTTGGAAAGTATGATTTGACATTAAGCCTAAAATGTTATAAAGACGTGTTTTGAACATATGATTTATGTGAAACGAAAGTTACGTATTTGGCATCTAGCCATAAAGACATAAAATGATATAATCTGGCATTTAGCCACAAGTTATATGTTTATGAGAAATGTTCAATCAAGCAGCAAGTTTTTGTATGACTGGTAATTGTAGCAAGCAGAGTTAGTAAGGGAACTATGTTCCAACCTACCCGGGTTAGGTAAGGGGTCTACTGGGGACAAGCCCCATCGCGAAGTAGATCGCCTCAGCACTTCTATGGTGAGGATTGATCCGTTCTTTCTAGCCATAGAGACTTGGGGTATCACTTATGGTGATTAAAGCCCTAAGTATAAAAATCCAGCAAGCTTATAAAACCAGTCAAAGTAAGTAAGAAAGAAGCTATTTTTGAAAAGTATATTATGAAGTGAATTTGAAAGATGTTAATTTTGTAAAGTATGTCATGAAATGATTTTTGAGAAGTAAAGAGTTATAGTATGTTATCACTAATAAGTTTTGAAAGATGTTATATGTTACAAGTTTTATAAAAGTTGGAAAAAGAAGTTAAAGGTTTGAGTCTAAAACTCATGTAACTCACGAGACATTTTTGTCTTACGTATTCTATGTTTTGCCATGTATTCCAGGTTAATATAAATTGCTATAGACGGGATGAAGTTTAGCTGGAGTGGAGCTTGAGTTAGCTCCTACTTTGGACACGAGGTTTAATCCTTTTCTTGCTTACTATGGTTAGATTTGGTATGGATTTGTAACACCCACAGTTTTAAACATGTAAATTATCGGTTTTTGATAAATCGTATTTTTGTATTCATGTATTTATATGCAAAACCATAGTATTTGCTAACAGTAAAAATGGGGGTGTCACAAGTTGGTAAACTGTAACACCCCTTTTTCTCAAACCATATTAAATAAACAAATACAGTTTACAAACATATTTTACAACTTGTGACTATAAAATAGCCACTTAAATTTTTTTTTACAAACTTAACTCGAGGGGTATTACAGACTCAATACCAAAAACCATAATTTAAACTTACAGTGCAAACCGGTCCCAACTGCAACTTTAGCTCCTTTCACCTAAGTACATAGCATTTCAAAAACATAGTATACGTGAGACATAAAGTCTCGTGAGTAATATGGGTTTAGACCCAAAACTTTTCTAATCAGAAACTTGAAATATAAGTTATATCATAAATCTCAAAATAACTCTTTCTACTTTACTTTCAAACTTTAAAAAGACTTTCTTTCTTAAAACTGTTTTTCTTTCTCATTTCTCTTGACCAACTGAAACTTATGAATTAAGTTAATTAATTCATTCAACTAGCTCCCCTCGCGGGACAGAACAGATCTGCCCACTCGGTTTGCTCATTCTGTCTCCCCTTCGTGACTTGGAACAAATTCAAGCACAAGGGTATGCTAAGCTAGACAACTACTTCGCGACGGGAGGTACCATCCCAGTAGTGTCTTCTGATCTCCCAATTATGTGGGTGATCCTAGTCCGGACAACTGGCTCATACTTCTTTAATTCTTACTTCATTACATCTCAAATTGGTCAAAGTGGGACACAATTTGTAAACAACTCTTACTCAAACATTTTATAATTCTTTATTAAAAATACTTTCAAGACTTCTTTTGACATCTTAGTTCCTATAAGGAACTACTTTCAAAATACGTACAAACCATACTTTTGAAAACCCGTTCAAAATACTAAGCCCTTGTATAGAGCTTCTTTCAAAACTATTTTCCAAACTTTAGTATTTATAAATATTTGGAAATCATACTTTTCAGAAAATAATATTTTGCTATGTACTATAGAAATCCTCATAAAACTCACCTTGACGTTGCTACAAGTCTCTACGCTTCTCGTATTCCTTTCCCTTTTCCGTGCTCAACCACGTTTGAAGCACCACCTATACATGTATTATATATATAAATACTCAATAAATACATACTATAACTGACTCTACAGTGCTAAGGTCTCATACGTCTCAATTCTAGGTTATAACAAATGTATAACAATTAATAAACTCATTTTACGGTTTCTCCGAAATACGCGTATACTGCTACAGTACCCCCGAGGGGTCGTATTTCAGTTCCGACTCTTTTCCATGAAATCTTAAACTATATTAGACTTGTTTTTTCAAATTTGAAGTTCATTGGACAAGTCTAGCTCAAATTCTAAAAATCATGAGCATGAATAGTTTTTTTAGCCTCTGCCGCTACAGTAACTTTTCCGCAAGGTCGAATTACGGATTTGACCATTCCCGACATGTTCTTATACTATGTTAAGGTTATGTCTGAAATTTCAGGTCAATCGGACATGTCTAGCTATGGTTTCTAGCGTTTAAGTTATTTGAAAATTTTAACATTTTTGGTCCCTGCCCAGCCCCTGACTGAAGGCGCACTGCGCCTGGCTAGGGGCGCACTGCGCCTGGGCGCACCCCGCCCTGGTCCTGGGCGCACTGCGCCTGGCGCCTGGGCAGTAGCCTGTTCAGTCGCGATTTGTGCACTGTAGCACGCAGTTTTCACCCATTAAGCACTTATTTCAGTGCTTAATCGTATGGGGTTTGTTCTAGGACTAAAACCCTTGACTAATAACATGTTTTAAGCTATTAAAAACACCTCAATAGCTCAATTACAGAAATTAACGTTCTTGGCTAAACTTGAAAATTCTCAAGAATAGCATCCTACTTTCATGTTTATGAGTTAAGTTCTTAACTAATGGCTTATTGGGAGCATTAGCTACTTAACCCACATGACTTTTAGCTGCAATTTCAGTTTCTACTCAACCCAATTCAAGAACACCCAAGAACTAGGTTAAAGAAGATGAAATCTTACCTTTCTTAACTATGGAATCACTAATTCCAAAGTTAAAGCTTTGATTCTTGGCAATTTCTCTTGAACTTCTTCTCTTCTTTGATCTTTCCCCGCTGTCTCTCGTGCTCTCTGGAATTCTCTGGAGATTTCCTTACATAATAGAGGAAATAACTAACATTTCCTATATATATATTTAGTTTATATAAAAACCTTACACTTAGGTCCCTAAACTTCCAATTCTTTCCAAAATGATCCTAAAACCATAAATCTTGCAAGGAATGTTCTAATAACTACTAATTTGACATTTTCTTGACATTTTGATCATTTTTTATGTCAAATGACCAATTTGCCCCTTTTTGGTCAAGTTTCACTATTCACGCTTCAAAACTCCAAATTTCACATAAACTTTTATTTCTCACTTTATTATTGTACAAATACATATTATTACACATAATAGTCGTACAACGTGACAAATGACCGTTTTACCCTTTTTGACTTTTTCGCGGGTTCTTACAGTCACCCCTCCTTAAGCAGATTCCGTCCTCGGAATCTTTTCGTAATCCGTGAAATTTGGATATCTTCTCTTCATTTCGGCTAACGTTTCCCAAGTCAAGTTTGACCCTAAGGGATGCTTCCACTTGACGAGTACAAGGTCAATCTCCTTGTTCCTTAGCTTCTTAGTCTGCATTTCTAGGATCGCTTCGGGTTCTTCGATTAGTTTGCTAGGAGTCTCCACCCTCAGATCGGTATAGGGTATTACTAACTCTTCTTTGCCAAAATACTTCTTCAAGTAGCATACATGAAAGGTATCATGTATTCCACTAAGTTCGGGTGGTAACTCTATCTTGAATGCTTGTAACCCAACTCTCTTTAGGATTCTAAAAGGTCCAATGTACCTTGGACTCAGCTTTCCTCTCTTGCCAAATCTGACCACTCCTTTCCATGGCGACACTTTTATCATCACCAAGTCTCCTTCTTGCAAGTCATACGGTCTCTTCTTTATGTTCCCACTGATACTACTAACTGTCTTCCTCTTATCACCAAAACCAGGTCCTTCTTCCTTCCTTCGTTTTCCAATATCTTCCACGGTTCGGGCAGCATTGATCGCCCCATTTAGTGTTTCGGCTTTCTTCACTTCTAACTCATAGTTCCATGGCAAACCGCGGACATAGCGGTTAATTCGGGACCACTCAGTAGGGTAGGATTCCCCCACGAAAGGTAACATGTCGCAAAACTTCTTCGTATACTCGTCCACCGTCATATCTCCTTTCTTTATCGTTAAGAAATCTTCATTCATTTTCTCCAAATCTCGCGTGGGACAGAACTTATCTTTGAGACACGTGATAAACTCTGCCCATGACCAACCGTATACCACATCTTTTCCCAAACTTTCGTATTTGGTGTTCCACCACACCAAAGCGTCATCCTTCAACTGCCGGGAGGCATAGTTGACCTGGTCTTTTTCTGCACATTTGCTTGCTTGCATCACTTGTTCAATCTCTCGGACCCACCGCATTGTCACTTTAGGCTCAAAACTGCCATGGTATTAAGTGCTTAATGGGTGAAAACTGCGTGCTACAGTGCACAAATCGCGACTGAACAGGCTACTGCCCAGGCGCCAGGCACAGTGCGCCCAGGACCAGGGCGGGGTGCGCCCAGGCGCAGTGCGCCTTCAGTCAGGGGCTGGGCAGGGACCAAAAATGTTAAAATTTTCAAATAACTTAAACGCTAGAAACCATAGCTAGACATGTCCGATTGACCTGAAATTTCAGACATAACCTTAACATAGTATAAGAACATGTCGGGAATGGTCAAATCCGTAATTCGACCTTGCGGAAAAGTTACTGTAGCGGCAGAGGCTAAAAACACTATTCATGCTCATGATTTTTAGAATTTGAGCTAGACTTGTCCAATGAACTTCAAATTTGAAAAAACAAGTCTAATATAGTTTAAGATTTCATGGAAAAGAGTCGGAACTGAAATACGACCCCTCGGGGGTACTGTAGCAGTATACGCGTATTTCGGAGAAACCGTAAAATGAGTTTATTAATTGTTATACATTTGTTATAACCTAGAATTGAGACGTATGAGACCTTAGCACTGTAGAGTCAGTTATAGTATGTATTTATTGAGTATTTATATATATAATACATGTATAGGTGGTGCTTCAAACGTGGTTGAGCACGGAAAAGGGAAAGGAATACGAGAAGCGTAGAGACTTGTAGCAACGTCAAGGTGAGTTTTATGAGGATTTCTATAGTACATAGCAAAATATTATTTTCTGAAAAGTATGATTTCCAAATATTTATAAATACTAAAGTTTGGAAAATAGTTTTGAAAGAAGCTCTATACAAGGGCTTAGTATTTTGAACGGGTTTTCAAAAGTATGGTTTGTACGTATTTTGAAAGTAGTTCCTTATAGGAACTAAGATGTCAAAAGAAGTCTTGAAAGTATTTTTAATAAAGAATTATAAAATGTTTGAGTAAGAGTTGTTTACAAATTGTGTCCCACTTTGACCAATTTGAGATGTAATGAAGTAAGAATTAAAGAAGTATGAGCCAGTTGTCCGGACTAGGATCACCCACATAATTGGGAGATCAGAAGACACTACTGGGATGGTACCTCCCGTCGCGAAGTAGTTGTCTAGCTTAGCATACCCTTGTGCTTGAATTTGTTCCAAGTCACGAAGGGGAGACAGAATGAGCAAACCGAGTGGGCAGATCTGTTCTGTCCTGCGAGGGGAGCTAGTTGAATGAATTAATTAACTTAATTCATAAGTTTCAGTTGGTCACGAGAAATGAGAAAGAAAAACAGTTTTAAGAAAGAAAGTCTTTTTAAAGTTTGAAAGTAAAGTAGAAAGAGTTATTTTGAGATTTATGATATAACTTATATTTCAAGTTTCTGATTAGAAAAGTTTTGGGTCTAAACCCATATTACTCACGAGACTTTATGTCTCACGTATACTATGTTTTTGAAATGCTATGTACTTAGGTGAAAGGAGCTAAAGTTGCAGTTGGGACCGGTTTGCACTGTAAGTTTAAATTATGGTTTTTGGTATTGAGTCTGTAATACCCCTCGAGTTAAGTTTGTAAAAAATAAAATTTAAGTGGCTATTTTATAGTCACAAGTTGTAAAATATGTTTGTAAACTGTATTTGTTTATTTAATATGGTTTGAGAAAAAGGGGTGTTACAGTTTTGGTATCAGAGCCATAGTTTAAGCGAATTAGGTTGGAATACCATCCTAGACTTAAACTAGCAAGAGTAATAGTAGGTTGCCTTAGTAATATAGAAGGCATAGATTGAGTATGACTGTTATAAAAGTGCAGTCAATATAAGGAGATAACATGCTACCGCTTAAGAAATACTATATAGAATTGCGTATTAAACAGATAATTTGTTCATCTATATAGTAATGGAAGGCAGAAGACAAGCTGACAGGGGTGAGGGCAGTCACACTTCCTCAAGAGGAAGTGAACCATATGTTCTTCGAAACGATGAAGCTGAGCCAAACCCACCACCACCACCACCACAACCTGTCACTATGGAGGCAATTCAATTGCTAATCAATAATCTACGAACTGAATTGAGGCAAGATGTGAACAACATAATCGATAACCGAATGGGTGAACGTAGTGCCCAATCATCACAAGAAGTCTCCAAGAAGACGACTGAGGAAGCAACTAGTGGAGGTGACAAGAAGGAAGAAAAGGGCTGTTCTTTTAAGTCCTTTATGGCTTGCAAACCGCCCGAATACCATGGCAGTTTTGAGCCTAAAGTGACAATGCGGTGGGTCCGAGAGATTGAACAAGTGATGCAAGCAAGCAAATGTGCAGAAAAAGACCAGGTCAACTATGCCTCCCGGCAGTTGAAGGATGACGCTTTGGTGTGGTGGAACACCAAATACGAAAGTTTAGGAAAAGATGTGGTATACGGTTGGTCATGGGCAGAGTTTATCACGTGTCTCAAAGATAAGTTCTGTCCCACGCGAGATTTGGAGAAAATGAATGAAGATTTCTTAACGATAAAGAAAGGAGATATGACGGTGGACGAGTATACGAAGAAGTTTTGCGACATGTTACCTTTCGTGGGGGAATCCTACCCTACTGAGCGGTCCCGAATTAACCGCTATGTCCGCGGTTTGCCATGGAACTATGAGTTAGAAGTGAAGAAAGCCGAAACACTAGATGGGGCGATCAATGCTGCCCGAACCGTGGAAGATATTGGAAAACGAAGGAAGGAAGAAGGACCTGGTTTTGGTGATAAGAGGAAGACAGTTAGTAGTATCAGTGGGAACATAAAGAAGAAAGGGAAAATGAGTACAAGTCAGAGCCGACAGGGAAGTGTAAAAAAGTGTGAGAAATGTGGGAAAGAACACGGAGGTGAATGCCGAGCGGGATCAAATGCCTGCTTTAATTGTGGAGGATTCGGTCATAAAGCAAAAGATTGTAAAGCCAAGAAAGCCAGCGAAGTAGAGTGCTTCTCATGCCATCAG
Organism: Cichorium intybus; assembly: GCA_023525715.1. Classification (NCBI taxonomy): domain Eukaryota; kingdom Viridiplantae; phylum Streptophyta; class Magnoliopsida; order Asterales; family Asteraceae; genus Cichorium; species Cichorium intybus. The sequence goes on from CM042010.1 coordinate 17,524,726, forward strand.
ATGGGACACTACAGTTTCAACTGCCCAAACAAGGGAGGAGAAACTATGGTGTCAACAGCCCAGAAGAAGACCGAACCCCAGAAGGTGAAGACTCGAGCTTTTCAGATCACCAGGGAGGAAGCGAAGGAGACTCACGATGTGGTCTCAGGTATTCTATTAATCAACTCGACACCTGCATATGTCTTGTTTGATTCCGGGTCTACATATTCATTTGTGTCCCATGGGTTTGGAGCTAGATTAAAAGTCCCATTAGAATTGTTAGACCTAGTCTTTGAGGTAGAAGTGGCTGACGGGAAATTTCCGATGATGCTCCACCGGCATATACTGCTGCACACCGTCGACCTTGTCTGCTATCTTTTCTGATCTGCTCAGTCTTCTTCATCGGCCGTTGGTTTGTTCCTGCACCAACATGATGGGGTTAGGTCTCTATTATTTGTCTTTATTCGTTCATACTTTTTAGACGATACCTATCTTGACTTTCGGAATAAGAACTTTGCAACTGACATATCGAAATTTGTTCAGGAAATGGAACTTCAATCCGTTTCCTATTTGGAGTAAACCAGCCTCAATTGTTGGTGGTGCGGAACCTGCTGGAGACGAAGTCGAAGTCTCTCGTAAGGATGGTAAGCAACGACCGCTTTAAAAGTCAAAATTAGACGCAATATTTTTGGTGTGATCATTTCTCTAATTAAAAAAATCAACCAGCAATTGAGACATCTGTCATCAATAAATTTTTCTAACATTTTTTATATATTCAACTTGGAACCTCGGTTGGGTTTGTAAGTGCATTCTAGAAATGATTATCTTATTATTACATCATGAAGTCATACTAATTAGTTTATAACAAAATATAAACAGGGAACTGTTTTAGCGTCTTTCGAGCTATTTGGAAACCCAACGTTAATCTTCCGCAGGCTGAACATTGTGAAGTGTTTTATTTTGTCTATATTTTACCAGTTTAATTCATTGTAGTTGAAAACCTTATACGAATTGAAGTTGTACAGGTGTCAATGAAGGATGGATATTCCGGTAAAACACCAGGAAAACATGAAACAAGTATTGATATTCCGGTAGTCACCTCTCTTGCAATCCAAGGTCAAACACAAATATCAGAAAGACAAGATTCTACATCTTTAGAGATCTTGAAGAGCATCGTCTATGGAGGTTTAATGGAGGTGATTGCAAATTTAAGCATTGTAGCATTTGTCGTTGCCGCCGATGCCACTACACGTAAGTCTAATGAGCAGTGTTAAGTATCGATGATTAACAGTGTTAATCATTGATGATTAACAGTCTTAATCATTGATGATTAACACTGCAACTAACACTATAACAGTCATTGTAATAATCAATTATAATCATTTGTGATTGTAGCTATAAACAGGTTTATTAATACACATTAAATGATTAGAACACTAGTTATAATCATTTGTGATTATAACTATTAATTTAGTTATAATAGATTCTTATTAATATAGACATAATCATTTATGAATATGCATACACAACATTATAGTATTTGATTTTTTTTAATATATTTAAACTTGATTTTACAGGTGAGAACCAAGAACAAAAAAGATGATGAATGCCCCATCTTTGTTTGTATGTGTGATGGTAGAAGCAAGAAAAACGATCAAGACTACAACATCGACTTTATTATTACAAATGCATTGGATTTTTTATATGTTTGTTCATTCATTTGTGATTACAGCTAAGCTAGTATTTTTCTTTTACATTGTCTTTTATTCATTAATGATTAAAAATGTATTGTTTCCTTTTTATTTTTGTGTTACGATTACAATTGTATTAAATTTTTTTTTGTACTTTTTTCATTTTTGTATTTATTGTTACTTGTAATCATTCGTGATTAATATAATCATATCAAATATAATTTTAAAAAATTCTCAAAAAGTTTATTTTTATGTATATTTTTATTTATTGATGATTACAAAAGAATTTTGTATAATCTCTATAAAAATACTGTTAAAAAATTAAATCACTAAAATTATTAAAATACATTTTTTTCTATTTATTCATGATTGAAACCGTGAAAAAAAGAATAAACTATTAAATTTCGAATTTTGACAAAATAATTAATAAAAGTATTTTTAATCATGACAAAATAATTAATAAACTATTAATTCCTTTATTTTAGGTAACAGCAATCATAATCTCTATAATCATGGAAAGTGAATAATTTGATCCCATGATTATAGGAAAAACATAATTATTTAGGATTTTTAATTAATTAGACATATTGTTAAATTACTATAATATCTCTATAAAATGATTGGTTCATGATCATTCTCACATTCTCAACCTTTTAATCCATCTCATTTTAACCTCTCCCTATATATATATATATATATATATATATATATATATATATATATATATATATATATATATATATATATATATATATATATATATATATATATATATATATATATATATATATATATATATATATATATATATATATATATATATATAATGATGGTTAAGTGGTAAATGGAAGAAAGAGAAAACCACATAAACTTGCCGTTTAAGAATGTTGCCCAAACCATGCCTCTATTGTGGGATGGCATTAGGTCTGAGTAAAAACCGAAACGCAAACCGAAAATTCGTAAAACGAGAACCGAATGAATAAACCGATGATGTGGTTTTTGATTTTTTAAAAACCGTTCCTTTACGGTACGGTGCGGTTTCTCGTTAGATACCGCACCATATGATTTTTTGAATATTAAGTTAATTTACTGCATATTTAATATTTGTAAAGTATATTATTCTTTTTATGTTTTTTTTTTTAAATAAAACTAACTAAAACAAAGCCAATAAACGTGTTTCACTTGCAATCTAAGTCCCTAATTTAGAAGACGGTTTAGTTTCAAGACTTACAATATGTAGTCACGCAAATATTATTTTAAGTCTTCTAAAATATATTTTAGTCATAGTTTTAATATTTTTTTAACAATTAAACAAGTAACTCGCCACAAAGTCGTTTTAAATTTGTGTTCGATTTATTATAAGCCAATAAAATATGATTATAATCAATTGGTTTTGCGGTTTTAAAACCGTCCAAATGTAAGAACTACACCATAGCTATTGTGGTTTATAAACAGAACCGAACCGCACAAAAACTTAACTACATTTAAAACCGCAAACTGCATCAAATACAAAACCGAACGGTATGGTTTTAACAATCTTAAAACCAATCTGTGCTATTTTTTGTACGATTTAAGCTTAAAAAAACCAATGCGATTTTTTGTACGATTTAACATTGGTCCACATAATACCGCCTAACATTTATAAAAATCCTTTCCATATAGCATACAGGACGGGTAAGAAAGTGAGAGTTCATCGGCTATGGACCAAATAATTCACGAATGTGGACTTAACATAAGATTTTTATTTCAAAATATTATAATATATTTTCATTATAAGTTATCGTTATTTTTATCATATGCTACTCTTAAATCGGGGTGATTTAATTACCTTTTCTTTAACCTTCAGCAACAGTTACAAAATCATGAGACTGATCACCATTTTTCATATCTTCCGCTCCTTACATGTCTTGTTCCGTTGAGCTTTTAATTCGATAAGAGCACACATACCATGTTTTTATATTATAAAATCTAGTAACAATAACAACTTGTTTTTATGATAACAAGATTTAAAAAAAAAAAAAAAAAAAAAAAAAACTTGCTTTTATATTAAATGTAATTAACTAACAAACGAAACATGGTTTAAACGACACGGTGGGATGTCACATAATTGATCGTCTTGGAGAGAATCCCATTAGGATTAAAAATCTATGCTCGCATCCAATGGGGTGACACATACTAGATCTTTATATCCACTTCTAAGTCCTAACTACAAATTTAATTTTATATTTAATATTTTAGAATTAGTAATAGCTAGCTTTCTACACTACTTAATTAGCACGAATTGTTTCTATCATGTCATATATATATATATATATATATATATATATATATATATATATATATATATATATATATATATATATATATATATATATATATATATATATATATATATATATATATATATTATATATATATATATATATATAGATATATAGATGTTAAAATGATAAGGATTAAAAGGTTGAGAATGTGAGAATGATTCTGGACTAATCATTTTATAGGATATTATAGTAATTTAACAATATGTCTAATTAATTAAAAATCCTAAATAATTATGTTTTCCTATAATCATGGAATTAATTTATTCAGTTTCCATGATTATAGAGATTACGATTACTGTTACCTAAAATAATTTTTTTTGTTATTTTATTAATGGAAAATAAAAAAATATTTTTATCAATTCTTTTGTCAAAATTCGAAATTTTAATAGTTTGTTTATTCTTTTTCACGGTTTCAATCATGAATGAATTGAAAAAAAATATTTTTATAATTTTAGTGGTTTAATTTTTAACAGTATTTTTATAGAGATTATACAAAATTACGTTGTAATCATCAATGAATAAAATATACATAAAAATGAACTATTTGAGAATTACCAAATACGCATCTAATCATAAATAAATAAACTTGTAATCATAAATGAATACATATTTAATCATACATGAATACATCATTGTTCTTAAATAAATACACATTTAATCATAAAATGAATTCGTCGATGTTGTAGTCTTGATCGTTATTCTTGTTGCTACCATCAAAAATAAAAAACAAAGATGGGGCACCCATGAATATGATCATTGTTGTTTATGTTCACACCTGCAAAATAAAGTTCAAAGATATCAAAAAAATGTTTATACGCATGATAAAGCAATCTATGCAGTTATACGCATGATAAAGCAATCTACAGTTATAATCACAAATGATTATAACTTAATTGATATTTTAATCATTTATGCAGTTATAATCACAAATGATTATGCAGTGTTAATCATCGATTATTAATACTTTGGCCCTTACTAAAACAAACTTACATATACAATGTTAATCATCAATGATTAACACACATTGACTCATTATTTTCAAATATAAAGGCATTTTTAAGTGGTAATCATTGGTGATTATAACCAATGAAGATTGTGATTTTCATTATGCTTACTCAAAACAATCAAATTTTGAAACAAGAAGGGTCAGATGCAAGATATAAAACATACTTCTTTTGTATTAAGGCAAGATATAACATTCTACTTCTCATTTTGCCAAATGTTTCTTCAAAATCAGAAAATATGTTCTTTGAGGCATTCTATCGAACACCTGGTATGCTTCACAATTTTAAGAACTCTCATGTGTATTCTGTAAGTAATTAGTCATGAGCATTCTATCATTTATGATTAAAACTCACTTACCAGATAATTATCATAATATTTGATTAAAGGCATCAATATTAAACCTAAGAATTGATCTATGATAATAAAAAAAATCATTAATCTAAAACAACAATATTACAGACCTACCAATACCCCTTTTTAGTGACTGGAACATATGTATACATACCCTTATAGTGATTCAGATCGACACCCCCGATATGATTTCACAAATGTCGTCTTTTTCGCTCTCCACACGTGGAAAGCTGCTTCCTGCCATGTAATCTCCGATATCAACATCCTCCTCCCCTGTTTCCTTTTGTTCTTCTCAATCTCTTCAAATTTGTTCATCACCAAAAATTGTCATGCCAATGATGAACCGATTGTTGCAAATGTAGGGAGTGGTGTTGATTTGTCTATTCACTTTGACTCGAAAAAAAAATTGAGCAGGACTGTAACGACCCAAAAATCTCGAATTTATATTCGAGAAAATACGTAAGGAAAAGACCAAAAATATTTTGAAAGTTTTAAAATAATTTACTTAGAAAGGTGGTAAAATACCAAAAGTTTGGAGAAAGATGATGAAAAAGGGCAAAATGGTCATTTGACATCCAAATGACTTTTAAGTAAGGAAAATATGATTTTTGGAGCTAATATGTAATGAAATAAAAATTTTGACACCAAATAATGGTGATAAGTATTTGAAAGTTAATTCTAGTAAAAAGGGTAATTTGGTTAATTTACCATAAAAGGGTAATTTGGACATTAGACCATGTGAAGGACCAAATATGTAAAAATATTCTTTGCTTGTGGCAAAAATATAAGAAAAGAAGGTTTTATGTGATAAAAATTTATTATAGTGGTTAAAATGTAAGAAATAAAACTTGGTGTAATAAGAGTTGGGTTTTAGTGTTAAAAATATGGAGAATGGAAGTTCAGGGGCTGAAACGTCATTAAGCCAAAGTTGGATAAATATATATATATATATATATATATATATATATATATATATATATATATATATATATATATATATATATATATATATATATATATATATATATATATATATATATATATATATATATATATATGAGAAAATATCTCATAAATGGCCATAATTATAGAAGAGAGTTCTGGAAACTCTCTGGAGGAAACGAGGGTACGGGTTCAAGAAGATGAGCGAGGAATTGGAGTTGGAATGGAAGAATCAAGCAAAGGAAAGAAGATTTACAAGTGGGTGGGGGTAAGAAATCGAGTTTATAAACTTGTTCTTAGTAACTTCTTCCCGGGTCAAAACTGAAATTTAGTATAAAGTTGTTATGATGAAATCATATGTTCCATCTAGCCCAAATCAACACAAGGAATGGATTTTTAACCATGAATTGTGGTTAATTCCATGAAAATGGGTTTGAGCTCAAGAACCCTAGAAATTGGGTTTTTGGAACTGAAATTAGTTTCTATGGTTCTATTAAGTCATATATGTTATAAATGAAGTGAGAAATCGGTTCCATCTTTAAAAATTGATCAAAATGGTTTTTGGTGTCAAATTGGGTTTTCGGGAATGATTTTAAGCAAAGAGGATGAAATTGGTGAAATATATATTTAAATGCATGAAGAAGTTGTTATTAGGGCCTATAAGTGACCCTAAGATGATTAAGTCATGTATTAAGAACTTAATGGGGTGAATAGTGCAGCTGTAGCTTGAAAAATCGTCCAATATAGCAATATACTATAGATCGCGACCCGACCAAGCCTATGGTCGCGACGCGACCTGACGGCAGAGAAACAAATGCAGTTTTTCATCAAGTCTCCTGCCAAGTCGTTTTGAGTTTTGGGATTTGGTCCTATACTTGTCCGATTGACCCCAAATTTTAAACATAGGTCTATTATGGTCTCAAACTTCATGGAAAATTGTCAGAACCGAAATACGGCCCCTCGATGGTACTGTAGTAAAATACGTACAATATAGTATTTAATTAAAGTTGGTCATTTTAAAGTTATATACTTATTATGACCCAAGATAGTATTATAAGGACTCTAATGAGTTATAGAATCAGTTAGCATGAATGTTAATGTATAACATGTTAAATATAGGTCCATGCCAAGTGATTATTGGATCAAAAGAGTATAAATACAAGGAACGTGTAGTCAATCTTCTAGCAATACATGAGGTGAGTACATGTAGTATTTTTACCCATTCTGGGGTACATGGCAAGTAAGTATTTTCAAGATTTCTTATAAAATTTCTATATGTGAAATTATATGCAAGAGTATTATTTCTAACTTGTTTGTGAAAGTATAATGCTATATTTGAAGTTATGTTTTGGTCTATGAGCCAATTATGTAAAAGTATGTTTTGGTCTATGAACCAATTATGTGAAAGTATATTCTGAATACAAGTTATACATGTTTGAAAGTATGGATAGGCATATAGCCATAATATGTTTAAGAAGTATGTTTTGGTTACAAATTGTATATGTTTTCAAGTATGAAAGGGCATATAGCCACAAGATGTTTGGAAAGTATGATTTGGCATTAAGCCTAAAATGTTATAAAGACATGTTTTAAACATATGGTTTATGTGAAACGAAAGTTATGAATTTGGCATTCAGCCATAAAGACAAGAAATGGTGAAGTTTGGCAATTAGCCACTATGCAAGTAAGTAATGTTAAAGTAAGCAGAAAGTGTTTTGTATGACTGGTAATTGTAGCAAGCAGCGTTAGTAAGGGAACTATGTTCCAACCTACCCGGGTTAGGTAAGGGGTCTACTGGGGAAAAACCCCATTGCGAAGTAGATGGCCTCAGCACTTCTATGGTGAGGATTGATCTGTTCTTTCTAGCCATAGAGACTTGGGGTATCACTTATGGTGATTAAAGCCCTAAGTATAAAAATCCAGCAAGCTTATAAAACCAGTCAAAGAAAGTAAGAAAGAAGCTATTTTTGTAAAGTATGTTATGAAGTGATTTTGAAAAGTAAAGAGTTATAGTATGTTACTACTATAAAGTTTTGAAAGATGTTATTTTTGTAAAGTATGTTATGAAATGATTTCGAGAAGTAAAGAGTTATAGTATATTATTACTATAAAGATTTGACAGGAGTTTTATGTTATAAATTTACAAAAAGTTGGAAAAGAAGTTAAAGTTTTGAGTCTAAAACTCATGTAACTCACGAGACATTATTGTCTTACGTATTTTATGTTTTGCCATGTATTCCAGGTTAAGATGATATGCTACAGTTGGATGAAGTTTAGCTGGAGTGGAGCTCGATTTAGCTCCTACCTTGGACCCAAGGTTTAATCCTTTCTTGCTTACTATGGTTAGTTTTGATATGGATTTGTACACCCACTGTTTTAAGCATTTTAATTATCGGTTTTTGATAAACCGTATTTTTGTATTCCTGTTTTTATACGAAAAACCATAGTATTTGCAAACAGTAGAAATGGGGTGTCACAAGGACCCATCGCGTCAATGAAGGTAATACGATGGTGGCCGGTGGTGGAACATTGCGGGGAGGCGAGGTGATGTAGATGGTGGCCGGTGGTGGAACATTTAGCTGGAGAGAATGTAATACGATGCAATGGTTATATACGCCTCTTATTTTTAGGGTTTAGGTTGAAGTTAGGAGATTGAGAGATTTTTTAGGAGAGTTGATCGAGAATGAAATCAGATGAGCTATTAGAGTCGACTGGAATTTACGAATACACCCTTAACCGGGTTTCATTAGACCATTTAAGTTATTTTGTATTTAAAAAAAATAATTACCATAATAATCTAAACCATAGATCTTGAAAAATAAAGGGTCCATATTCTTTCTCATTTTCTCAACCTTTTCACCCTTCTCATTTGATCCTACATCTCTCTCTCTCTCTCTCTCTCTCTATATATATATATATATATATATATATATATATATATATATATATATATATATATATATATATATATATATATATATATATATATATATATATGTATATATATATATATATATATATATATAAATATATATATATATATATATATATATATATATATATATATATATATATATATATATATATATATATATATATATATATATATATATATATATATATATATATATATATATATATATATATATGGTTGGGTTCAATAAGTGACTAAAATTATCCATGGTACCAAGGGACTAATCTCGATCGTCGGAAACAAAATCATCAACGGCCAAAAAATAGGTTGTAAATATTTTACGTCGACGCACATATAGAGGATTATAATAAAAAAACCCACTTCATTTTTTTTGTTTTTTTTTATTTTTCGACATTATTCTTTTTCAAAAAATAAAAACCGAATATACCAAAATTCATAATTTTTCGTCCTCTACAAATAGACATCCATATTGATATATAAAGAATAAAAAATAAAATTATAAGTAAAGCTCGTCTAGATTCATAATGTGAATCTGAACTGTAAAAATTTGAATATAGGTAATTATTTTACTTTTAAAACTTTGAGTACTTCAATGTTATAACCATTTATAAGTAATGTATTTGATTTACAAGTGGATTTACTCATATTTACACAAATATTTACTTATATTCACATATCAATATCATATACTATTGGGATTTTAATTATAAGTTTTTTACTACTTCAATATTTTAACCATTTATAATGAAATTACTCTGATTCACAATTGAATTTACTTATATTCACACAATAATTTACTCAGATGCACATATCAATATCATATGGTATTTTAAATAGAATTTGTAATATGAATATGATTAATTTACTTAGGAAATTTTTAACACTTCAACATTTTAATCATTTATAATAAATTTACTATGATTCATAAGTTAATTTCATTCACATTCACACAAAAAATTATTCAGATTCACTTGACAATATCATATGTCAATGTGAATGCCAACAGAGAATAACATAATAACAGTTCAGATTCACATGTGAATCTAAACTGTAAAAATTTGAATATGAGTAATTATTTTACTTTTAAAACTTTTACTATTTCAATATTATAACAATTTATAAGTAATATACTTGATTCACAAATGGATTTACTCATATTTACACGAAAACTTATTTATATTCACATATCAAAATCATATAGTATTGAGAAGTTATTTAACAATTTTGTACTACTTCAACATTTTAACTATTTATAATGATTTTAGTCTCATTTACAATATAAATTAATTACATTCACACAACAATTTACTCAGATTCACATATCAATATCATATGATATTTTAAATATACTCTGAAATATGAATATGATTAATTTAGTTAGAAAAATATTAACAATTCAACATTTTAATCATTTATAATAAATATACTATGATTCATAAGTTAATTTCATTCATATTCACACAAAAATTTATTCAAATTCACATGACAATATCATATGCCATTGTGTATGTCAACAGTGAACAGAATAACATTTCAGATTCACATGTGAATCTCAACTAGCGGAAATTTCGAAAAAAAATCATTTTTTTGTATATCAATATGGATATCTATTTGTAGAGGATAAAAAGTTATAAATTTCTATATATTCAGATTTTTTTTGATAAAAAATAAGCCTTAAAAATTAAAAAAACGAAAAAAACGAAGTGGGTTTTTTTATAATCCGGTAGAGGCACGTCAATCGTAAAGTGTAGAATCGTGTGGATGAGATTAGTTCCTTAGTACCATGGTTTATATTAGTCCCTTGTTGAACTTTTGCATATATATATACCACTTCGTTTTTTTAATTTTTAAGGCTTATTTTTTATCAAAAAAAATCTGAATATATAGAAATTTATAACTTTTTATCCTCTACAAATAGAGATCCATATTGATATACAAAAAATGATTTTTTTTTGAAATTTTAACTAGTTGAGATTCATATATATATATATATATATATATATATATATATATATATATATATATATATATATATATATATATATATATATATATATATATATATATATATATGAATCTCAACTAGCGAAAATTTCAAAAAAAATCATTTTTTGTATATCAATATGGATCTCTATTTGTAGAGGATAAAAAGTTATAAATTTCTATATATTCATATTTTTTTTGATAAAAAATAAGCCTTAAAAATTAAAAAAACGAAGTGGGATTTTTATAATCCGGTAGCGGCACGTCAATCATAAAGTGTAGAATCGTGTGGATGAGATTAGTTCCTTTGTACCATGGTTTATATTAGTCCATTGTTGAACTTTTGCATATATATATATATATATATATATATATATATATATATATATATATATATATATATATATATATATATATATATATATATATATATATTGTAACACCCGGCTTATTAACAAAAACACCCCAAAAATTTTTTAGTTTTTCAAACCAAATATTTTACAATAAAAACCATAAGTATGGGGTATTAGTTAACAAAATACGAGTACAAGTGTATCACGAAGTACAATACATAAATATTATACATTCTTCAAGCCGGGTCGTCCTTCCAATACTAAGTCCTCAGTCACGGACTTTGTCTTTTCCCTTTGCGGGATCACGCTCACCTGCAGGGACATATCAAATAAACCGTGAGCTATAAAGCCCAATGAGTAATCAAATCAATTATATCATGTATAATAATAAAATTCTCTATACAAAATCAAATAAACAATATCATGCAATGTAAAAATCATATATGGCTCACGGGTTATCCCGCTGTTGCCTAGACTCACGGCTCCGTTCTTGCCATCGAAATGACTCACGGCTTATCCGGTCTTGTCTATGTAGGTTTGACTCACAGCTCCGTTCTTGTCATCGCAATGACTCACGGCTTATCTGGTCTTGTCGTACCATTAATACGGACTGACTCACAGCTCCGTTCTTGTCTATAGCAGACTCACGGCTTATCTGGTCTTGTCGTGTCATTATTGTTGACTCACAGCTCCGTTCTTGTCTAAAATAGACTCACGGCTTATCTGGTCTTGTCGTGTATCGAATCATGTAATTTATCGTTTTTGTCCCCCAATATCATTTCCATTTGCAGCTGCTCATATAACACATATCACATCGGATATCAGTGAGATTACTCACCTGAAGGCTTGCTACAACTAGCGTTCGTCGTTCCTTGCCTTGAAATGAAATCCGTAGGATTTTGTCCCGTACCTATAAGGCTTGCTACAACTAGCGTTCGTCGTTCCTTGCCTCTGAGGGCGCACTGCGCCTAGGGGAGGGCGCACCCCGCCTGGCTTTGGGGCGCACTGCGCCTAGCGGCAGTGCAGGTCCCCTGGCCAGTCGCGATTTATGCACTGTAGCTTGTAGATTTGGTCCATTAAGTACTTATTTATGTTCTTAATTGCTTGGGGTTTGTTCCTAGGCTAAAACCTTACATTTTAACAAAGTTTTTAACCATCAAAACCCACTCAATCAATCATATGAAGAATTAGGGTTCTTAGTTTTAACAACCCCAAATCTTCAATTTCATCAAATATAACAACCTACTTCCATTTTGTTGAGTTAAGCTCTTACTAGCATGACTTAATGGAAGTATTTCATCAATTAAAACACCCAATCTTAACTGAAATTGCAGTTTTTGAGTTCTACAAAACTCCTCAAGAACAACTAGCTAGAACTTGAAGAACTTACCTCCAAATCTTTCAATTATGCCCTTTTAAGCCAAGGATCAAAATCCAAGCTTCAAACCTTCAAGAATCCTTCACGATTTCTGGAAAAATCAGTCACGAACTCTCTCCCGTAAACCTCCAATTTTCTGCACAAACTAGGAGAAGGTTCCAACCTTTTATACCTCCAAAATTTTCATTTTTGGTCCTTGAAGTTACCTTTCTTAAACTTTTGCCACCATTTACAAATTACATGACAAAAATCAAAGTATTATAACATTTTAAGTCCAAGACTCAAAATATTTTTACCAAACAAGTCCTTTTTGTCAAAAAGACCAAATTACCCTTTTGAGGTAAAATGACCATTTTGCCGTTTTTATTATAATTACATAATTAAATAAGTTTTGGCGTTACATATATATATATATATATATATATATATATATATATATATATATATATATATATATATATATATATATATATATATATATATATATATATATATATATATATATATATATATATATATATATATATATATATATATATATATCAGTGTTCTAAAAGGTGTGTCATGGCGTGAGGCACGACTCTGCCGTCCCGAAAGCCCTCATGGCGGCGTTGCTAGTGGCGTGGGATAAGGCGAGCCATGGCGTGCCAAGGCGCGAGTTTTTACTATTTGCGGCTAGTTTTTTCTTCTTTTTCTTGCATTTCTTGATTAGGCATAAAACATTTGAGTTTTAGTTTACTTTTGGTTATTAGTTATTGATAAAACACCTCTAATAACATGATATGTGTGATATAAATCTATATTTACATATAATATAATTATACATTCCTATAAAACTACCGTCTTACATCACGCCTTGAAAAACGCCATGGCTCGCCAAGGCTCGTAAAACTTGAGGCTTGACATTGCCGCCACGTCACGCCTCGCGCCATTTAGAACCTTGATATATATATATATATATATATATATATATATATATATATATATATATATATATATATATATATATATATATATATATATATATATATATATATATATATATATATATATATATATATAGGGTCCCGTTCCGGTGAGGACTCTTTTTTCGGTGAGGACTCGTAAGGACACCTTAAAAAAATTTTAAAAAAATTTAAAAAAAATACAAATCATAAAATCAAGAATAGTACTATATCATGATCCAAAAAAAATTAGAAAAAAAAATTTGGATCATGGAGAAACAGTAATGATACACAAAAAAATTTATTTTGTGGATCATTGTTTCATTATAAAAAAAAATAATGATCCACAAGTTTTTTTTCGAATTTTTTTTTTCTCCAACATAGTACTATGATCCATTTTATTACTTATATTTTTGTTTTATTTTTTTTCAATTTTTTTAAGGTGTCCTTACGAGTCCTCACTTTAAGAAGTGTCCTCACCGGATCGCTTATCTATATATATATATATATATATATATATATATATATATATATATATATATATATATATATATATATATATATATATATATGGGAAGGATTCAAATAAGAACCATTAAAAGGTTGAGAACCGTGAGAACCAATCTTGGCCCTTGACGCAATTCATCGGAGGGTTGTATATATATCAAGTTTAACCAGTGTGAACGCGTTGTAGATGATCAAACCCCACAAACCTTGGATCAAAATAATATGTGGCTTAGATTAGTTCTTTCAGTTCTCAATATTTTAATGGTTCTCATTTGAACCTATTCATATATATATATATATATATATATATATATATATATATATATATATATATATATATATATATATATATATATATATATATATATATATATATATATATATGAATAGGTTCAAATAAGAACTATTAAAATATTGGGAACTAAAAAGTTAAGAACCGTGAGAACTAATCTCGGCCGTTGACGCAATTCATCGGAGGGTTGTATATATATGGAGTTTAACAAGTGTGAACGCGTTCTAGATGATCAAACCCATAACCATTAGATCAAAATAATGTGTGGCTAGGATTGGTTCTGTTAGTTCTCAATCTTTTAATGGTTCTCATTTGAACCTATTCCTATATATATATATATATATATATATATATATATATATATATATATATATATATATATATATATATATATATATATATATATATATATATATATATATATATATGCATATAAATATAGAAAAAAATGATTTTTTTAAATTTTTATTAAGAATCTCTTAGACGCCTTGGGTGCAATTTTTTTGAAAAATATTTTGTAGAAAAAAAGTTTCTAGATTCTTTTAGGTTCTCTATAACTTCATATATATATATATATATATATATATATATATATATATATATATATATATATATATATATATATATATATATATATATATATATATATATATATATATATATATATATATATATATATATATATATATATATATATATATATATATATATATATATATATATATATATATATATATATATATATATATATATATATATATATATATATATATATATATATATATATATATGAAGTTATAGAGAACCTAAAAGAATCTAGAAACTTTTTTTTCTACAAAATATTTTTCAAAAAAATTGCACCCAAGGCGTCTAAGAGATTCTTAATAAAAAATTAAAAAAATTATTATTTTTTCTATATTTATATGTATATGCAGATAACAATTCACATGTATATACCTATATGCATATATAGGCTTTTTCAATGTTTTTTTGTGACGTATTTACAACGTCTAAAAGAT
Organism: Cichorium intybus; assembly: GCA_023525715.1. Lineage (NCBI taxonomy): Eukaryota > Viridiplantae > Streptophyta > Magnoliopsida > Asterales > Asteraceae > Cichorium > Cichorium intybus. The sequence goes on from CM042010.1 coordinate 17,540,429, forward strand.
ATAAAAAATAAAAATTAAAAAAAAAATCATTTTTTTCATACGCATATGCATATGCATATGTATATATGAAGGGATAATGACTTGATATTGTAACAAACTTTTAAAATTGTTCACGTTTGGTCACTAAACTTATTTTTGTGTTTGTTTTACCTATGAATTTTTTTAAATTGTTCACATTTGGTCAGTTATGTTTTTTAATATGACAATTAAACTTATTCTTTTTGTACACGTATGATCATTAATCTTATTTTTTTGTACACATATGACCAATAATATAATGATCAGATTTGTAGACGAAAAAAACATAAATGACTAAATGTGAAAATTTTTAAAAATTTCATGTTTAATCAAACATAAAAATAAGTT
>CM042010.1:17542295-17566944 GCA_023525715.1 Cichorium intybus
TTGTAGTACTGATATAACTTATAAGTTACTATTGTGTAATTTATTATTGCATGCTGTTTTTCTTGAAGTTTTGTGATGCTAAAGTTTGTTTTCGTCGAAGCAACTTGGCGCACATGCAATACGGCTGTATGGCAATTTTACCCTAGCAAGTCAGATACCTTCATAGCGGTATGACCTTTAGTACAAATCGGCATATGGCTATGATTTCAGGAACCTCTTGAGCAGCTGTGTCACCTTCCTCTGCTTTTGAGATACATCCATGTTCCTGTGCATCTCAGAAAATTAAGGTTTATAAGAGTTTTCGTATTTAATCTGCTATCATTTCTCTGAACGGTGCCACTTGATAGAGTGCAATAATGGGCAGTCAGGGTTTTTCACCAAAGCATTATTTCTTTCAATTTTGGTGTTTGTAATCTTTCCTTCGGTTCTCGTCTAAGTAAAGTCATCACCTCTTCTTTATGGACGCGTAGTATCATATCGATTGTGGAACTTGTTGGGTTTCATACAAAGAGTAGCGGCAATATAAACGTCAGCAAAATATTAACAATCACGAAACCAAAAAGCCATCCAACAAGGTCATCAACCAGACTATACAAGCAATAAAATCACAATCAAATGGTGTTAAAAGTTCCTTACATTGAGGTGCAATTTCACTCCACGTGTAACATCCTGGATTTGGCTTATTGAAAAATAGGACTCGTGTAAACCATGCTTCGGAGCTAATGGTATAATGTTTAAGTCATGAAAACAAAGTAGGATGTTATTTGTGAAAGATTGGAAAATGATGTCTAAAACTGTCTTTATGAATGACGAGTAAAATGCTTAAACATAAAGCTTTGAAATGGGTATGATGCAAGTACAAAGATATAAATACAAGAACTGAGACAAAACCCAAGACACGTTGCTAGTTCCTAAAGTTATAGGACAATAATGAAATTAGATGTAAATATGCATCAATTGTTAGCCTAATAAACTTATTGGGCTAATGTTGTTTGGGCTTTTTAGTTAGGTTAACCCTAGATAATTGTCATAGTTGTCTTTTTCCTTTCTTTGTACTCATAATTTTATCTCAATAATGAAACTCTAGCCATATTTTGTCTCTATTGTTTATTAGTTTACATGATATCAGAGCTCTATTTGATCATTTCTTTATGATTGTTGGGGGCGACCAGGAGCGAATTCATGCATAAGGAAGGTGGGTCCTAGGACCCACCTAATTTCTTTTTTTTTTATAGAACTAGCATATATAAAATTTTCTAGTGAACTACCTTGGCAAATATACGTGACCTACCTTACTCTTGAGAAAAAAATACATCAATTAATTTAGCCCATAGAATACAACTATAACAGTCCATTTAGCCCAACCCATTTAAATAAACCAAAGAAAAAAAGAAAAAAAAGAATACGGCGCTAAACCGGAAAAAAAAAAATACGTGATCGAGACATCGCCAATTTACTGATTGAGTGATCGGCGATCACCGCTGCTTCCGCTCAGCCCGCCTTCTAGCCGCCGTCCTTAGCCCCTAGCGAGTAGCGGCTATCGATCACAGCAACAAGCCGTTGCCAATTTGCCTAAAGGTATGTTACGTATTACCTTGATTCTTCGTTCTTCAATTCTTTTAGTCTCCTTTGTATTTATGGCTTTCCGTTTTTAATTGAATGTATGAAAACCACGATTATTTATTTACTTTGATCCATGGAATTTGACAAAAATATTAATATTACTGTTAATATGTTGTTAGTTATCTAAAATAAATTTCACTATTGTGAGGATTTGACTACGACAATTTGACAATAGTAATTAAAAGGATTCTTCAAATTAGGCATTATACATTGTTTAAGCTAAGGTAACGAACCAGTATATTGTTTAGAATTTGAGTAATTTTGTTGTGCAATTGTGTAATTGAGTAAGTCTTGATTAATTGAGTAATTTTGTTCAAACGTTCAATGTCTTGATTTGATTTGTGTAATTGATAAAAGAAATTGAAACATTGATAGTCAACTGTTTTGTCTAATGGTCTTGCTTTGTGTTTAATTTCAGAAAAGAATGTATTTACACATTTTTTTAAAAAGAAAGAAGACATCGGGCAACATAAGTACATGAAGGTTGATTTAAACTCATTGCCTGTTGACCCAGCAGAACAAATATAACTATTCAGGTTATGTTTAATTTTTTTTAAGACATGATCCGATTCGTTTTTGGTATCCGACCCGCTTTTGGTATTTTTTTAATACTTTTGTTTTTTTTTTGGTTTACTTAAATAAGGAACCACATGAATTTTGATTCTAGATTCGCCACTGGGGGCGACTTGTAGCTGACATGCTAAATTTGCGAGAATTGAACTCACCGTGATCAATTCGTCTTTGGCGATTTCGACAATTTTTGGTATGCTTTTCTAGTTGGTTTATGTATTCGATTTGGTTTGATTTGTTTGATTTCAATTATTATGCTAACCACTAGTAGTATGATAATTTACCCTTAAGATGGGCACCATTCATTATGATCACAAGTTACGTGCAGTTATGAAATGACCACATCTGCAAATAAATGGTGTTATAATGAAAAGTATTAATGTGGAAATATTAACACATATATGGTAATGACAATGAAGGTTAGTGCACAACCAATTGTGACGAAGAATCACTCAAAACGATCATCAACATCCTTATGAATGTATTTCTTTGTGTGGATATTCACATTCATCAAATTGTTATAATACATCAAAAGACGAGATATTTCTTTGTGTGGATATTCACATTCATCAAATTGTTATAATACATCAAAAGACGAGATAATGAATCTTCTAAGGCCCCTCAAAAGTTCTAGCGCATAATACTTCACTCGCCAAGCTTGTTTATTTATGAAAAATGTCAAGTTCGAACTTGGAATTAAAATACTTGGAACTTTATTTTTTGTTAGTGATTAGGGTTAATACCCATTATGGTTTAAGTAAGCTCATTAGGGTATTAACCCTAATCACAAACATATAATAATACATAATGCTTGATAATAATAATGAGGGTTTAACCTCATATAAATATGTATACAAAATGGGCTCTTGGTCTAACCTAAAACCTAATGGGTTTACTTAAACGCTAATGGGTATTAACCCTAATCACTAACACCCCCCACAGTTTGATCGAGATGAGACGATTAAATTGGAAAAATAACAAAAAAAAAAAAAAACATAGATGAAGACAGCGGTAGCGGTGGTGTCAAAGCTTTGATGATGACAGCTAATCATGACTGTTCGTAAGAGAAGAAGAGAGAAGGAGCGGTGGCCAAAGGCGGTTATATAGAAGAAGAGAGAGCCGGTGGTCGTGACAACGATCATGGAGTCGGTGGTAGAGGAGTCCGGAGAACGACAACGAGCAAGAGAGAGATGACTCGAGCTGCGGCGGACGGAGCCAATTCCGATGAGATCGACGTCTGCAGTGTAGAAAGTGAGAGATGATTGCATATCAGAGTCTGCCAGTGGAGAAGGTCCGAAAAAGAATAGGCCATCCAAGGAGAGTGGCCGTAGCATACGAGCCCATAGAAGAAGCCGATGACGAAGCTCTAATGTGGTGTCGGCGGCTGTATTATTATTTATAAGAAGAAAGAGGAAAGAGAAAAATATTAAAGGCACCTTCGACGACCAGAAGGTCACCGGAGGTGGCGGTCGGCGGCGGGGGTTATGATCAGCAATAAGATTTTAACCTAGAACTCTGATACCATGTTATAATATAAAATGCTTGATAATAATATTGATGATTTAACCTTATATAAATAGGGATACAAAATGATCTCTTGGCCTAACCTAAACCCTAATGAGCTTACTTAAAACCTACTGAGCATTATCCCTAATCGCTAATATTTTTTACACAATTGTTACCTCAAAAAGTATATTTCTAGTATATTATTTTTCTTCTATTTACATAAATTGTCAAAAAAAAAAAAAAACCACCCCTTATATTTAATAGTTTTAAAAGGCAAGTATCCTTTTTCTTTATTGTAATAATGTCCTACATTATGTTATTTGTATTGTATAATATATCTATTTTGTAGATTCTTTTTAATAAAATATGTTACAGTTTATTTTTTTTAAATATACATAAACTTTTATATGAATTCGGTATATAAAGATTCAATTTTATAATTAGGGTTAATTAATATCATTTAATATATAATATGATTGTAAATACTTATTATTACATTTAAATTAAAATTAAAAACATATAAAAATAAAAAAATGACTAAAAAAGACACGTGAAACTTCTACTCTAGTGCAAATGAATAGTATTACTCCATATTTGGAGTAATCCTATTCAAAACATATAATTAGAATAGTATTAGTCCATATTTGGATTAATCCTATTCAAATACCCAAAAAATGAAGTGAGTTAAGAAATGGGCGTTTATAAAAATGAGTTTAAAAATAGAGTAAACCTAAAATTAGAGATGAGTTGAAGATGTTTTAAGCCCTAACACGTGATTTGCAGTTTTCACCATTACATGTTTATCTAAACTTGTCTTTTCTAGATTTTTTTCGTTTTGATTTGAAAACCCTCGTGAATGGATTTCAAATCTAGAGATGGTTTAAGATATGCTTAGGTTTTGAAAGTTTAGGTTCTTGATATGTATTGTTGGCTTGTGGTTATATGATAGCGTGGGCGTAAAACATGGTTCTATATGGTACTGGGGAGACATACCTTAGAAAGACGTTCTTATTCCATTAATACTCTGTTCATCCTCGAGCGAACCATATCCACAATGACATATTTCAAGGTAAGATATCCACAAAAATATGCTAACTCCCCCCCCCCCCCCCCCCCGCACCGGGAGGACGTAGATTTGCATATGTAACACATGTCTCAATTATGAGCATCCTTACATGTTGCAATATCATCGCCAACATACTTATAATTATGTGGAAAATTATATTGAACACCTATTTCTAGTGTTTCATATACAACATCTTGAGACATGTCCTGATAGATTAAAACACCTTCTTGATTGTTCTTTTCACACGTGAAAGATTTCCACTTACCCCTTCCCACCCAATCGATTTTCATTATCAACCGATTGACACATCGCAGTCTTTGATGCGGTCAAAAATAGTAAATAAACCTCACTATCCAATAGCTAGGGTAAGTAAGGGTCGAGCCAAGGAATCCGAATACGTGGTTGGCACTTTGTGTCGAAATAAACCTGACTATAGTGTCACTTTATAGCAGGAAAACTACTAACACTTGAACCCAAAGCAAAAACTCAACATAAAACCAAACCAAAATAGATCTGATGCATCTATCAATCAAAGATCATAACATACATGAAAACTTAAAAATAACTTCCTTTATAAAACTGAAAAACCAAAACAATTGTTCCACCGATGATCTAACTAACCAATGAATTACAGGAGCCGAATGATTACTCCTGAATTCTAAAACTCAACCTCAATTATCTCAGAAATCCTTGAATACGGGATACCCTTAGCACCGATGATTGATACAAAACCGAATAACTAAGCTAAAAAGCTTCAAACTACTAATCTAACCAAAACTATGCTAAAGAAACTGAAAAATAATAAAGACGAGCCTTGAGATCCAAAGAATTCTCGATGGATTTTTGTGGAATGGCCGTCTGAATGCCTATATTTATAGTTGTAAAATCGCACAGTTTGCGTCGTCAACATCTGTATTCTGCCTCGTAATCATAGAGTTATCTCGATATCTCACTAATTTGAAACTCAATTCAAATCAGATTACAATGTCAAATCTTCTTGCGCCATAATCCTGTAGCTTACGTGTCATGATCTCCTTGAATCCTTATCTCTTCGTTTCCATCTCTATCTTTGTTCAATATCTACTTTAAACCTTGCATTTTAATACATTTTCACTACACAAGACAACTTCCAACAAAAGTGAGTGTATTTAGTCATTTTATAAAAACAAAGTAACTAAACATGTAAAATAACGTGTGAGTAAAACTAATATAAAAGCGCGTTATCACCAATCCATTCCCCTACAAGTGATCTATGTACACAAACACCATCTACATGATACATATATACAACATTTGGACACACTTAACGAATAACATTTAACTAGTGCTTGAAATATGTAAATACAACTAGCTCTACAATATTTGCGTTCAAATTCTCAAAATTGTTTGTGGTGGGTTTTACCAAAATACGAGCTTCAGTTACACAAAAGAAAAGATATATTTATTCATCCCATATGACGTGTCTAATTCATGGGTCCTTAGGTCGAGTGCCATGGTCACCTTGCTCGTTGTAGGGAGTTGGTGTGGCCTATCAGTCTCGTCGTAAATACCACGGCGCCTATTTATTTTCACAAGACAATGGGCCATGATGCCTATCGTACAAATCACAAAGTCAACTCACAATGGAAGGACTTATACCGGAAGTTGGGAAAATTCAACGAAATCTATAACAACTTTTTAAATAACTGTTGGCGGTTGTAGTGATTCAAACATTTTGAAGGTGGTGCTCGAGAAATACCGCTTGGAACATAACGGGTCGACATTTTTCCATGGATCCGCTTGTGATTTTCTGAAAAAAAGTCCCCAATGACGATAGTGCCTTAGATGGGTCATCCAACAACTGCCCTGAAATGAATATATACACCCAAACTCAAATGATTATACGATTCATCGAATGCATTGCCACTTTGAACGCAACAAAGAGGATGACGAGATTGAATCAGAAGACCTCGACGCTTGACCGGGAGGGATAAAGAAAAATGAGTTTCATCTTCAAGTTTATTGAGATCCAATAAGGATGGAAAAAAATCGAGAAGTGGATAAGTTAGACAAACTTACTTCGCTTATGGTTAACACATGAATTTTGAAAATGAAAAATTTGTATAAAGGAAAAAGCAATCAAGACAAAAATGTATAAAGGAAAAAGCACTCAAGAAAAAAATCTGTGAGAAAAATAAAGCACATGAGAAAAAAAATCATGCAAGATCGAAGATCTCAAAATCTTAACAGCGAACACATCTTACGAGAACCATCTTTCAAGCGGCTCACACGTTGAAGAAGAAAATAGCAAGATAGTATTGTGGTTGATTGATGCTATTATTATTGTTATTATTATGTAAATTTTATAGTTTAAATCGATAATTTTTTAATTATTATTTATGTCATGTTTATTTTTGTTTTTATTTAGTAAATTAATTGTTTTAAAATTAATAATTATATTTGTATTAAAAATAAAAAATAGTTGAAAAATGAAACATGGGTCTAAGATGGAGCGTAAAGGTACTAGTGGCATCGAGTAAAATACCAAATGGAAAATGAAATGGGTGTTTGAGATTGCTTATTTAACACAATAAATTTGTTTGGACAAAAGTGTTTTTTAAATTATCATTTTTTATATAAGAGTTTTTAAGAAAGTGTTTGTATCAACTTATGTGGTGACAATATGTTATAAGTTGATAAATTGTGTTTTAAAAAGTGTTTGGTAAATAAATAAGAATATGTTAGTTTAAAAAGAGCTCATAGTTTTTTCAAAAATCAATAAATTACATCATAATAATTTGTTTCCCAAACACTTTTTTTAACTTATTAACTTTTCACAAAAAAAAAAAAATAATAAATCAATAAGCTAATTTCTACGACAATCCCAACCGTCGCCGGACTTATCCATTTCTATGTGAGTTTGGCCTATATGGATTAAGCCTTTTTGTACAACCCGAACTTCATCCACCATGAGTAGAAAAACCCTAGCAACACGTGTGTTGACCATGGACAAACGCAACTGTCGAAAAAAATAAAATTCTTATGCTTAAATCAAAAACAACAACAATGGCCCCGAATGACCATGGAGTGCCACTTGCAGCTCACTGCTTCAGCATGTGGGTCAACTCCTGTCAGTTCCTGTTTGCAGTCCCTGGCTTAGTTTAATCCCAAAAAGCTTTGCGTGAAGGTTCCATCTCTTTTCCCTTTTGTTAATTTCAATTGATGTGGGCACCATGCGGATTAGTCAATCCCTGTACTTTTCATATTTCTGGTCCTTGACTTTAGTATGTTCTTGAAAAGGTTGCATGTTCATTGAAAAATCTATCTCCTTTTTCATTGTTAATTCTATTTTGTCTGATGCCTGGTCTCAGAAGCTTCATTCATGAGATGAAACAAATATAAAGATTTTAGGTATCAAAGACACAAAGGATATCAATTTATATGATGATCAAAGCGAACTCCAGCATCCAGGGCACCCATCATCTCCGGCTTTAGATTTGGGGATCTTTTCTTGCAATCCCTAACTTCAAGAAGGATGCACTTTTCCACTGGTCTTATATTTCTCCTTACTGTATTGGGTATTGTTTTTTATTATTTACAGAAAAAGCAGGAGGAAGATGATTGTGACCACAAGAATTCATCCCTATCATCATCATTTGACGAGCGATCTGTACACAAAGAAGAAGAAGGTCAAAGGAAGGATTCATCCTCATCATCCTTACAGGATAAACAGTGTCGACAATTTTCACTTGCCAAAATCAAGTTGGCCACCAATGATTTTGATGATGCATTTGTAATCGGAAATGGCTGGTTTGGGAAGGTATATAAAGGTAGATTAGACTTTTGGGAAGGAATTGATGTTGCCATTAAGAGGTTGAATGTTGATTCCAATCAAGGGGCAACTGAGTTCCGGGCAGAGATTGAGATGCTTTCCAAGTTTCGACATAGTCACATCGTCTCTCTACTAGGATATCATGAAGGGTCTGGTGAAGGAGAGATGATCCTTGTATATGAATACATGCCAAATGGAAGTCTCGAGGATCATTTGCACAAAAGACGAGCTAATTTATCTCTGCTGACATGGGTTCAGAGGCTCCAAATTTGCATAGGTGCTGCCCGTGGTTTGGACTACCTCCATACGGGTACAGGCGTCCAAACTAGAGTTATACACCGTGATGTCAAGAGCTCAAACATCTTGCTGGATGAGAATTTGGCAGCTAAGATTTCCGACTTCGGGTTGTCCAGGATTGGTCCAGCAAATCAGTCGGGCACCACTAATGTTTATACCGATCTTATCAGAGGCACATTTGGATACATGGATGCTGAGTATTTTGCAACTCACAGGCTGACACGAAAGTGTATGCATTTGGAGTTGTGTTATTGGAAGTGTTGTGTGGTAGGCCTGCTCTGGATTTTACATTGGATGAGGAGCAGCACAGCCTTGCTGTATGGGCCAAAGAGTGCATCAGAGAAGGTAGCATTGATCAAATCATTGATCCATGTTTGAGGGGGCAAATAACAGCTACTTGTCTCAAGGAATTTGGGCGAATTTCATATGAATGTATCCTTACTCGTTCTAAGGATCGACCCACAATGACTAAGGTAGTGGCTCGGCTAGAATCTGTGTTGGCCTTGGCGTTACAAAAACACGGTGGAGTGACATTTTCTGAAAAGTTGTGGTCATTGTTCTCTATCAAAATTCCAGGTAAACTTCAGTTATTAGAAAATACAATATATGTTGTTGTATGAAGTTCACAAGCACTATTCATTGTGGGGTTTAATAGTTTTTGTCAAACCCCTGGTCCTCTATATTAAATCCCATACAATGAAGTAAAATTTGTAACGTGTGTACATATTTATTTGTATATGTATAATATATTCATCCATCTGTAGCAATTGTATCTTTGTAAGCTTTAGGTGACTTCTTAAAGGACACTTCTGACTTTGACATTCATTAGACAGGAACTTTCTAGATGTACTTTTTTTGGAACAGTTTTAAAGTACACTCTTTTCCATCTCTTATTATGCTCATGTCAAGTGTCTCTCTGCCTTGCATTCCTTGAATCTTTTATCTCAAAATTATGTTACAACTGCTTCTTTGGTGTGTTGATTTCCTTTATGTGTGATTGTGCTTTCAACATATAAGAATTGTATAATATAAGAGGAATTCAGGAAACAACAGTGGTCCCTTACACATCCACCCATTCGTCTCCATAATGCTATCGGACTCCTCAAGTACCATTATGTTGGTGCTTGCTTCGACCTATACAGACTTTGCTTTAGTTTGCACACAAACCTTCTTTTCCAAATCACTTGGGTTGTGCCATTTAGATGTCTTCTTCGAGATCTCCATGTAAAAATATTTTTTTGGCATCTAACTATTCAAAATACAGTCTTGTGCAACTATAGTACTCAAGACTAACCTTATTATAGTCATATTCACTACTGGATAGAAGATTTCATCATAATGAACTCATTTTTTTTTGTTAAAAACCTGTAAATTGCACCTCTTGTGACATATCATCTTTTTCTTTAGCCCTAAATAGCCATTTGTTTTGCAAAGCTTTCTTCCTTGCTAGTAATTTGAGCTAGTTCTTTTCAAGCGAAGTCGTCTCTTCCTTCATAGCCTGCTTCCACCATAATGATAGATTCTTTCATTTTCAAAGTCTCTGAAAAACTGTGAATACTTTGCTGATAGAGAGGGGGTAGGTGGAGGTGTGGGTGGGTGGAGTGGGGGTTGGTGGGTGGGTGGGGGTGGGGGTGGGTAGAGGGTAGGGTGGGTGTAGGTGTAATTGTGGGGTGTAGGTGAGAATAAGTGTGTGTGTTTGTTTTAGAAAAATTTTGGAAATAGAAAAATTTAGAAAACAATAATTTTGGGTTTTCCAAAATTTTCCAAATTCTTTGTAATTTTGTAAAAATGAAAAATTTTCATTTTCTTGGAAAACTTTGGAAAAATTGACGAACTAAACGCGTTTTCCAAATTCTCATTTTTCTTGAAATTTTTCCGGAAAACAGAGCAGTTTTTCGCAAGTAAACGCACCCTTAGGTTTTTTGCTCGGTTAAAAACTTAAAATCAAAATAGAAGACTCAAAAGGCTTAACTATATCTAAAACAAAAACATACATATATAGGTGACTATGAGCCTCAATTAATCCTAATAGAATAACCTTGCATAAACAGAATAACTACAATAAAAGGAAACAATATCTTCATAATATTCTTCAATACAAGTACAATATTCTTTCATATCTTCAAAATATTCTTCGATATCATCTCGCAAGTTCTATATCTATTGTCTCTTCTTGTTTCGTTTATATAATTTTTTTGGGTTTCAGCGGTGCATACTAAAATTTACAGAAATAGACGAAAGTGGAACGGTGACAACGAAAGTAAACAACCATTACTAGACAAATCAGCTGCAATATTGGCAGAAGGGAGCATCAAAGGTGAAGCTAACAACGTCATTTTAGTAGATCCCACTAAGGCAGCAGCAGAGGGGATCAATGACAACATAAATAGAAGTGTCAAAACGGAAGAACCCATTATGTCGACAGCAGAAGAAGGAAGCAGTGACTCTATAAAAGAAGGCGCTGTAATAAATAAACTCACCACCACAGCAGTAGAATGTAACGATGCTGCTAGAATTTTGAAGTCTCAGCCGGTAAGTATGGGGATAGGGACACAGAACTTGAAGGTATTCACATTTGATGAGTTGCGGAGAGCCACCAGGAATTTCCGGCCATCAGCAATGCTTGGATTTTCTGATGGTGCGTCAGTCTATAAAGGATGGGTGGATAGGGCATCATTAACACCATCAGCTTTTGGCATTGGGATAGCTGTAGCAATCAAGATTTCAAACACAAATAATGCTCGAAGTCACAAAGCATGGCAGGTATGTTTGTCTATTATACCATCAAGTTTTGTTTCTCGTGATGTCAATATTTTAAAGCGGTTGATATTTTTAAGAGAAATTCTGTGGTTTTTTGTTGAATCTAATTGTTTTTTCAGATGCGAATCCTTGATGTGTGTGAGCATGGTCTCTACCTCTATAATTTCTTATAGGAGATACTAGTAAAGGAGTTATAAAAAGAGTTAATGTTATAAAAAAATCTTAAATTTTTGGATTTTTTCTGTTAAAACCTAAACGATTTTTTTTTCTCAAAAATGCCCTCACATTGTCTTGCTACTATTTATGATGTTCTTGGGGGGTTTTCAACATTAAAATTTGAAGAAAACAATAGATTGATTTCAGAAAAAGAATAAATGTTGATGTGTTTGTGACTCTAATTTGGATGTTAAAGGTTTTGAGTATGCTAACTTGAGTGAAATTGTATAACAAATGGTTGTGTCTGCTAATTTAGAGACTAAAAATTCTGCATCTGTTCTGCATCTGGTAATTTGGAGACCGAAGGTTTGGTAATTTGGATAATTTGGAGACCGAAGGTTTTGTGTCTGCTTCCAATAACAATCTATTGTTTCTTTCAAATTATATTTTTAAAAACCACCAAAAACACCACAAACAATAGCAAGAACAACGTGAGTGCTTTTTAGAAAATTAAAAAAATTTGGCTTACACATAAAGAAAATCCAAAAATATAGTGTCTTTTATAACATTAACCCTAGTTAAAGGGCTAGAACAAAAAAATTGGAAAAATGTGGGTTTTTTTTAAATAAAAAAAGTTTTAGGTTCAAACATAAAAAATCAAAACATGTAAGCTCTTTTATAACATTCAACCTTATAAAAATGACATTTAACTTCAAAAGAATCGACAAATTTGTGTTATAACTTGTTATGATTAATTTATTAAATGATATTGTGGGTTTGCGTGTAACAGGCAGAAGTGAATCGGGGAAAGTTTAACCATCCTAATCTTGTTGAACTCTTGGGATATTGTTCAGAAGAAAAAATGCTTCTCCTTGTACATGAATACATACCGGAGACAAAAAACTTTGTACACATTGGACGTAAGTACGTACTCCTCTGTGCCCAAAAAGTTGACCTGGTCCTTATTGAAGTAAACCAAGATTAATAAGGAGATTGTATTTCTAATTAACTATGATTTTACTTGCTTTCGTTATGCTTTATTTGGACATTTGCAGGCTATCCACTTCCATGGGGTAGAACAATCAAAATTGCGGTTGGAGTAGCCAAAGGCCTTGCTTTCTTACATACTGACGAGAGCATGCACCCCGATGTTTAGGACGTTCAATGCTTCAAATATATTGTTAAATGAGGTATGTAAAACCCTAATTACATTTATCATGTACATTTTCTCAAGGAAAGAAAAAAATTACATTAAACACATGATCATAGCGGTGAAAAATTCTTGGACTTTATAATCAAATTAGGCTTTTGAATTTTTGTGATTTTGTGATTTTGGGATGTTGGCTTTAGGATGATGAAGCACAAATCTATTTTGGATGGGCGTCGCTAGCCCAGGTGCGGGATTCATTCTCCATCAGTCGTTACAACCCTCCCGAGTATATGAGTACAGGTCAGTTACCTTGTAAAGCAAATTAGAGGTCAATAAGAATCCTTGCTTTTTAGATTATACTACTTCTATGTTATATTATTGGTCTTGTTCTGATTATCACTACAAAAAAGCGCCTATTTACCCATGTAAATTTCCGGCGCATTAAATCCGTCGGTAGTTACCGACTGACGCGTTAATACCATAAAACCCTAATATTGTGACTGTTTAACGATGGAGTATTGACACAAATGAAGGCCATTTATAATCACTGACGCTATTTCGACGCATTTAGAATAATAATAATAATAATTATTGGATTATTATTATTATTATTATTATTACTAGTATCGTTACTATTATTATTATGTTTATTATCATTATTATTATTATTATTATTATTATTATTATTATTATTACATTTTTGTTCAATAAGATACCAAAGTGGATGATTGACTCATTCCATACTAGAAATAATCGTAGGAAATCCTTTGACAACAGAGATTCCTATTTCTCAATGATATTTCACGATTGTATTGGCTGAATCTCGTAAAATCATTTCATATAAATTCAATGAGATCTTCTTTTTATAAAACAAATCAACTTCGATTCTTGGATAATCCACATCACTCTACATTTTCCTACTATCTAAGTCCCTCTTACCGGCTACAACAGGTCAAAGAGATGATTAGCTGAATGTCAAGTTTAAGCCCCTAGAATACCAAAAAAAAAAAAAAAAAAAACATCGGGGACCATTTAAACCAAAATTGAATAGTTTGTATGGCTACAGTGACATTATCCTGACTGGATTTCCCATTCATTCTCAGTGCCGGTGACTAAGCTCATGAAAGTCACCTACGTTGCTCGGTTCCCCACATGTATCATCTTCGATATATTCTATCTTAGCTAATCTTATGTGAAACTTAGATTTCGAGACTAGCAACGGTTAAAATGCATCTGTTTGTTGGCGAAATGAGAGATAACACTCGTATCGAAACAACAACAAAATATTTGAAGGTGGGCACAATAGAGTCAACGTGCTTTGTCGAGATAGAGGCTAATGCACTAAACACATGCAACTAACAAATGTTCCCACATGCTTTCTTACAACACCTGTGCAAGCAATTTGTATTACTCCAAATAAGTTAAGTGTAAATTTGATCTCCTTAATTTAGGGATCCCTGATTCTCTGCTACTAAGGTCCTGTTTGGCGCGCTAGCTGAAAAGTTAGCTTTTAGTTTATAAGCTAGCTTATCAATAACCTATCTCAAGCTAGCTTATCCATAAGCTAGCTTATAAGCTACTTTTTAAGCTATTTTAGTGCTTTTATCAAACGCTAGATTACAATAAGCTAGCTTATTTTTGCCAAACAAAGCCTAAGTTTTAGGAGCTGTTATCATGCTACTGATTTGCTGTTACTGGCTTTCCTGAAATATCTATTAACATTATTCTTCCAAGATTTCCTACAATATGTATGTGTGTTGATGTATACAAAAACACATACATATATACACAATGATAAAACAATGTGATTCAATGGAGGACACACATATGTATGTATATAATACGTCTAAGCTGGTGAAATAAAGTTATTCCTTGCATAATTTAGGTGTACAAAAATGGAGTAAAAAATGACGTTTGAACATCAAAAAACCGAAGGCGATTTCTAGCCATGGGTAATATGTTGGTAATTTACCAATGGGTTGATGTCATCCAGGGTAATCTTTCGGTAATTACATTAGATAAGCAATTAGTTACCGATAGATTACTGCAGATTCTGTTGGCATTCTTTCGGCAATAATGGAAAACTAGTTACAAAAAAAATATTACTAAAAGAATTATATCGGTATTCCGTCGGTTTTGTGTCGGAAACAGAGAAAAGGCATTCTTTCAGTTATGCGGCAGTAACAATGTCACTAAAACTGTCGCTAAAGGTATCTCTTGGTTTTGCATCGGTAAAGTTGTCCGTCGGAACATTCCAAAAATGATATTCATCGGTAATGTCTCATTCTAATTTATGTCAGAAATGTGTTGGTATTCATTGAGGGAAGATTTGTTGGGAAAGTCTCACATGGTCCATCGGAAATCTGTCGTAATTATCTACCCGCGCCTCTTTTTCCGACGGATAATTTTTTGCTGGTAATAGGCGTTCTGACAGATTATCGACGTAAATGGCCTAGTTCCTAGTAGTAATGTGTGTTTTCCTGGGATCGAATAACGTGTCTTGGATGTCTCGATGAACATACCTTCGTCTCTATACTTTATGACCATGTCATCCAAAGACTTCCATATTCCTACCAATTGGATCCTTGAAAGTTGTATCTTCCAACTGCTTGCATGTGGCGTCAACGTGCTTGAGCTCGAAGGGCATCTTCTACTATCAAAACATGTTTATGTTTTTAGGGGCAGTATTTTCACTGTGTACAGTATATATATATATATATATATATATATATATATATATATATATATATATATATATATATATATATATATAAATGATGGTGGCCTCTGTAGGTAGGAGAAAGCAAATCCCTCATGGTTTCTTTGTGGTATTTGGTTCATGACCTGGCTACATAGCATGCCATTTTCATCAGCATCCCACTCTTTGGTCATAGAACTCACTATTTGGTCAAAGAAGAAGGTATTTATTAATCAGACAATTTCCCTTTCTGATACTACCATACCATATATATATATATATATATATATATATATATATATATATATATATATATATATATATATATATATATATATATATATATATATATATATATATATTTATATATATATATATATATATATATATATATATATATATATATATATATATATATATATATATAAATGATGGTGGCCTCTGTAGGTAGGAGAAAGCAAATCCCTCATGGTTTCTTTGTGGTATTTGGTTCATGACCTGGCTACATAGCATGCCATTTTCATCAGCATCCCACTCTTTGGTCATAGAACCCACTATTTGGTCAAAGAAGAAGGTATTTATTAATCAGATATATTTGAAAACTTATAATTGTAGTTGCAATAACATAATGACCTTTAATACCAGATATCAATCATGCCTAAACATAGTTATAACTTCTAATAGTATCAAAGAAATATTATCAGCTTTATTGTTTTTACCGACAGACGGAACATAAATATAAAGGTATACGTAATGGTGAAGCTAGAACTGCATAAAGCTCTAGTATTAACTTGGTTTTTAAATATAAATGATTGTGCTATCCATTGATGTTATCTTAATTTGTTCTTAATCGATCCCATTATTTTTATAAGATTTGGATCGAAATATTTGAAACTGAATACGATGCTAATCAACTACATGCAGATTGTTGGTATGCCAAGAGTGATGTCTATGCCTTCGGAGTGATGATGTTAGATATGATGGGTGTACGCTATCACAGTGACAACTGGTACTCCTCGCCACAAAGTTTAATAGAGTGGGCTACACCCAAATTATACGATAATATAGAACTAGAAATAGTCATGCACCGATGGTTGGACCATGATAGCCGTCCGGCTGATCTCATCCTAAGTTGTCTCAATATTGACCCAGAAAATCGTCCTTCAATGAAAGAAATTGTGGCTAGATTGGAAGGGATTAATGGTATGTAGATGTAGCAATAGCAGTCCAAGGATAATAAGGAACGTTTGGTTTTCAAATGTGTTTGTAAGGAATGAAATCTATCCAAAGAATTGTAACCTGCCATATTTTTTCTTGACAGGAAATGTAACGGATTAGTTCCTTTTACTTGTCTAGTTTGTGTATACATTTGGAACGTTTGGTTTTTCAATGTGTTTGTAATGAATGAAATCTATCCAGAGGAAGATGATCTCCTGGTGATGACGGCTGCGATGGTGTTGAATGGAGTGAAGCAGCAGGCATGGTGGAGGTGATGGAGATGATGATCGCAGGCGTTGGTGTTGAAGACGTGAATTACTTTTGAATTCCCTAAATAAAAGGATTTTAAATTGATGATAAGTGTACCTTTCTTACATTATAGGCCGTTTAATTTTGGTTAGTTAATTAATTGATAAATGAAGTTTACTATAATGTTCCTATCAAATGATTGGTCTAAAATTGGTCATAAATTCACACAATACTTGTTTCCTCTCATAACAAATAAAACTTATCAAGGCTAGCCAGCTAGAAAATTTTCATATAAACACACACACATTGTGATTAGAAACAAATGCATCAATTTGTTCCAAATATATTTTATTTAAATGGTTACACTAAGAGGAAAGTTAGCACACAAAAGGTTTATTTTAAAACCTGCAATTCATATTAACTTCTATGTTTTTGAATTTCTTGATTACACTTTTATCATATGGGCTTTTATTATTTAGTGCTGACACTTCTCAGTCAATTATTGAGTGGTTCCGTTAGATATATCGTATTCACATAACTTTATCTGTACTTTTTATTTAGTTGGATGCAAATGATGGCAACATACTTTAAGTCCATTCACGCTTCACCTATTGTGCTTTTATCCATTCTTTTTAGGCAACATACCTTCAATTTACAATGATTAAATCTAAAGTATGTTGCTATTTTGTGTAATATGAACCAAAGTACATTGCATGAAGAAGTATGCTGCTATTATGTATAAACAAAGAAATACATGGCCTGAAATGGAAAAAAACATTGGAGTGACGGAATTTTTCCTAATTCATCTCTTGCCTCTTCGTCTTCGACTTGGTTAGAAAAAACATTTAAGAAATTTATGCCCCTGCCCTTTTTCATGCCTTGGGCGGTTGCCATAGCTGCCCAGGGCCTGGGCTGGCCATGCCTCTTACTGCCACCTCAAAGATAGGGGCCATATTCGTAATTTACTCTAAAATATATGATTTGATGAATGTTACCTTCCCAGATGCAGTGTTTAGCCCATACAGTTTTGATGTGTTGCTGCTCATCCAATGTAAATTCCATGTAGCTGGTACTGAAGATGTGGCAAAACTGGAAGTCCACCATAAAAAGAAATGTCTAACGTGTCCGTCAACACAGTATTGTCAATCATACAATAGTACTACCCTTGTGGGCCCAGCCAACTTTTTGCCATAATATCATTAATCGCATGCCAACGTACATAAGGAAAGTGTCATCATTATACAACTGAGTAGAATGCATTTCATAATAACAAAAACATTGTACATATGAATTGAAATCGATTGCATAAACAATCTGTAATCATAAAATAAGGAAAACGGCGACCATCTTTACCAAATTATAAATTGTGAAACCTTTATGATCATTCGGATTGGTGATTTGTCAATCCATGCGACGATCACCAGAGAGTCATCAGGTGCCATGTGTTATTATTTCAACTTCCCTTGTTCTTTACTATAACTTTGCTGATCTCTTCTAAACATGCCACCACTTCCTCCATTGAAGGCCGATGAAGTGGGTCTGGCTCAAGACAATTTAGGATGAGTTTCGCTACTTTCATTGCGCCTTTTGATGGATAAACTTGTTTCAACCGTGGATCCATGATTTTTCTTAGTTTTATTATATTTCCTAAACAAGGTTTAGCCCACTCCACCAAATTTTCTTGTGAGAAATGTCGATTAGTACCATCGATTACACGTAGCCCTGTAATCATTTCTAGCATCACCACTACAAAACCATAAACATCACTCTTCAAATACAAATGACCTGTAGTTGCATCACAGCCTTTGTTATTGATGTCTTAAAAACCCTATTTAGCCTAACCAACAATCACGATTTTACATTCAAGTCCACTTAACAATAAACCCTAAATGATTTAAGCCCTAAAAACAGGAAGTTTTGCTAGCATCCATGATTGAACAAGTAGATTAGAGAACTAACCAGTGGATATATACTCAGGAGCCGCATAACCGTAGCTGCCCATTACGCGTGTTGTGATATGAGACTCTTCTTTGACCGGACCTAACTTTGCTAGTCCAAAATCCGAGAGCTTCGCATTAAACTCCTGAAACATAACTCGATATAAATATAGCTATGATAAACATTTAAACTAACTTATATACTGCCCCCAAAATATCAAAATTGTTGAAGGTGTGACCATAATCATAAACACCTTTTAAAGTAGATATGATTAGCTTTTACTTGCCCTGTCTAATAATATATTTGAGGATTTCACATCCCTGTAAATGACATTATTTTCTGTACTGTGCAAAAACGCAAGGCCTTGAGCTGCCCCCATGGCTATTTTGATCCTCGTTTCCCATGAAAGCGGTTCTGCAATTTCTGCAAATCCAAATTTAACAAATTAATATATTATTGATTAATATAATACAGAACTTTTTCCATATTTTTTGGTGTGGATTTAGATGCTTACTCTTGAAGAGATGCCATTCTAAGCTTCCTCGTTGCATAAATTCATAAACAAGAAGAAACTCGTCTTTTTCCTCACAATATCCAAAGAGTTTAACAATATGTGGATGGCTAAATGTTCCCAAGAAATCCACTTCTGCCTATCATGGAAACAAACAAATTTAACAATCTGATTTTTTCTCCTTTGTGTAATCCCTAAGATGGCTAGTAGATGATGTTAGGAGTTCATATACTTACAACATCATCATCAATGATACTCAAAATCCCAAAGAAACAGGGTAAGAGGGAGGCTATATATAGACAGCCGGAGTACCTCCACCCAAGGGTAGAGAGACCGACCTCTGTCATATATGAAACATGAGTCCACAATGGTGCATATATAGGGCCGGAGTAAAAAAGAAAGCATATAAAATTAGCCAAGCATGAAAACAAGGGAAAATGAAGAAGGTAAATTTGTACGCCAAGAGCAAACAAAGAAAGTAACTATGACATATACTACTCCACTACACTGATTATAGGGCAAGAGTCAGCTCCTTTAATAGGTAACGAATTCTTCAACACCCCCTTCCATATGGAATATGGATCTTAGACCCCAAGTACTTGAAACTCTCCTTTGGATGTAGTAAACTAGTACTTACTCCCCGAGCCACATTTCTATTCCCTCATCATTACAAAAGATATTTTGTATTGATTATGTTGATTTGTAACCCCGTCTGTTCCAACATTGTCCTCCAATTAGGTATCCAACCTAGTTTAACTCAATCCTAGTCTATGCCACCAAATATGTCATCAGCAAAAAGCATACACCATCTATGCCACTTGGAATCTCATGAGACATCAAGTCGAAAAACAAAGTGAAAAATGTATGGGACTATGGGCTAAGAGTCAATCCCTAATGTACCCTAAATTCTATAGGAGAAGACTTTTGGTCGCCAACTTTTAATACCAAAGTTTCTCTACAGACTTGTGATGTTAAATATTTTGATGATTTTGGGATATATGTGTTGTTGCAAGAGAAGGTATGCTACGGAAATGGGTTTGCTACTTTGTGGAAGTATGTTATCAATGAAGAGAGCATATTCCACTATAGTATGGTAGTAGGAGTTACAGATTAAATCACTTGAATACATGTATATATGTTAAAGTACAGATGGAATTGACCATTGTTGAAAGTGTAATACCTAAATAGAAGGAATGAGCTATTTGTTGTCCTTGAGAAAGGGGAATGTTTTCATGGTATATCAATCATGTTTAAGTTGAGTATATATTGTAAAGTAGTTTACATCATACATTTGTGGTTAAATTGTATGTTGGTGTATATGTGTTGTGTTTTGAAAAAAATGGTTTATAGACCCAAAGTACAATGCCTTAATTGGTTTGAAGATGAAATAAAGACTTTTCTAAGATGTATTTTCAGTTTTGGAAGTTAAAAACTTTGGGAAGTGTTACAAATAAGATAAAGCTTATGAAAAAAGGTATCAATGAGTTAGAATCTATCAAGACATGCAAATAAAAAAGTAATGTTCAAGCCTTTAGGTGTATCCCTATGGCCAAGAGCATTAAGCATGACGGTCTAGTATTGATGAAACCATGTATGCAATGTGATTGCAATTTAAATCTTTTACTTTCATATTTTAAGTTGTTTTCAAAATAAGAACGCGGGGGAGCTTCTTGGGAGAGTATTCAAGTTGTTTTTAAATCTTTTACTTTCATATTTTAAGTTGTTTTTAAAACATATCATGGAGGGAATTTCATGTCTTGATTAAGAATCATCATATTCAAAAGTAACCTTCTTCCAAACTCTTGTTGTTTGTAAAGATTAGGCTCTGTTTGTGCATTGTAGAGTAAGGGTATTAATATCTGAATAAGAAAACTAGGAAATTAAAGCTCCTCCCTATCATGAAGAAGAAGATTGTAGATAAACTACCAACTTGTGTTTGGGATTATAGTGATCAAACCCCTGAAAGGTAACTTAGCACAATGTCATTCTTATGACAATGAAGAAATGATTGAAGATGACATGCACAAACTGCCAAGCATTGTTCACCATCTAATTGGTTAACATTTTATGTATATCAGATTTTCTATATTTTGATAATGAAAAGACCCAAAGACTTGATGACTTTTGTGTGGATCTTCAAAAACCTCATCAAAGTAAAGGCAAGTTCAAAAGAACGTGATTAAACAAAAACAAACTTTAATAAAGAAAGTAAACTTTCAAGTGTGTGTGTGTGTGTGTATGTGTATGTGTGTGCATTACAAACTTTCAAATTTATGACTTCTGATTGTCAATAATCAAGGTGTTGTCGTTCATTGCCTACATTTCCTAATAGTGATCGGTAATTAGTGCTTGGTGGTGTTTCCCCTTTGATTAGGATTGATTGCAAACTTTTATTGTACCAATGATTATTTTTCTCATTCTTGGATGTTTGTCGGTTCCCCGCCGGTAGTTTTCTTATTAATAAATTCAATGTCGTTCTAAAAAATCATTAAAAACTAGTTTTTGTAGAAAAATGTTGCCAAAATCATTGATAATCAAATACCATATAAAGTTGAAAAGATCAATGGTGAACTTCATGATGAAGCAAAAGAAAAAATTGGTTAGAAAGAACCTAACTTTAAATACTTCACCGAAACTCAATGAAAGATTTGTGAAGTCCAATACATAATTAAAGATTTATAAGTGCTCATGAACCATCCAATTACTTTGAGAAGCTTATTGGATGTTAGTCACACTTGGAGGAGTTCATGACTGATTTTTATACCTTGAAGAGCTTTATGAACCATCTAATAACATATGTCCCTTATATAGTATGTATTTGATGTTATGTTGTAATTTACCTTATTATTTAAGTATCTTATGTGAAATACTATACGTAAAACATGATTTATTCACAAAATGAGTTTTGTAAAGACTTGTGAAATACAAACAAATACTGTGGATGTATATAATTGGGTTTTGATCATGATCATGTGCATCCACTTTAGTATGGGTTATGACTTGTGTGGCTACTTGAGATCCGGGTATCCAAAAATAAGATTTGACTATGCATTTTAAGGATTATTGATAAGGTCTTTTATTTCTAATCAAGTTAAGGCGGGACATTTACAGGATTATTGATAATGTGGGACATTTATAGGTTCATGTGTTTATACATAGCTTGTATCTCTTATATGTATAATGTGCAATCATTATATTCAAAATTCAATCTAGTCTTTGATTATATTAAGAAAATAAGCATATTGCTTTGGTATGAGTACATTGCTTTATGAGTAAGGTGGGACGGTTATAGTATTATTGATAAAGTCTTTTATTGCTAATCAAGCACACATAAAAGTACAAACATGATATGGTATAGTGTTTAGAAGTTATAAGTTGATACACTTGAAGGCTTGTGTGTATGTTGAAGTTTAAGATAGACTTGGCAGTAGAAAGTATATTGTTTAAATGGATAAAACGAGCTATGTGTAATATCTGTAAAGGGAAAGTGTTTCCATGGTATATCAATCCTACTTAAGTTGGATCAGTGTAGTTTATATGACACACTAGTAGCTTGAATTAAGTACTTGTGAGTGTGAGTTGTGTTTTGAAGTATATGGCTTGAAAATACAAAGTACATTAACTTAACTGGCTCGATAGATGTACAAAATACTTTTAATACTCTTATGAAAAAATTACAAAAATGGTCAATGTGTTTGTCATTTCATGTGGTTTTGGTCCAAAAATGTTTCGTGGTGCACAATTGGTCCAATCTTGAATCTTTTTGTGATTTTGGTCCCTATCAACTTGAAAAGACGATTATACCCCGTATATTTGTTTATGCAATTTTTTATATTCGTTATAGACAAACAAAAGAAGAAAAAGAAGATCGAGCTGAAAGAGGGAATTGCAACATCCGATAAAACTATAAACAAAAGGACGTACACGATTCTCCTCAGAGGAATTTAGGCAGCTACTAATAGAAATCCCTTTACGGATTTACTAGTGGATTATAATAGAGATTATGACATCAAATCCTAGTAGATTATAATAGAGGAATTTTGCAGTCGTGAAAGTAGGTAAGATAAATCCAATCAAACCTTGATGAAAGTAAACTAGGAAGAACATCCTTGGCAACGTGTCACATCAATCACCCAATTATTTCCTCTCAACAATGGAATCAATTATTAACAATCAATTAGAGTGACGAGAAGGGGAACCGCCAGCGGAAGCATCGGCGGTGGCAGCACAGATGAGAACTACAAGTTATAGTATGCAAAGATCATTCAGAAAAAAGATCAAAGACTACTATACAACTCCGAACACCGTCCAACACTTACCATTACCAACATCTCCGCCACCACCACTATGAATTTCGCTAATTTTTTCTTGTATGTATGGAATTTTCTCTCTAAAATGGGATTAGATGCTACGAAACCCCCACTGGTGCCAATGGGAGAAGAGAACTCACCAAACCGGTCCTTCTTCACTTCTCCGTTTCGATGCCAACATCACAACCACAACAATAAAACCCTCCAACACCACTGTTCTCCTATTATCCATCCTCCTCAGTAAACTTACTCACCCAGTCGTCATCCTCATGGGTTCTGATTCAGCCTTGCCTACTAAAATCAAAGGCATAAATTCCTTTCACAACTACTGTCACCTATGTAGCAAAGCCTTAAATGTGGTAGTAGTCACTTGAGGAATAATAGAGTGGTCAATTAGAAAGAGTCTGTGAAAAGGTCAATCTTACCTATAGAAAGAGAAGGCGGGGTGGGGTGATGACTTAGGAGGGGAGAGTGGGTTCTCCTTTTGGTTTATTTTAATTAAAAGAATAATTTAAAAATAAACTTTTTTTAATAGGCATATTAGTCATTTCAGGTAAGGTTTGGACCATAAACACAAAAAATGTCAACCAAAATGACGAAAATTACAAAAAGATCCAAAATTGGAAAGATGGTGCACCACGAAAGCTTTTTAAATCAAAACCACATGAAAGTGACAAACGCAAGGACCATTTTTGCAATTTTGTCTAGTTTTGTAGATGTTTCTTTGGTTTTGGAACTTAAAGGACTTAAAAGAATTTTTATAAAGATTAAAGGTTTTTGCATAAG
>CM042010.1:17566967-17600613 GCA_023525715.1 Cichorium intybus
GGAAATTGAAGCGAGAATTAGTTTGTCATTACAATACAATGAAATGAAGTACCAAGTTGTGATAATAACTAGTAGTGTATATTGTATTCTACCTTAGGTCCGGTCGTTGTATATCTTTATATTTAGGCCCAATTGGCATTTTGTAAGTATTTATACTCTTCGTTAATGCAATAATTATATTCAAACCAGGAGGGCAAATTCACTCGCGTTTCCCAACAAATATATTACTTAATTAAAATTAAAATATTAATAAATATATATTGTCAAAAAATTAATTCATTGTCATTAATTATGGAATAATTATTCTTATATTAAAACAAAACGTTGATGTAAATTATTGATATTATTGATATTATCTTTAACCGTAAGATAAAAAAGAGACATTTATTTGAAAGTGGAAAATAAATAATTTATAATAAAATTCAATTAACGAAATAATATTCACATTATTATGTTTCAAAATAAATATTTAATTTATTTTGCATCATAATTATGTATCTATCAATAATAATTACAAAAGAAATATAAATATAAACACAAAGATATTATATCATTAGTAAATACCATCTCCAATCTCGATATACCATCAGCGAATACCATCTTCAATCTCAGTATACTATAGACGTTTGAATTTTGCAGTACAAAATCTGATTTTCGTAGTACAGACGTCTGGATTTCGTAGTCAAAGTAAAAGCAGTATATAGGTCTACATTTTATAGTACGAAACTATTATTTTCGCAGTACGAATGTTTAAATTTCGCTGTACGGGCATCCAAAGCACAGTAGTTCAATGTCTAATAAATATTTATTAATTTTTACCATTTTCAACACATATTCTTCTAGTGGTCAATTGGAAATGTAATTTTGTTACCTATATTCCATATTTAATTTACCTCGAAAATGGCTGCAAATATACCAATACGATGGACTACTAAAGAGGACCTTGCATTGGTACGTTCTCGGCTTAGGGCTGATGAGGATAATATTGTCGGTCCACCGAGTTGAGTTTGTGGACCATTTTAGACAAGCACGATGAACTTGTTTAATTATGAAGTAGGTTGTGAACGAACGTAGGAATATCTCAAAAGAAAGCGGTTATATTTGGTTTCTTGTAAAATAACCAATCTGCATGGTACGAACGTCTGAATTTTTGCAGTACGGATTTTTGAATTTGGCAGTATGGATCCACTTTTTCTCATTATGGTTTTTAAGGAAAGTACAAGATTTTTGTCAGAAAGTACCTGCTTTTTCGTAAAAGATAATGGGGTTTTCGTAGGGGATGGCTTTGAAAATCCAATACTTGCGAAAATCCATTTTTCGTAGGAGTGGTATCCGATTTTCGCAGGTGCCCTTGCGAAAACCTGAGACCCCAAATGTTATTTTCCGATTTTTTTTGAACTTATATACAACTGTTTTGGCCTCTACATATTTTCACAGGCTACCAAGGATTTTCACAAATGGCCATTGCAAAAATTTCATTAAACGATACTATTTATATATTTTTCACAGGGTGCGAAAACCAAGGCTCTTTTGGTCTTTGACCTTTTTTGCCTAAATCTTGGAAAATATATTAAATAATTATCCTAATTTGTCATTTTCTCATATATTTAAGGATTTTAATTATTCGTGTTATGCCACTTGATTCTTAAATATGTAGTCTAGATTCGTGGATGTTATAATTAATTTTGAACTGCAAACTAAAGTCCTATTGCATGTCGGTTCCACGGTACACTATGCTATAATCACTATACAGTTCTTCTGAAACTAAATGACCCAATATTTTTTTTGTTTGCTTGACGATGGTTTGAGTTCAATTGCGTTGAAGAAAGACTGTGTTGGTCGACAAGTTTTTTAACTTGGAACATGCCTGTATTCTCTAGTCTCACAACCGATATACGCCAAGTACAATTTTTCTGGTAACATGATGTTTGAAACATGTGTTTATTAGAACTAACAATTTTGTACAAAAAACCCTTATTAATACTTTTCAGACCAAATGCTAGTTGAAAAGCAGCTTTGTGTTTAATTTTTTCTTTAGGTTTTTAATCCTTTAGCTTATGTTTAGACTGTGTGTATATATCAGGTCTGGACGTGGTGTAGTAGCCATACCATAGAATAGGGTTTGTCTGTAAGTGTATTCGTCATCCGACTATTCACTTTTTGTATAACGTTTTTCAAGGAAAATATGCATAGACAAAATTATATTGGCTCCCCAAAAGGAAGTAAATTGACATCATCGACCAACGAAAGTACATCTCAGTAATTTGCAACATTAACATCACCAGTATACTTATAAGTTTCTGGATCAACATAATGAACGTGTCTATGATTTTGTGGTTGTAGCGGATCGACATAATGAAATTAAGGTACTACTAGTGTTTCATATGCAAAGTCATATTAAGGAACCCTTTTAGAGATTATAATGCCTGTGTAATTGTTGCTTCCTCTTCCGCTAAATCAGTTTTCGCTAGAGCCTTTTCCTTTACCACTAGATTGTATATCACCAGACCCTTTTCGACAAAATTAGTTTCTGATAACAATGGATTGATTCCTGTATTGTGTTCTATAGTCGGAGCGTCTTCCACTGATCACTATCTACTAGGTACACATGTACAACAGTTGAGACCGAATAACCTTTTCAAATGCTTCACATCACTCTCATTGACTATCTCTATGACATACTTCAATGTAGGGTGTTGGAAAGACAAACTGACATTATTTCTGTTTTCTAAACTCGTCTTCATCTCGACCAAATGTATATATCTAAAAGAAATTCCACGTCATAGTTTTTAACAAATGACCTAACACACCAAATTTTACCATTTGTCGTCTGCCATGAACCACCAACACAAGCCACAACAAAATACTCATCTAGAAAATTTGAAGTCATGTTATTTTTTTTTCAGAGAAATTTGTAGAAAATTTTTAACAATATTATCTATTATAAAATAACCATTCTATGCGTTGTACAACCGTCAGAATTTCGCAGTACGAATTTCTGATTTCTACATCACATATACACATTTTCGCAATACGATTTACAACAAAATAAAGAAAATGCAGATTTTTGTCGGATTTTCACAAATGACATCCGTAAAAATCTAAATGTCGCCTGTAAAAATATGATTTTCACAAGTTATCACCCGCAGGGTTCCAAGTCATCAAATTTTCGCAGGTAATATTTAGATTTTCATATATACCATCTGCAAAATTCAACCAACAAAGATGAAACTTTTGGAAATTCCACAGATTTTCGCATGCAGTCTTGGATTTTTGCAAGGAATGATCTTAGAAATATCCCTAAATCAATATCGTTTTGAGATTTTTGACGACTTTTTCATAATTATTACCTGCAAAATTGCTAACTATTTAGATACGGATAAAATTTTTTTGCCTACTGGTTTGAAAATCAGACAAATTTATTTTTTCTGAATTTTGATATTCTGATAATAATCTTTTTCTTTCTTTTTGTGTCTCCTAAACAAAGTCTCCCGACGACTGGACCCACCCTCACCTAATTCACACTGTAGACTTCCACGGATATCGTACCTGCGCAGCAACTAAGGCTCTCGAGCTGCCTTCTTCTCTGTAGTTTCGTCAAAATCCCTCAAATATAAATCAGCGCAGTCACGTGTATACTGAATTTATCAATTTATATATCCACAAATGCTTTCATTTCCAAACCCTTGGTCAAGACGCGAGGGGATAGAACTAGGTTAAGAACCAAGTAAATTTCAGTACAAATGCTACCACCACTCATTTTCATGAATACACAAATCATGAATTATATCTTAAATCATTGCAACGCCCATGCATATTGCTAAATCACCCAATATTCTGATGGCCTATTGCTTTTGGTGTGTGATCAAGTGATTAATGATCTTATCACAAGTAACCGTGCTGTCCCCACAAGGGTATTCTTTTTTATGATTGACAATATATACCATGTTGATGTTGATACTGTCCAGTTTCGCCACATCATCACTCAATCGTTGATAACAAACATATTGACCAATTTCTTCAATTAAAAGCAACAGTAGTCAATGTATGGATCCTGCGATGATGCCCATTGTGTTTGACACTTTGACTACTTCAATAGTCAACCATTGCACCCAGATCATCTTAACTTTTAGATCTAAGGATTTTTTTTCATTACAGACTGATCCATATCTCCAATAAGCATGGACTTTTCAACGGTTCTTATATTTCTCCTTACTGTATTGGATATTCTTATTTACTATTTACAGAAACATCAGGCGGAAGAGTATACTTCATCCATGTCATCACCATTTGATCAACGATCTCTACATGAAGAAGAATATAAGGATTCATCCTCATCATCACCGTTACTGGATAATCAGTGTCGAAGATTTTCACTTGCCGAAATCAAGTCGGCCACCAATGATTTTGATGATGGGTTTGTAATCGGAAAAGGCGGCTTTGGGAAGGTATTCAAAGGTACAATTGACTTTGTGGAAGGAATTGAAATTGATGTTGCTATTAAGAGGTTGAATCTTGATTCCAGTCAAGGCGCAATTGAGTTCCGTGCAGAGATTCAAATGCTTTCAAAGTTTCGCCATAGTCATATCGTCCCATTGCTAGGATACCATGAAGGAAGTGACAAAAAAGAGATGATTCTTGTTTATGAATATATGCGGAATGGAAGTCTTGAAGATCATTTGCACAAAAGAAGGCCTAACGGAAGTAAATTTTCTCTGCTGACATGGGTTCAGAGGCTCCATATTTGCATAGGTGCCGCTCGTGGTTTGGACTACCTCCATTCGGGTACAGGTGTCCAATCACGAGTCGTACACCGTGACATCAAGAGCTCCAACATCCTACTAGACGAGAATTTTGCAGCCAAAATTTGCGACTTCGGATTGTCTAGGATTGGCCCAGCATATCAGCTGCGCACCACTGATGTTTACACCAACCAGATTAAAGGAACATTTGGGTACATGGATGCGGAGTATTTTGCAACTCACAGACTGACACGAAAGTCTGATGTGTATGCATTTGGTGTGGTGTTATTGGAAGTGTTGTGTGGTAGGCCTGCTCTGGATTTTACATTGGATGAAGAGCAACACAGCCTATCTGTATGGGCAAAACAATGCATTAGAGAAGGTAAAATTGATCGAATCATTGATCCTTCTTTGATGTGGCAAACGAGAGCTAAATTTCTTAAGGAATTTGGGCGAATTGCATATGAATGTCTCCTTTCTCGTTCAAAGGATCGACCCACAATGACCACGGTGCTAGCTAGGCTTGAGCTTGTGTTGGCATGGACATTAAAGAGTGGGCTTAGTGCTCATTATCAGAAACATAGTGGAAGAGCCATATTTATTGAGAAGGCGTGGTCATTGTTATTGGTTAAAGCTCCAAGTAAGTTCAAATTCTTACCTCACATGATGAATAATACCCAAGGAAGATGCATATCATCTAATCTCATGTCGATTAGTGTCTTCAAATATTTTCCTTTGTTTCATTTTTTTTTTTTTTTTGTATCTTGTCTTTAATTCTCAGAAGGCCGTATGAGTTCTCCTACAAAGAAACATGGGCAAAGCATTAACAACAAAAAGGAAGGCATTGCAATTGCTTCTCAGAAGATGTTGCTACCTACTACACAGACAAAGATACCAATCTTGAAAATTTTCACATTTTCTGAGCTACAAAGTGCCACAAGGAATTTTGGGCAGGAAATGTTCCTTGGAGAAGGTGCTTATGGGAAGGTTTTCAAAGGGCGGTTAGAAAGTGCAATGAAGGCTGGTGATGGACTTACTGTGTCCATCAAGAGATGCAGGCCCAACACAGCTCAAGGTCTCATTGAGTGGCAGGTTTGTTTTTTTGTTGCTTCCATTCTCTTGCAATTAAATATTTTTGCTGACTAGGTATACATGTTACAGAATGCATGCATGAGTTAGAGTGATTTTTAATACTTGGCGTATTCTACTCTTACCTTGATTCTATTTTATTCAGTGATTTTCTTGATAGATGAAGACATTTCTTTTTATATGCTTACATATGAATTAGGCTGTTATACATCAAGGCTTTGAAGGTAGCTGTATTCTATAATGTTGTTGACGTTTGTTCATTTGCAGTTCATTCATTCATTGCTTGTACTTTGTTGAATATATTTTCTTTGTGAAACCCCTTTAGATGAATTTTTCTTATATACTTAGATTCCTGAACATACAAGTAGAAAGGATTGCTCCAAAAACATAGTTACTTTGTTTGGTGTTGCATAAAGATATAGAGTACAAATGTAGTCCATTGGCCAAGACCATAATAACCCTAGTGAACCTTAGATAATAAAAACTATTAGTATGACTCTCAAGTGTTAGATGAGTTACTTTTTTAACTTAAAAGATTATTATAATTTTTTTATCGTACAGAAATTATCACTACATGAAACTACAACAATTGTTACGATATTTTTTAATGAAGGAAGTGTATGGAGTGGCAAGATCATGTTGTAGCTAGCTTACGGACTGCACAAAAGGAAGTAAAAAACAAATTGCTAATTTTGTGTGTTTACATGACAGGCAGAAGTGAACATCTTGGGAACAATTAGCCACCCAAATGTCATTAAACTAGCTAATTGGATATTGCAAGGAAGATAAGGAGTTTCTTCTTGTTTACGAATATATGCAAAAAGGAAGCTTAGATATGCATCTCTTCAGAGGTAAGTATTTAAACCAACACCAACAAATATGGCAAATCTTTTAAATTTTATAAACGATGTATTTATTTTTTAAATTGGATTATGTAGAAGGTGTAGAACCACTTCCATGGGACACAAGGATTAAAATAGCCATGGGAGCAGCTCAAGGCCTTGCTTTCTTGCACACTACAGAAAATAATGTCATTTTCAGGGATGTGAAATCCTCAAATATTTTATTGGATGGGGCAAGTAAAAAACTAATCAACTTGTGTCTATGAATTTTGATGTTTTGGAGGTTTGATATTGAAGTTTAAATCTGTATACCATATCAAATTTTATATTCAATCATGTTTCAGGAGTTTAACGCGAAGCTCTCGGATTTTGGAGTGGCAAAGTCACGTCCAGTCAATGGAGAGTCTCATATTTCAACATTCGTAGTAGGCACCTACGGTTATGTTGCTCCTGAGTATATGCTCACTGGTTAGTTTCTCTAATCTCCTTGTATATATAAGCATGGATAATATATAACAAAGGATGTGATGCAACTACAGGTCGTTTATATGTGAAGAGCGATGTTTATGGTTTTGGAGTGGTGATGTTAGAGATTATTACAGGGTTTCGTGCAGTTCATTATTGTCGGCGTTCCTTGCAACGCCATTTGGTAAAATGGGCGAGACCTTCCTTAAGCAGTATGAAAAAACTAGGAAAAATCATGGATCCACGCTTGGAACAAACTTATCCATCACAAGGCGCGATGGAGGTAGCGGAACTCATCTAAAATTGTCTTCATCGGGACCCCAATCACCGGCCTTCGATGGAGAAAGTGGCAGCACGTTTAGAAGAGATCCACTCGATTAAAATAGAATCAAGTTAAAAGGAATTTATGGAGTTACCTGGGTTGTGGTAAAAAGAACTTGATCACATATTGCGAGTGTCTGATTTAGCAAATAATATTATGAATTTAAGAGAAGAAATTTGTTTTACATTTCATTGATCGAACTTTCCTACAATGAAGCCAAGCTAATATATACAAAGGCGGGAACTAGGCAGCTAACAACCCAACGACTAAGTAACTAATGAAATTGCAACTTAAATTAGTAAAACACCCTTACACTCTAATACTCCCCCTCAAGATAGATTACAAGAATGTATGTTCTTCAAAAATACATCTTGGAGTTGAAAGGGACAAATTTGGAGGCTAGAAGAGGTTTTGTAAACATATTTGCAAGCTCAAATGCTGATCGCATAGCTAGGCATGAGTTTTATGGATTGATCAATAACCTTTTTCCATATGAAATAATAATCGATTTCAGTATGTTTTGTTCTCTCATGAAATGTTATATATATATATATATATATATATATATATATATATATATATATATATATATATATATATATATATATATATATATATATATATATATATATATATATATATATATATATATATATATATATATATATATAGAGAGAGAGAGAGAGTGTGTGTGTGTGTGTGTGTGTGTGTATGTGTGTGTGCGTGCGTGCATACGTGCATCCGTCAACCTCTAAAATCCCAAGCTTTAGTTAAGTCATCATTGATCATCACCTGAGCAAATGTCAAAATAAGTTAGGCAATGTAAATGCCTAGTGAGAATACCAGGTGTCAACTCATTTAGAGTAGATGATGTCAATCATCATACTCGGGTCAAACCCAAAAACATCTTAAAACACTCATACGTAAAAAAATGGTTTGAGGGGAAATTTGTCTCCATAACCATCTTAGTCAACATTTTATTCAAATGCAACTTGTAAGAACCAAATCATAATAAATATGGTTTAAGGAAATTTTGTCCTAAAGTCAGCATGGTCTACATTATAATCATAAAACATTGTTTGTTTTAAAAAAAATCATTTCATCATAAAAGGGTAAGTCATATGTTAGATGTATGCATATGCAACTAGCCCATATCCTAAGTCCACCTCAATAAGTCCATCATCACATCAACGGTTCAATGGGCGGTGTAATATTATACATACACTGTCACTTTCAACTAGGATCTCGTGAACCATCAACCAAGATCCACACATGGGGTAGCTAGTCTAGCATGTGCAAAGTGATGATTATCTAGAAATCTAATCACTACATCTTTCATCTTTAGTCAATTTCTATACGAATATCATGAGTGACACTCACATACTCTCATCCTAAATGAATTGCATATGAAGGATGTAACTTTGGTTTTAAAATCATCTTTTACCATCTTTAGTTTGCCATTCAAAATAGATTGGTATGAATGCACAAGTATACAGTGTTGTATAGCACGAAACATATACCATAATTTCATGAAAATCTTTTAAAACGACTCATACCATAAAATAAGCTTAGGAACATGTACTCCAGTAAATTCATTTCAATTGTAGTTACAAGCTTCCTACTTCACTAATGTTTGCACCAAGGTTCACTCTCCGTGTATAAGAAAAGAAATGAACTATCACTATAAAGTCCTATATGTTTAAGAGGGTCTTAAAGTCTTAAAAAAATCCTAGGTCATTGGTTTTCCATGCTAGGATGTTAAACACTAGCGATTAAAGCCCCAATGAAACACTACACTTAACCAAAAAACAACACAGAATCGGCATAGGGGCCACACGAGCCATGCAATCCAAGGCTAATGTAACGCCAAAATGTATTTTATTATGTAATTACAATAAAAAGGGCAAATTGGTCATTTTACCTTAGAAGGGTAATTTGGTCTTTTGACAGAAAAGGACTTGTGTTGTAATAATATTTTGAGTCTTGGACTTAAAATGTTATAAAAATCTAATTTTATCATTTATTTGGTAAATTGTGGCAAATGTGCTAGAAAGGCAACTTCAAGGACCAAAATGTAAATTTTGGAGGTATATAAGCTTGGAAGCTTCTCCCATTGTGTGCAGAAATTAGAGAGCTACGGGAGAAGATTTGTGGCAGAGAATTGGAGCAATTTTTGAAGAGTTCTTGAAGATTTAAGTTGGAAAATCGGATTATAGCATTCAAGTGAGGAATTGGAAGCTTGAAAGGTAAGTATTCCAAGTTCTTGAGTGTTTGTTCTTGAGGAATTGTATAGAAACTGAAATGTGCAATTTCAGTTATGAAATTATGTGATAAGTAGCTTAAAACTTCCATTAAGTCATGCTAGTAAAAACTTAATTCAAGAAAATGGAAGTAGGTTGCTATTGTTCAAGAATTTAGTTTTGATCAAGAACCCTAGATGGTGAATTCTTGGGATGAACTTGATTCCAATGGATTAAAATGGGTTCTAGATGCTATAATGACTGAAAGAAATCATTAGAAGCAAGTAGAATTCAATAATTTCGTTTTTGGAGCTAAAATGCAAAAACGGGAAATTGTATAAATGATTTTGAATTTGATCATTTTATGGTTTAAAATTTGATATTAATGGAAGGTTTTGGTCTTGGAACACTTCCTAGCAGTTCAGTCGAGCATTAAGTGCTTAATAAGGGGAAAATGGGATTTTTAGCTCCAAAATCGGAGCTCACTGCCTGGAGTCGCCAGGATCGCGACCCGACCCAGGGGCCGATCGCGACCCGATCTCGCGGCAGCAAGCCTGGTTGCCTCTGTTAAAATTTGGTCAATTTTCCAACTTTGATTTCAATGCTAGGCTTATCCGATTGACCTGAAATTTTGAACATAGGTTTAATATGGTATGAAACTTCATACAAAATTGTCGGAATACGTATACGATCTCCCGAAAGTACTGTAGCAGAATACGCGTATTTCGGGACGTATATTGGAAATTTTATAAGAATGGTTATTGCTTGGAATTGGTTCTATATTAGACTTGTATACATTAGAATCAATTAAAATGATTATTAACCTATAATCATTGTGGAAATGAATGAATTATAGGTACGGGACAAGATCTCGCGAAACACTTTGAAAGACAAGAACCGCTAAGAGCTAGCTGTAGCAAACTTTCAGGTGAGTAATCTTGATTATATCTAGTATGATATATTGGTGCAGCCTTGTTGGCTAAGATTACTATCGTTGATATTAAATGGTGCGGTCTTAGGACCATGATATCGGGTTATTAAACCCAGTTGGTGCGGCCTTCAGGCTATGACTCCGGTGCGGCCTTCGGGCTATGTCTCCGATGATTGGTGCGACCTTCGGGCTATGATTTTGGTGCGGCCTTCGGGCTATGATATTCGGTGCGGCTTTTATGGCTATGATTACGGTGCGGTCAGTGATGACCATGATTTTAGGGACAGAAATTGTTAAGAGTTTAATTGTTGTTATTCTCTTGTATATGCATATTTGATTGCTTGATTACTCATTGGGCTTTGTAGCTCACAGTTTGTTTGATATGTCCATGCAGGTGAGCGTGACCCTGCTAAAGGAAAAGACAAAGTCCGTGACTGAGGACTTAGTGTTGAAGTTATACCGGCTTGAAGAATGTATAATATTTATGTATTGTACTTCATGATACTCTTGTGCTCGAATTGTATTAACTAATACCCCTTATTCTGTTTTATTTGTAAAATATTTGGTTTGAAAAATGAAAAATTTTTGGGGTGTTTTTGGTTAATAAGTCGGGTGTTACAGCTAAAAACCCACATAGGCCACGTGAGACATTAAGTGGCTCAAATTTCGAATTTATATTGTGCACGGGTCATGTGAAATCAGTGCACTCAGCTATGTAGGTAGCGTGAAGTCTGGACACAATTCCATAATTTCATTTTCTTGCCCAAACATGTCCAAATGTATCCAAATACTACCCAAACTTCTAAACAACTAAGGAATGGCTATTTCCAAGGGTTCTAACAACAATTTACATACAATTTCCTCAATGTTCATGACTTGTTAATTAAGCTCTTTACCCCTTAATTTCCTCATTTTTTTTCATTTGACATTAAGTCAAGTATGAGCTCCAAGTCATTCATCACATTGAAGTACCTCACTTAACCCGTTAAGAACCTGATTAGATGGTCACACCCTCTAAGAAAAGCATCCTAAAACTTTTAGTACTAGTTATAAACCATGTAATGATGATGAAATGAAATGCTACTATTAAGTCTTCCATTAAGTGCTTAATAAAAAATTGTAAATTGTCAAAATATGTGCTAATGTGGAAATATGCAGATGAAGTCATTTCATTAAGTTCTTAATAATATTTATGTGTGGTAGTGATAAATAAACAAGAATAAAAATAAAAATCTAATGGTGGTTGTTGGTAGAAGAAAAAGTTATGATTTTAGTCTTACTTTGTAATTGAATAACTCAAGAAAGGCAAAGAATTGATAAAATACTCACAGTGTGAAAAAATGAAGTTCTTGAATACACAAGAATATAGGAAAAAGGATGGAAGCGTTTGGAGTTAGGATGAAGAAGTTATGATGGATTTAAGTTGGCCCAAAACGGTTAAAAATCAAGAAATGATCAAGTTTGGACTTGAATATCTGAAAATATAATTAGAACTGGAAGAACTTTAGTAAGAGTAAGCTATAGTTCTTATTTTTAGCTTTTTTTACATATATGGTTTGCAGAAAATGGATAAAATATGATAAAGTTATGACATTGAGAAGATGGAAGTAAACTGCATTTGAATGGAGAAAAGTTAGGAAAAACTTTCAAAGTGCTGGAAGGTAGTTGCGCGGGTCGAGTGAGAATAAGGAAAGAGTCACGCGGGTCGAGATTTTTGGGAAAACAAATTCGGACTTCATGCAGTCGTACGCGGGCCTCATAAAAATTGCAAGGGAAGCCACACGGGCCGCGTGACATGTATGCTGGCATTTTTCTTAAGTGCATAAAGGCGTGTGGACACACCGTTTTACCTCATCTTTGACACTTAGATAGCTCTAGCAAGTTCCAAGTGTTTCCCACTATTACTATGTACCATATGGACGGGTTTGTGGCTTAAAATCAACAATTTCTTCATCATTTTCACTAAAAATCTCTCCCAATGTGTGCTTGGTGTCTAAGTGTGTGAAGTTCAAATCAAGTCATTAATTCAAGTGAAATCAAAGGGCCTTTTAAGGTAAAATAATTCTAACAAGGTAAGAAACACTTCCATCCAATTTATTTGAGTTAAGTTTTCATGAATTGGATTGTAGCATGAACCCTAATTTTTGGGAAGTTAGGAGTTTTATGAAATTGATATTGATATTGTGTTTCTTATACTTAGATGATGATTAGTTAACAAAAGTTTCATTCTAAACACCATGGAATCATCAATTAAGCAAACTCATATGGATGGATGAAGATTGGGTATTAGACAAAGTAATCAATGTTATGGATAG
The DNA here is from genome assembly GCA_023525715.1 of Cichorium intybus. Classification (NCBI taxonomy): domain Eukaryota; kingdom Viridiplantae; phylum Streptophyta; class Magnoliopsida; order Asterales; family Asteraceae; genus Cichorium; species Cichorium intybus. The sequence continues at coordinate 17,579,914 of CM042010.1, forward strand.
ATTTTGATTTAGATACGATAGTTGAATATGATTAATCAATGAATTGATGATGTAATTGTAATTCTTTTTCAAGAGTATGCTAGTAAAGTTTTAGTATGGAATGGTAATGAGGTTATGAATGTAGTTTTGAGATTTCTTTATGTAATTTGCTTGAGATTATGATAATGGTAATGGATATACTTGTAAAAATGATTAATTGTGTTATGATCATGAAATGAAGTAAAGTATCTTATAGTCATGGCAAAGTGATTTAATGGATTAAGTGAATGAGGGAATTCTTGATAGAAGAATGTATTTTATGTTAGGTATTAATACATGCATGTTATCTAAAATCCCCGTAGGTGGTGATCAAGGGGTTCAAGATCAAGAAAAGAGAAAAGGGACTTTGGAGACATAGCTAAATTCTCCACAATCTTGGATCAAGTTTATTATTGAAGTTTCCTATATTCATTATTTTGTGAGTCCAATTATTTGGTGCTTGGTGATTTTAAAGTTACTTATGTTAAAAAGTTCTATTTTGGATTTGGTCTTTTGGTTGTGGAGGTTACGTGTGTTGAAGTCCGAACTAGATCTCTCCTGAGATGGAAAGATCCTATAGACTCTACTTGGACGGTACCTCCCATTGAGTAGAGGTGAATATGTTTCCCTATATTGGATTTGACATAGACCTTTAGTAGTTCGGTGGCTTTCCGATACACTTGGTCCCCATCCTTGGTAGTTTGGTGGCTTTTTGATACCTTGGACCTCTACTTAGGCATGACTTATAAAGTAGGTGTGTCCCACTTTATAAATGAGTGTATAGCACGAGGGCGCCCGTATTATTGTTTTGGGACTTTTGTTTTGAACATGATTATTGTTTAAGTCTTTGGTCTAAATGTGTTCTTGTTACTTATGTTATTAACTTGATCCTATATTTCTAATATTACAAGTTCACAAGGAGGAAGTAAACTTTTATATCATGGAAATGCTTCCTTTAAGTTTTAACATCCATGTACTCACGGGATGTAATAACTCACGTATTTTTATGTTTAAACTTGCTATGTACCCAAGTTACCAAGACACTTAGTGGAAGCTTTTGATGAAGCCTTAGAGGATTTTTGTATCTTTTGGGTTTAGACTTGTTATGTACTTAGATTGTGGTTCTCGATCTTCAACTTGTAAACCCATACTACTTATGTTTTTGTGAATCACAAGTTGAGGTTTTTGTCAAACCACCTTTTGAATGTATGTAAAACTTTTAAAAATGTTGATAAAAGTATTGAAATAAATAAAATGTTAAAATAAAAAAAACAAAAAAGGACAATATAGTCTTTTCATATGGACCATTAAATGTTTGCAAACCAGAAGGACCTTCAGTGTTCATTTTGAAAACCACAAGGACTACCATGTTCATTTTCCAATACTTGGACCAATACTATAACCTTAAGGAAACCATAGAGAACTATGGTGTAATTTACTCTATTTTTTATTGTAACCTGATTTGTGCTACTTTTGTATGGTTTCACATGCATATACACAAGAACAAACTGATGCACACACCATTGAAGTTGTGACCAAACTTGGTGACTTAACAGGGTAATACACAAATCATTGCACTTTGTGTGCAATGTATGTTCTTGATAGTGGTTTGCATCATTATTCTTTCTTTCTATTCACTGTGACAACTTAGAGAGCAATATCCCTTAAACCCATGAGCAAACATAAAGATATTCAAGTAATTAAAACCTCGTCAATCATATTCAACTAATTTACTAAAATCTTAAACAAGCGTGAATTGTCACTTACTTGTGCTTGTCGTCATTGTCATTATCCATGAAAGCATGCCTTGTATTTCGTAATTTTGCTATGGAGCTGCCTTTATATCTAATCAAATATCCTCCTTTCATCTGAAACTGAAACCCGAAAGTAAACTCAGATTTCTCTTATTCATCAAACACACTTGGAGCTTCGAAGAATTGGCTTTTCTTCGAACAACTGTATCCAGACTATTCTCCTGAATATCAATAATCCATGACTACAAAACAAAATCATTGATTTATCCCAAAACCATCAATTTATTCCAAAATAAAGAGAATCTAATAAAACAAAAACTTCATAAAATTCCTAAATAGAAACTCAATTCGCCAGGTCACGGTTCCTTCAAAAACAATTACGTACTATGTCAAAATTATATATATTGGGATTGTTGATTTTTCCAGCCCTCCATTCTAGAAGCCATCCTTATTGAATAAGGTGGCAAACTTTGATCTTTCCTTCTAAATATTCAATGTGTTTATACTATAGATTTAGTGGCTAGTTTAGCTATAAATAGAGGCTTAAGTTTCAGTTCTTAGACATCCAAAAACACACCAAAACATATAGAGTTAAAGAGAAACACTTAGAGGTTAAGTGTTAGAGAAAGGGTTGGTTTTTTGTAATAGTCGAGTGTGAGAGTTGCTCCTCCTATTGTAATTCTGTTCTAGTGTTAAATAGAAGAGTTTTCCAATCCCAACAAGTGGTATCACAGCCTCGTTTCGGTACCGATCATTTTTTGGTCGAAATGTTTTTTCCTCAAAATCGATTTCTGGGCACACCATTGTAAAGTACTCATTCCCACTATTCCGAAAATATTTTTTTCGGAATTTTTCGACCACCGGAAGACTTCCAAAAGTCCGGTCAAAGGTTTGCCGGAATAGTGGCTGGAAAAACCAATTCGCCGGAAAACTCGCCGGAGAAGACGATCGAAGAAGACGACACTGTAGCGACACTGTAGCAAGTTTCAGAAAACTGCATTTTGGCCCCCTGAAATTCCAGAAAGTTGCAAACAGGTCCCTCTAATTCTATAAAACTCCGTTTTGGTCCTAGTTTTTTCTGAAAGTTACAATTTTGGTCCTTATACTTCTGAAAAGTTTCAGAAAGGTCCCTATATTTCAGAACCTTCCAGTTTGGTCCTTATAGTTTTCTAAATTATAAATTAGCCCCTGTACTTCTCAAAAATTACAAATTAGCCCATAACTTTTTCAAAAAGTGTATTTTGACCCTGAAAAAGTATATTCCACCTATTTCGACCCTTCCAGATATAACCGTGAGCTCGGTTTTGCCTAATTCTATCCCCAAATTTTACAAAACGCAAACTACAAAGTCTTTCTCATGGAATCTACAAGTTCAGATATAATGGTCCGACTTACGCCCACAAATTATAATATGTGGAAGCCGAGGATGGAAGATTTGATTAATCTAAAGGATCTAGCAGAACCTTTAGAAACCAAGGGAGTAAAACCTGAAAAGACAACAGTCGACGTCTGGACGAGAATGAATAAGAAAACCGTGGCACAAATTCGACAATGGATTGACCACAGTGTTTTTCATCATGTCTCTCAAGAAACAGACGCATACAAACTCTGGGAAAAGCTTGAGAGTGTCTATCAAGCAATGACGGCACACAACAAGACCCTACTAATGAGGCGCCTGGTAAACCACAAGTTATGAAGTGGTACATCCATAGCCGAGCATACGAGTCAGTTCCAAGATCTCGTAAATCAGCTCAGTTCTGCCGAATGGGTTCTCAAAGATGAGGAGCAATCAATATTGTTGCTAAGTTATCTACCTGATCATTGGAAAACACTTGTTGTTACTCTCAGCAATTCTGCCCCCGGTGGCAAAGTGACAATGGAGATGGTCACGGACGCTCTCATGAACGAGGAAGCCAGAAGAAAAGAAGCTGGTACAGACCAGTCATTTGCCCTCGTAACAAAAAACAAAGAAAGAGGCGGAGGTAGAACTGGTGGCAGAGGAAGAGGTCGAGGTAGAGGCAGACGTGGTCAAAGTAGAGGAAGATCTCAAGTTGGAGGAAGATCAAAAGAAAGGGGAAAGTCTTCAAGTACATGGTTTGAAGGCCACTGCAACTACTGCAATCATTATGGCCACAAAAAGAGCGATTGTCGAAAGTTTCTATGAGAACAGGCTGAAACGAGTACTAGTTCAAGCAAGGAGGATGGTGAGACCATGGTCAACATTTCACAAGACATTGCCCTTGTTGCATGCGATGAGGATGCATGCCTACACGTAGGCGCTCATGATGACGAGTGGGTGATTGATACCGCTGCATCATATCATTCCACTCCGGACCGAGATTTATTTGCAACATATAAATCCGTAAACCATGGTACCGTGAGGATGGGAAACACCAGTTCCTCTAACATTGTTGGTATCGGTGATGTACATATAAAGACCAATGTAGGGTGTACATTGGTGTTGAAAGATGTTCAACATGTTCCGGAGCAAAGAATGAATCTTATCTCAATTGGAGCACTTGACCTTCAGGGCTATGACAACCACTTCGGAAATGGCAACTGGAAGTTGTTAAAAGGCATTATGGTCATTGCAAGGGGAAAGCTTTGTGGTACTATTTATAAGTCATATGCAAAGTTGATTCAACCAAGTCTCAATGCAGTAGAAGAAGAGACATCACCAAATCTATGGCATAGAAGACTAGGCCACATGACTGTGAAAGGGTTAACAACTCTTGAAAAGAAGAAGTCCATTTCCATGGAAAAAGATGTTGCCCTGGATCCTTGTAAATACTGCTTATTTGGGAAACAACACAGAGTTTCCGTTAGCTCCACAAGAAATAAGCGCTCTGAGTTGTTGAGCCTTGTCCACTCCGACGTATGTGGACCCATTGAAGTAGAATCCCTTGGTGGAAACAAGTATTTTGTGACATTCATCGACGATGCATCACGAAAAGTATGGGTTTATTGTCTCAGGTCGAAGGATCAAGTATTTGATCGTTTTAAGGCTTTTCATGTAATGGTGGAAAGACAAACTGGCAAGCAGTTGAAATGTCTCAGATCAGATAATGGAGGTGAGTACTATTCTCGTGAGTTCTCCACATATTACACAAAATATGGTATCAGGCATGAAAATACTGTCCCACGAACCCCACAGCATAACGGTGTAGCAGAACGAATGAATCGTACCATTGTTGAGAAGGTCCGATGTATGATCAGTGCGGCTAAATTACCAAATCCATTCTGGGGTGAAGTTGTATTGACAGCTTGTTACCTTATAAATAGGTCACCTTCAGTTCCATTGAATTTTGAAGTTCCAGAAAAGATATGGACAGGTAAAGACATAACATATTCTCACTTGAGATATTTGGGTGCAAGGCGTTTGCACATGTGTCAAGTCAATTGTGGAAGAAGTTGGACCTCAAATCCACTCCATGCATCTTTATTGTATATGGAGATGAAGAGTTCGGGTACATGCTATGGGACCCAGAACTAAAGAAGGTTATTCGAAGCAGAGATGTTGTTTTCTATGAATACCAGTATTATGATTTCAAGGCATCGATTAACGAGCAACAAAGCTTCAAAGTTCTAGAAATGATATCTGAAACAAAAGATGATGTTCCGACCGATGAACAGAATAATGAAGTTGATGATGAAGATTAAGGAGGTGTTGAGCAGGGGGAGCTTCCACCTCTTGATAATTCAGAGTCATTGCCAGATGTTTCTAATGAAGAAACTCAAGTTCGACGATCTGATCGAGTTCGTGTTCCTTCCTCAAGATACCCAACTTCAAACTACATCCTTCTTACCAGCGAGGGGGAGCCAGAGAGCTTTCAGGAAGCTCAATCTCATATTAACAAAGCCAATTGGCAGAAGGCCATGGAAGATGAAATGAATTCTTTGTAAGAACCCGCAAAATTGTAAAAAAAGGGTAAAATAGTCTTTTGACACGTTATAAGACTATTATGTAAAATAATATGTATTTGTGAAATTATAATAAAATAAATAAGAGATTATGTGAAATTTGAAGTTTTATCGCGTGAATAGTGAAATTTGGCCAAAAAGGGCAAATTGGTCATTTGACATGAAAATGACCAAAAATGTTAAGAAAATGTCAAGTTGGAAGTTAATGGAATATTGTTGCAAGATTTTGAGTCTTAGGACTATTATTGCAAAGAAAGTTGAAGATTAGGGGTTAAAGTGAAAATATTTTATAAAACTAAAAATATAAATAAGAGAGAATTATCACTCTCATTCTCCAGAAGTTAGTAGAACATTTCAGAGAGAGCTAGAGAGAACGAGAGGGAGAGCACGGGAAGAAGAAGAAGTTCAAGAATCTTGGCCAAGGAAATCAAGAAAAGCTTTGGAATTGGTGATTCCAAGCTCCAAGAGGTACTATCCTAGCCTTTGAACTCAAAATTATGAACGGGAATCAAGCTTGGATTTCTGATTTTTCCAGAAATCATGGTTCCAAAGTTATCATCTAGTTTATCTTGCTTAAGAATCACCATAAAAGCATGTTCTAACCATAGAATGTGTAAAAATCAAGAAATGGTGATTTTTGCTCAAGAACCCTAAGTCACGGGTTTGAAAGTTCAGATGGTCTAGATGAACCTAACATGTTAGAAATGATGAATTGAACATGTGATGGTTGCCAATTTGATAAAAATGAAGCTTTGAAGCAACAATTGTAAAAATGGGTTTTTAATCTCAAGAACCCTAGAAACGGGTAAAAGAGATGAAACTGATTTTATATGTTTCTTATAGTCTTATTAAGTCAAACATGATATAAGTAATGCAAGAAATCAGTTTCAAGCTTAAAAATCCAACAAAACGATTTTTGGTGAAAAATTGTATTTTCGGAAGAACTTTTGAAGTTTTATAGAAGATTTGATGTTTTTGTGAATCAAAGTTAGATATAAATTGGTAATTAGGGCCTAAGAATGACCCTAAACCAATTAAGTTAAGTATTAAGGGCTTAATGGGATGAAAAATGGGGCTGCAGTTTGGAAAAAACGCCAAAAATGGCAACTTACTATAGATCGCGTCCCTATCTAAGGGGGGATCGCGACCCTATCTCGCGTCTGGAAAAGATGTTCACTTCTATCCAATTTTTCAAGTTAGAAACCATAGGTAGGCATGTCCGTTTGGTCTGAAATTTTTACCATAGCCTTAAAATGGTATGAAAACATATAGGAAATTTTCAAATTCGTAATCCGGCCTTGCGGAAAAACCACTGTAGCGGCAGTGGCCAATCAAGTGAATATCAAAACTTGATTTTTGAAATTTGAACTAGACTTGTCCGATTAACTCCAAATTTGAAACACAAGTCTAATATGGCCTAAGACTTCATGCAAAAGTGTCGGAACTGAAATACGACCCCTCGGGGGTACTGTAGCAAAATACGCGTATTTCGGAGAAAATTTATAAAACGAGTTTATTAATGGTTATACACTTGTTATAACCTAGAGTTGAGACGTATGAGACCTTAGAACTGTAGAGTCAGTGTAGTATGTATTTATTGAGTATTTATATACGTGATACTTGTATAGGTGGTGTCTCGAACGTTGTTGAGCACGGAAAAGGGAAGGGTGTACGAGAAGCTTAGTGACCCGTAGTTACACCAAGGTGAGTTTTATGAGGATTTCTATAGTACATAGCAAAATGTTAGATTTCCAAATGTTTATAAATATTAAAGTTTGGAAAATAGTTTTGAAAGAAGCTCTATACAAGGGCTTAGTATTTTAAACAGATTTTAAAGTATGGTTTGAAAGTATTTTGAAAGAAGTTCCTTATGTGAACTAAGATGTAAAAATCAGTTTTTGGAAAGTATTTTCAGTAAAGAGTTATAAAATGTTTGAGTAAGAGTTGTTTACAAATTGTGTCCCATTTTGACCAATTTGAGATGAAATGAAGTAAGAATTAAAGAAAGAAAGAAGTATGAGCCAGTTGTCCGGACTAGGATCACCCACATAATCGGGGGATCAGAAGACACTACTGGGATGGTACCTCCCGTCGCGAAGTAGTTGTCTAGCTTAGTATACCCTTGTGCTTGAATTCGTTCCAAGTCACAAAGGGGAGACATAATGAGCATAACCGAGTGGGCGGATCTATTCTGTCCCGCGAGGGGAGCTAGTTGAATGAATTAAAATAACTAATTCATTAGTTTCAGTTGGTCACAAGAAAATGAGAAAGAAAGCAGTTTTGAGAAAGAAAGTATTTTTAAAGTTTGAAGTAAAGAAGAAAAGATATTTTGAGATTTATGATATAAATCAGTTTTGAGTAGTTTACTTGTAATATTTCAAGTTTTCGACAGAAAAGTTTTGGGTCTAAACCCATATTACTCACGAGACTTTATGTCTCACGTATACCATTTTTTTAAATGCTATGTACTTAGGTGAAAGGAGCGGAGGTTGCAGTTGGGACCGGTTAATGTACTGTAAGTTTAAATTATGGTTATCTGTATTGAGTCTGTAAAACCCCTCGAGTTTAAGTTTGTAAAATAAAAAAAAATTTAAGTGGCTATTTTATAGTCACAAGTTGTAAAATATGTTTGAAAACTGTATTTGTAATTTAAATATGGTAAAAGAAAAGGGGTGTTACAGTTTTGGTATCAGAGCCATAGTTTAAGCGAATTAGGTTGGAATATCATCATAGGCTTAAACTAGCAAGAGTGATAGTAAAGTGCCATAGTAATATAGAGGTACACTTAGATTTATAGATGTTATAGAGTTAGTATGACTGCTATAAAAATGCAGTCAAGATAAGGAGATAACATGTTACCACTTACGAAGTACTATATACAATTGCTTATTAAACATATATTTTGTTCATCTATATAGTAATGGAAGGCGGAAGACAAGCTGACAGGGGTGAGGGCAGTCACACTTCTTCAAGAGGAAGTGGACCACATGTTATTTGAAATGATGAGGCTGAGCCAAACCCACCACCACAACCTGTCACTATGGAAGCAATTCAGTACCTAATCAATAACTTACGAAATGAACTGAAGCAAGATGTGAATAACATAATAGACAGCCGAATGGGTGAACCTAGTGCCCAATCATCACAATAAGTCTCCAAGAAGACGATTGAGGAAGAGGTTAGTGGAGGGAACAATAAGGAAGAAAAGGGTTGTTCTTTTAAGTCCTTTATGGCTTGCAAACCGCCCGAATACCATGGCAGTTTTGAGCCGAATGTGACAATGCGATGGGTCCGAGAAATCGAACAAGTGATGCAAGCAAGCAAATGTGGAGAAAAAGATCAAGTCAACTACGCCTCTCGGCAGTTGAAGGATGATGCTTTGGTGTGGTGGAACACCAAATACAAAAGTTTGGGAAAAGATGTTGTATACGGTTGGTCATGGGCGGAGTTTGTCTCGTGTCTCAAAGATAAATTCTGTCCCACGCGAGATTTGGAGAAAATAAATGAAGATTTCTTAACGATAAAGAAAGGAGATATGACGGTGGACGAGTATACGAATAAGTTTTGCGACATGCTGCCTTTTGTGGGGGAATCTTACCCCAGTGAGCGGTCCCGAATTAACCGCTATGTCCGGGGTTTGCCATGGAATTATGAGTTAGAAGTAAAGAGAGCTGAAACATTAGACGGGGCGATCAATGCTGCCCGAAACGTGGAGGATATTGGGAAACGAAGAAAGGAGGAAGGACCTGGTTTTAGTGACAAGAGGAATATAGTTAGTAGCAGTGGGAACATAAAGAAGAAAGGGAAGATGAGTTCAAGTCAGAGCCGACAGGGAAGTGTAAAGAAGTGCGAGAAATGTGGGAAAGAACACAGTGGCGAGTGCCGAGCGGGATCAAACGCCTGCTTTAATTGTGGCGGACTCGGTCACAAAGCGAAAGACTGCAAAGCCAAGAAAGCCAGTGAAGTGGAGTGTTTTTCATGCCACCAGAAGGGGCACTATAGTTTCAACTGCCCAAACAAGGGAGGAGAAACTGTGGTGTCAACAGCTCAGAAGAAGACAGAACCTCAGAAGGTGAAGACTAGAGCTTTTCAGATCACCAGGGAAGAAGCGAAGGAGACGCACGATGTGGTCTCAGGTATACTACTGATCAACTCGACACCTGCATATGTGTTGTTTGATTCCGGTTCTACATATTCGTTCGTGTCTCATGGATTTGGAGCAAGATTTAAAGTCCCATTAGAATTGTTAGATCTAGTTTTTGAGGTAGAAGTGGCGGATGGGAAATTTGTTGAAGTTCAGCATATGTACCGAGATTGTGAACTTGACATTAATGGCAAGAAGTTCCGACTTAATCTCCTTCCCATTGGAATTAAGTCCTTTGATGTAATAATTGGGATGGATTGGCTTGGTGCAAATGATGCGAAGATAGCTTGTGGACAGAAGAGGGTGTCTGTTAAAACCCTAGGAGCTAAGGTGTACGTATATGGGGAAAGAAGAAAGCACGTGCCAAGTATCATCAGTGTAGCTAAGGCTCGAAGGTGTATCAGGAAAGGATGTGTATCTTTCCTTGCCTATGTGATGACTGAAGACAAAGTAAAACAGACGTACAAAGACATAGAAGTAGTAAAAGAATTTCCAGAAGTTTTCCCGGATGAATTACTAGGCTTGCCACCAGAAAGGCAGGTTGAATTCCGGATAGATCTGGTTCCAGGAGCTTCCCCAATAGCACGAGCACCGTACCGGTTAGCACCAACTGAGATGCGGGAATTAATGTCCCAGTTGCAGGAGTTACTAGATAAAGGCTTCATCAGGCCTAGTTCTTCTCCGTGGGGTGCTCCAGTTCTGTTTGTAAAGAAGAAGGACGGATCAATGCGGATGTGCATTGATTACAGAGAATTAAATAAGATTACTATCAAGAACCGTTACCCGTTGCCCAGAATAGACGATTTGTTTGATCAGTTGCAAGGAGCAGATTATTTTTCAAAAATTGATTTGAGATCAGGCTATCACCAAGTCAGGGTGAAAGAAAGTGACGTAGAGAAGACAGCGTTCCGTACACGATACGGGCATTACGAGTTCCTAGTAATGCCATTCGGTCTTACGAATGCACCAGCGATCTTTATGGACTTAATAAATCGGGTCTGTAAACCATTTCTAGACCGGTTTGTTATAGTGTTCATAGACGACATCCTGATATACTCAAAGAATAAAGAAGAGCATGCGAGTCATCTGCGGTTAGTACTTGAGACTTTGAAGCGAGAACAATTATATGCCAAATTCTCCAAGTGTGAGTTTTGGATGCGTGAAGTGCAGTTCCTTGGGCATGTAGTTTCAATCCAAGGTATAAAAGTTGATCCAGCAAAAGTTGAAGCGGTGATGAAATGGGAACCACCCAAGACGCCAACAAAAGTTAGAAGTTTTCTCGGTCTTGCCGGGTATTACCGGAGATTCATTCAAGATTTCTCCCGTATAGCTGTGCCACTTACACGACTAACCCGGAAAGAAGAGAAATTTAGATGGCAAGAAGAACAAGAAAGAGCTTTCGCTACATTGAAAGAGAAGTTGTGCAACGTGCCTGTCCTTACGTTACCAGATGGGACAGAAGACTTTGAAGTGTACAGCGATGCCTCACATCGGGGGCTTGGCTGTGTGTTGATGCAAAGAGGGAAGGTTATCGCATACGCTTCCAGACAGTTGAAAGATCCAGAGAAAAGGTACACAACCCATGATTTAGAGCTTGCAGCGATCGTATTTGCCTTGAAGATTTGGAGACATTACTTGTATGGTACAAAGTGCAAGCTGTTCACCGATCACAAGAGTTTGCAGTATGTGTTCACTCAAAAAGAGTTGAACATGAGACAGAGCAGATGGCTAGAGCTGATCAGTGACTATGATTGCGACATTGTATACCATCCGGGTAAAGCAAATGTAGTAGCAGATGCATTAAGTAGAAAAGCTTCTGAGAAAAGAATCAAGGCAAGATCGATGCGCATAGAATTGGTGTCCAGCATTATAGAACAGATTAAAGCAGCTCAATAGAAAGTTGAAGAAAGTGGAGACTTAAAAGAGGAAAAACTAGGAAAAGACATTCAGTTTGAGACCAACAGACAAGGGTTGAAGACTTTCAGGAACCGCATTTGGGTACCGAAAGCAGGAGGGTTGAGAAAGCTGATTCTAGAAGAGTCGCATAAGTCAAAGTATTCCATACATCCCGGGAGTACCAAGACTTATCAAGATCTGAAAAGACAGTATTGGTGGCCTGGAATGAAGAAGAGGATAGCTAAGTACATCTCCAAGTGTGTCATTTGTGCACAAGTTAAGGCGGAACATCAGGTCCCGCATGGGGATGCTCAGTCATTGCACATTCCAGCCGGAAAGTGGGAAGATGTAACCATGGACTTGATTGTAGGGTTACCGAGAACAAGAAGAGGTCATGATAGTATATGGGTCATAGTGGACCGGTTGACCAAGAGTGCACTGTTTCTAGCCATAAAAGAAACTACTCCATTGGAGCAGTTAGCCCAGTTGTATACAGATGAAGTATTTAGAAGATATGGTGCACCGTTGTCTATCGTGTCAGACAGAGACCCTAGATTTACCTCTAACTTCTGGAGAGCCTTACAAGATAAAATGGGGACAAGAATTCAGTTAAGTACCGCATATCATCCACAAACGGATGGTCAGAGTGAACGAACAATCCAGACATTAGAAGACATGCTAAGATCATGCGTGATGGATTTTGGAGGAAGTTGGGATGAACACCTGCCATTAGTGGAGTTTGCGTACAACAACAGCTACCATTCTAGTATTAAAATGCCACCTTTTGAAGCATTGTATGGTAGAAAGTGTAGAACTCCTTTATGCTGGTCAGAGGCTGGTGAGACTAAGCTTACAGGGCCAGAGATTGTTAGAATGACTAATGAGAAGATCGGAGTAATTCAAGCCAACATGAAAGCAGCACAAGATCGGCAAAGGAGTTACTCGAATCTAAAGAAGAGACCGTATGAATTGCAAGAAGGAGATTTGGTGATGATAAAAGTGTCGCCATGGAAAGGAGTGGTCAGATTTGGCAAGAGAGGAAAGCTAAGTCCAAGATACATTGGACCTTTTAGAATCCTGAAGAGAGTTGGGTTACAGGCGTTCAAGCTGGAGTTACCACCCGAACTTAGTGGAATACATGATACTTTTCATGTATGCTACTTGAAAAAGTATTTTGGTAAAGAAGAATTAGTAATACCGTATACCGACCTGAGGGTGGAGACTCCTAGCAAACTGATTGAGGAACCCGAAGCCATCCTAGAAATACAGACTAAAAAGCTAAGGAACAAGGATTAACCTTGTATTAGTCAAGTGGAAGCACCCGTTAGGGTCAAACCTAACCTGGGAGACATTAGAAGAAATGAAAAGAAGATATCCGAATTTCACAGATTACGAAAAGATTCCGAGGACGGAATCCGCTTAAGGAGGGGTGACTGTAAGAACCCGCAAATTGTAAAAAAAGGGTAAAATAGTCTTTTGACACGTTATAAGACTATTATGTAAAATAATATGTATTTGTGAAATTATAATAAAATAAATAAGAGATTATGTGAAATTTGAAGTTTTATCGCGTGAATAGTGAAATTTGGCCAAAAAGGGCAAATTGGTCATTTGACATGAAAATGACCAAAAATGTTAAGAAAATGTCAAGTTGGAAGTTAATGGAATATTGTTGCAAGATTTTGAGTCTTAGGACTATTATTGCAAAGAAAGTTGAAGATTAGGGGTTAAAGTGAAAATATTTTATAAAACTAAAAATATAAATAAGAGAGAATTATCACTCTCATTCTCCAGAAGTTAGTAGAACATTTCAGAGAGAGCTAGAGAGAACGAGAGGGAGAGCACGGGAAGAAGAAGAAGTTCAAGAATCTTGGCCAAGGAAATCAAGAAAAGCTTTGGAATTGGTGATTCCAAGCTCCAAGAGGTACTATCCTAGCCTTTGAACTCAAAATTATGAACGGGAATCAAGCTTGGATTTCTGATTTTTCCAGAAATCATGGTTCCAAAGTTATCATCTAGTTTATCTTGCTTAAGAATCACCATAAAAGCATGTTCTAACCATAGAATGTGTAAAAATCAAGAAATGGTGATTTTTGCTCAAGAACCCTAAGTCACGGGTTTGAAAGTTCAGATGGTCTAGATGAACCTAACATGTTAGAAATGATGAATTGAACATGTGATGGTTGCCAATTTGATAAAAATGAAGCTTTGAAGCAACAATTGTAAAAATGGTTTTTTAATCTCAAGAACCCTAGAAACGGGTAAAAGAGATGAAACTGATTTTATATGTTTCTTATAGTCTTATTAAGTCAAACATGATATAAGTAATGCAAGAAATCAGTTTCAAGCTTAAAAATCCAACAAAACGATTTTTGGTGAAAAATTGTATTTTCGGAAGAACTTTTGAAGTTTTATAGAAGATTTGATGTTTTTGTGAATCAAAGTTAGATATAAATTGGTAATTAGGGCCTAAGAATGACCCTAAACCAATTAAGTTAAGTATTAAGGGCTTAATGGGATGAAAAATGGGGCTGCAGTTTGGAAAAAACGCCAAAAATGGCAACTTACTATAGATCGCGTCCCTATCTAAGGGGGGATCGCGACCCTATCTCGCGTCTGGAAAAGATGTTCACTTCTATCCAATTTTTCAAGTTAGAAACCATAGGTAGGCATGTCCGTTTGGTCTGAAATTTTTACCATAGCCTTAAAATGGTATGAAAACATATAGGAAATTTTCAAATTCGTAATCCGGCCTTGCGGAAAAACCACTGTAGCGGCAGTGGCCAATCAAGTGAATATCAAAACTTGATTTTTGAAATTTGAACTAGACTTGTCCGATTAACTCCAAATTTGAAACACAAGTCTAATATGGCCTAAGACTTCATGCAAAAGTGTCGGAACTGAAATACGACCCCTCGGGGGTACTGTAGCAAAATACGCGTATTTCGGAGAAAATTTATAAAACGAGTTTATTAATGGTTATACACTTGTTATAACCTAGAGTTGAGACGTATGAGACCTTAGAACTGTAGAGTCAGTGTAGTATGTATTTATTGAGTATTTATATACGTGATACTTGTATAGGTGGTGCCTCGAACGTTGTTGAGCACGGAAAAGGGAAGGGTGTACGAGAAGCTTAGTGACCCGTAGTTACACCAAGGTGAGTTTTATGAGGATTTCTATAGTACATAGCAAAATGTTAGATTTCCAAATGTTTATAAATATTAAAGTTTGGAAAATAGTTTTGAAAGAAGCTCTATACAAGGGCTTAGTATTTTAAACAGATTTTAAAGTATGGTTTGAAAGTATTTTGAAAGAAGTTCCTTATGTGAACTAAGATGTAAAAATCAGTTTTTGGAAAGTATTTTCAGTAAAGAGTTATAAAATGTTTGAGTAAGAGTTGTTTACAAATTGTGTCCCATTTTGACCAATTTGAGATGAAATGAAGTAAGAATTAAAGAAAGAAAGAAGTATGAGCCAGTTGTCCGGACTAGGATCACCCACATAATCGGGGGATCAGAAGACACTACTGGGATGGTACCTCCCGTCGCGAAGTAGTTGTCTAGCTTAGTATACCCTTGTGCTTGAATTCGTTCCAAGTCACAAAGGGGAGACATAATGAGCATAACCGAGTGGGCGGATCTATTCTGTCCCGCGAGGGGAGCTAGTTGAATGAATTAAAATAACTAATTCATTAGTTTCAGTTGGTCACAAGAAAATGAGAAAGAAAGCAGTTTTGAGAAAGAAAGTATTTTTAAAGTTTGAAGTAAAGAAGAAAAGATATTTTGAGATTTATGATATAAATCAGTTTTGAGTAGTTTACTTGTAATATTTCAAGTTTTCGACAGAAAAGTTTTGGGTCTAAACCCATATTACTCACGAGACTTTATGTCTCACGTATACCATTTTTTTAAATGCTATGTACTTAGGTGAAAGGAGCGGAGGTTGCAGTTGGGACCGGTTAATGTACTGTAAGTTTAAATTATGGTTATCTGTATTGAGTCTGTAAAACCCCTCGAGTTTAAGTTTGTAAAATAAAAAAAAATTTAAGTGGCTATTTTATAGTCACAAGTTGTAAAATATGTTTGAAAACTGTATTTGTAATTTAAATATGGTAAAAGAAAAGGGGTGTTACATTCTTTGCACAAAAATCAAACATATGAGTTGGTGAAACTTCCCAAAGGAAACAAAGCCTTGAAAAACAAGTGGGTTTTCAAGTAGAAGAAAGATGGAAAAGGAAACATTGTGAAGTACAAGGCAAGACTCGTTGTCAAAGGATTCCAACAAAAGGAGGGAATTGACTTTGATGAGATTTTTTTGCCGGTTGTGAAGATGATGTCGATTCGAGTCGTGCTCGGATTGGTAGCCAGTCTAGATCTTGAACTTGAGCAGATGGATGTAAAAACTGCTTTTGTCCATGGTGATTTGGATGAAGAAATATACATGGAGCAGCCCGATGGGTTTAAAATCCCAAAGAAAGAGCATCTCGTCTGCAAGCTGAAGAAGAGCCTTTATGGTCTTAAGCAAGCCCCAAGACAGTGGTACAAGAAGTTTGACTCGTTCATGGCAAGTCACGAGTACAAAAGAACTGTTGCAGACCACTGCGTGTACTTGAAGAAGTTTCCAGATGGGAAATTTGTCATCCTTTTGCTCTATGTGGATGATATGCTAATAGTCGGTCAAGATGCAACCATGATCAACAACTTGAAGAAGGATTTGTCTAAGTTCTTTGATATGAAATACCTAGGCCCAGCTCAACAAATATTGGGCATGAAAATTATCCGTGATAGAGAATCAAGAAAATTATTCTTGTCACAGGAGGAGTATGTTGAACGTATGATCAAAAGGTTCAACATGGAAAACGCCAAGCCTGTTGGCACTCCGTTGGCAAATCACTTCAAGGTAAGTAAGAAAAATTCTCCTTCTTCTGATAAAGAGAAAGAAGAGATGAAGAAAGTCCCTTATTCCTCTGCCGTAGGAAGTCTTATGTATGCGATGGTGTGTACAAGGCCAGATATTGCTCATGCTGTTGGTGTCGTGAGTAGATATCTAGCAAATCCAGGAAAGCAACATTGGGAAGCAGTCAAGTGGATACTGCGATACCTGAAGGGTAGTTCAAAACTATGTTTGTGTTACGGGGGAGCTAAGCCAATCGTGAAAGGTTATACAGATGCTGATATGGCAGGAGATCTTGATAACAGGAAATCTACATCAAGTTATGTTTTCACTTTGGCAGGGGGAGCTATCTCATGGCAATCCAAGTTACAGAAGTGTGTAGCACTGTCAACAACAGAAGCCGAGTACATTGCTGTTGTTGAAGCTGGGAAGGAACTTATATGGTTAAAACGGTTTCTTCAAGAAATGGGGTTTCCCCAAGCAGAATACATCATTCATTGCGACAGTCAGAATGCTATGGACCTAAGCAAGAATTCGATGTACCATTCTCGCACTAAGCATATTGATATTCGTTATCATTGGCTTAGAGAAGCAATCGAAAGAGGAGAACTGAAGTTATCAAAGATCAATACAAAAGACAATCCTGCAGATATGTTGAACAAGGTGGTGACACAAGACAAACACAAACTATGTGCTGACATAGTTGGATTAAGGATTGTTAGACGGAGGCTGGAGGGGGAGATTTGTTGATTTTTCCAGCCCTCCATTCTAGAAGCCATCCTTATTGAATAAGGTGGCAAACTTTGATCTTTCCTTCTAAATATTCAATGTGTTTATACTATAGATTTAGTGGCTAGTTTAGCTATAAATAGAGGCTTAGGGTGGGGGAGTAGATCTTTCCCATCCCACTGAACCCACACGCCACGTCAGCTTTTCTCTCTCCTCTCACTTCAATCTTTCTCTATCTTTCACCAATCTTTCACCCATGGAACCAATACCCACTGAACCCACGATGCCACATCATATTTTTAATATTAAAATTAAATATATAATACCAAAAATAAGAATTTATATATATATATATATATATATATATATATATATATATATATATATATATATATATATATATATATATATATATATATATATATATATATATATATATATATATATATAGAGGTAGGTTCAATAGAGAACTCCAAAAAGGTGGAGAATTGGAGACCAGATCTCAATCGTCCAAAATTTCAATTGTAGGGTTAAGATCAAAGCGTCGTTTCTGTAAAATATGAAAAGTAATGGAACTAATTTGAAACTTTTAAAAGGGTACAAGGGTAACGAAGGAATTTTATATTTTGGGCTCCATACAATCAGGCTTTTAATTTGGAAATAATCACACACACTCTCTCTTTAAATTAGGGCGTTCATCATCTCTCGCACTCCCTCTTTTGGTGTTTGCTGCTTCGTCGGCAATTGCTCCTCCACCATCGACGACAAGTGCACTGCTGCACCATTGCACCATCTTTGATGTTTGTTGCTCCTCAATCATCGGTGAAATACTCAATGTAGATGCGAAAAAATGCCAATGATAAATTCGAATTGTTATTCAAAATTGAAAAAATCTTTGAAGAAGCAATCGATTGACGGAGATATATTTTGCCGCTTCACAGTTAAAAAGCATCGTAAATTCTCAACTTTTCTCTAGGTTTTTATATTCTCCAAGCTTTGGGAATTTGCTCACTTTTTTACTCGTTTCCGATGTAGTGGATTTTGTAGAATACGTCATATTCCTCTCTGGCATATTAGCTGTTAGTTTTTCCTTTGATTTCTTTCACATCTTATCCTTTATTTTTTTTTTATTATTTTGTTTTTAACTTTTATACGCTTTAACAGATGGAAATCTTGACGGGATAAAGCCTTGGAAATCGAAACTGAAATTAAGAAATCGACAATTCCCAGTACAGGTTCAAAGCCGCAGGTAACTAAATCTATGGTTTTTCTTCTAATTGTTAGAAATTGTCTGAGATGGATGATGATGCACAGGTGATTTAAAATCCTCTATTGAATTTATGGTTTTTGATTGACGAAATCACCGTCATATAGATGGATGATGATGCACAGGTTATTTAAATTTACTGTCAATTTTCTTTTTGTAATTTTCCTAATTTGTTGAACTGATTTTTTCATTCTAAAATCCTCTACTGTCCTGATGCATTTTTTGTTCGTGGATAAATTACCGATCACCGGAAACAAAGATCGCTTCTTTGACCAATCAATTGCTCAATATGGTATTTTTTGCTAACTGTATTTCAATTTCATTTATGATGGCAATTTGAATTTACAAATATAGTTGATGAATCGTATATTTCATTTATGTGGAAAATACGACAGATGCTACACAAAAACAAACTATACGGTGCTCTTGATATTTATGTTTTTGGATTAACAAGGCATTATAATCATCAATGAATAAGACATTCATTGATGATTATAATGTCTTATTCGTTGATGATTATAATGCCTTATTAATTAATAACATATTTCAATGAGGTATTCATGAATGATTACAACCTATAATATGAATTACAGTTGGTATTCATGAATGATTACAACTTAACAGTTGTTATTCATTGATGATTATATAATTTTCTAATTATATGTATTATTAACTGATGATTATATCTACAATTGGGTTCATATTATATATATTATTCACTGATAATTGTATATGTTATTCACTGGTGCATATATCTTTTTTGTATTTCATTTATTTTATTTTTATTCTTTTGTCTGTGTATGATTTTAACTATACTAAGTCTTTCAATGGTGCAGAAACGACCCTCATTTAAGGTCCATAATGCCTCGGGTTATAATGTTGGAATGAAACAAATACCTGCAAATCAAATTAATGAAGAAACGTTAAAGGTTGATGTTTTGAACAGGGTGCAAATCAAATTAAAGAAAGGGAGCTTAAAACTTGATGTTTTAAGATAGGTGTATTCATTGATGATTATGGGTATTCAGTTATGATTAGGGTGTATTCAGTTATGATTAGAGGTTTATTCATTTGTGATTACAACTTAACAATAGTTTTTTTATTTCCACAATTTCCTTATATATGATTACGAATGTATTGAATTTTTTATATTTTCTTTATTCATTTGTGATTACAACTTAACAAGATTGTATAGAAATTATCTTCAATTTGTGTTTTATTCATTTACGATTACAACCATATTGATATATGAATACAAAATGCGTCTATTCATACATGATTACAAATATTCTGATAAAATAATAACTTTTCAATATCATCGATACTTTGATTTATAAAAAAGAAAAAAAAGCGTTTTTTTTTAAAAGAAACTAATTAAATGATAATTTTCTTAATTTTTGGTAATTAAAAAATGGAAAAATAATTGCTTTTTTAGGTAACTATTAATCAAATCCCTAGATTTTAGGAAATTATTAATTAATTTAATATATTATAATTTAACTAAAATACACAATTACTAATATGCCCTTATAAAATGATTGGTTCATGTTTGGCCTCTAGTTCTCCACCTTTTATTGGTCTCTATATAACCTCTCCCTATATATATATATATATATATATATATATATATATATATATATATATATATATATATATATATATATATATATATATATATATATATATATATATATATATATATATATATATATATATATATATATATATATATGTTTGTGGGTTCACCGGGTTCACCATCATCCAACTCATCCCACCATTGCCGAGCCCGACGAAACCGAAGGGGAGGGGACAGCGGTACCGGAGGTACCGGCGGTACCGCCCCAACCTTTCACCCATCTATCGCCGAACCCACAAGCCACTCCGTCCACCCTTAAGTTTCAGTTCTTAGACATCCAAAAACACACCAAAATATATAGAGTTAGAGAGAAACACTTAGATGTTAAGTGTTAGAGAAAGGGTTGGTTTTTTGTAATAGTCGAGTGTGAGAGTTGCTCCTCCTATTGTAATTTTGTTCTAGTGTTAAATAGAAGAGTTTTCCAATCCCAAAAGTGATG
>CM042010.1:17600636-17660607 GCA_023525715.1 Cichorium intybus
CCTCACTCTCAGCAAGGGTGCGTTGACTTATGTGCTACAGGAGACTGGACTACGGTGGTGGGTTTAACTTTGGTCCCAGATGTGTTTTAATTACAAGAGTAAATTACACTTTTGGTCCATTTGGTTTACCCATTTTTTACACATTGGTCCAATCTTGAAAAATCACATATATCGATCCTGTGGTTTGTATTTACTAACAAGCTTGGTTCCTGATGCCATTATCTTGTAATGGATTCTGTTAAATGATGGTGAAATAACTATTTTAATTAAACAAAAAAAGTCTCTCTCTCTCTCTCTCTCTCTCTCTCTCTCTCTCTCTCTCTCTCTCTCTCTCTCTCTCTCTCTCTCTCTCTCTCTCTCTCTCTCTCGGTTTCCATCTTTTAGATAAAAACGTGGTTTCTTTATCTATTATTGGTTCAAATCCAACAATGTGAGGTGAGTTCTTTAAAAATTCATCCGAGGTTTATTTCTTTTAGTTTATATAGTATGTATGTATAATGTATGTATGTATGTATGTATGTATGTATAATGTATGTATGTATGTATGTATGTATGTATGTGTGTATGTATGTAAGTATCTTTCTTAATGATGGTTGCTTCCATTTCTGAAGCAACAAAAAACCAAACACCAAGACCTCCATTTGTTGTCGTATGAGAAAGATGATGACCTTATTACCATTAATAACTCAACAAGATTTAAACAAGACACATTTCTTTAAGATACCTATCTCCTCTACCTTTATCTTTGCATTCTCATTCTTCAAATTCAAAATCATCATTCGTACCGACACCCGCACCTTCAGGAAGGTCCCTATCTCCTCTTGTTTTAAAAAATCTGATTACTCCAGCTGTCAAACGGTCGGTTTCGACTAAACGTAAGAGACCCACCAAGGCCGATCATAATTTGAAACCTAACAACACCGACAGAGAGGTGTCAGCAGCTACTAAACTTCTGGTAACATCTATAAGAAAAAAGCAACGTAATTTGAAACCTAACAACGCCGATAGAGAGGTGTCAGCAGCTACTAAACTTCTGGTAACATCTATAAGAAAAAAGCAACGTCATCTTCTTCCATGATGTGTCTTGGATTAATGTTTGTATACAACTACACGCAAACCAGCACCACATCTTCAACCGCTTTAGTCTCCTCAGTTTTAATCTCTTCCGGTGAGACTTCAACCTTCTGATCCTCAACAGCAGATTCAGCATCGACAACGTTCTCAACTTCAGTCACTTGGGTTTCTTGGACCTTAGTTTTCTCTACATCAACTGCCGGAACCTCCAAATGCAAGAAATCGATTGAAAAAAAATTCATTGATCCAAATTTATTGCAAAATTGATTGAAATAGTGGCTCCGATGCAAATGTAATTTTCATGCGCTTCAGTTTACACAAAAAATTAAAGCGACTGCTGCTTTGATGATTCAACAAATGCATCAAAATGCGACGCATTTGGGATTATTAGATGAAATCTGGTCGGGCCGTTTGCTATTTTTTTAGATGAAAACTGGAACTGACTGCGTGTGCCGTCGCAAAGGAGAATTTACAAGGGTGATGGAGGGTTATCAAAGGTCGGAGGTGGATGGGTGATCGGAATTGAACGAAGAAGTTCTCGTGAAAAAGTCGAGTACATCAAGTTATCAACATCTATTTGGAGCAATCAGATCAAAAACCTAATCCTGTAGCATTCTTTACGAGAGAGAGAGAGAGAGAGAGAGAGAGAGAGAGAGAGAGAGAGAGAGAGAGAGAGAGAGAGAGAGAGAGAGAGATAAAGAGAAAGAGTTTTTTTCTTTTTTAATAAATAAATTAAATAATAAATGAAGGGCAACATAGTCATTTTATCACCACTTAACAGAAAAACTTAACCCTTAATGGCGGGAGGGACAAAATGTGTTAGTAAATACAAACCACAAGAGCCGATAGGTGGGATTTCCCTCGACAGCCCTTGAAACTCCCTCTCTTCAAACCATAGCCTCCTTTGGTGGTTTCAAGCTCCATAACCCTCATTGGAGGATTTCTTGAAGAAGAAGAAGGTGGTGTTGGTGCAAGGAAGCTTTTTTACTTGTGAGAATCAGTAAGAATATTCATTTTTAGAGCTTTGCAAGTGCAAAGCTTCTATTTTGGTGTTCTAGGCTAAATATTGTTGTATAAGTTGCATTTGATGGTATGAAGTTGGGAAATGGTCAATTTGTAGTGTTGTTCATGGATTTGTATGATAAAGGTCTAAAACATTATGTCCCTAGAGGCTTCATTGGAGCTTTTGAACTGATTTTGGGGGTAAGCCAAGCTCCCTTTGAGTGATTAAGCATTGATTGTTTCACTTTTGGACCTAAGTGTGAGATTTGACATGCATGTCGAGAAAGTTTGAATTTTTATGGGATTTCAAACCTTTTTGATGAGTTTGGTAGAGTATTAGCCCTTGACTTAATGAATTAAGTGCTTAACAAAGTTTTGGGATTGTTCATAGTTAGTGTCACTATCTTAAGGAGATAGTTATCTGCCGTTGACTTTGACTGTTGACTTTTGACATTTGACTTTGACCAGTTGGCTTTTGGGTCAACTTGGATGGATTAGAGATTTGGACCGTAGGATCGGTTTTGGGTCATCCAAATTATTGACTTACAACTTTGGTATAAGTTAGGAATTCGTGCTGCTTAGCGCATGAGGATATCGAAAGTAGGGGTGTGTATGGGACGGTTTGGGGCGGTTAATGGTCAAAACTGAACCATAACCAAATGATTCGGTTAATACATTTGTTTAACCATTAAATGATGGTTAATATTGGTTTCGGTTAACGGTTAAATCAGTTAAATTGATTATGGTTATCGATTTATATTGGTTAACCGTTAATATTAGAATATACAAAAACTATTACTCAAGTCTTTGTTTCGATCTTTTTTTTCTACAAGGTCTTTAAGTTTTTTTTTGCTTTAATGTTGTGCTTTAAAATGGTCACATTTAGGTTATAGTGAAAAAGATAACGAGAATCAATGCAAGAATATATATTAGGGACAATATTTGTGAACAGATAAAAGTAATGGAAATTAATCAAGTTAATGTTTCATATTAAATTTGTAACATATAAACTATATATTATTATATTTATGGGCGGTTCGGTTAATATTGGATCGGTTTCCCTATAAAACCATAACCAAACCATTATATTTCAGTTATCAAAAATATAAACCAAAACATTCGGTTTAATAAATGGTTCAGTTTTATTGGTTATTTCGGGTTTGGTTTGGTTTTTTGGTTATTATTCTCACCCCTAATCGGAAGCGTGTAACTTAGAGTTGCGGATTAGGTGAGTCTCCTCACTATACTATATGTGAAGTTGCATGCGTAGGTAGTAAGGTATTGTAGGAAAAAAAGAATGATTGTATGTTGTCGTTAGGACTGTATATGCTTATGTGTAGTCGTATGATTCGTACTTGCAGCTTGTTGATATTGGGATAGGTAGTACCGATTTAGGATTAAGCCAGGTCCCGGGCTAGCACGATGCATGATCGGTCATGCCGGCCAATACAAAGGTGTTGCATGATAAAGGATGATGCATGGCAGGTCGTTTCTAGATTTATGTGTATGAATGGAATGGATCGTGTGGTGTTTTTGGGAACTCACTAAGCTTTGTGTTTACTCTTTTCCACTAAATGTTTTTCAGCTACTTTTCAGAATAAAGGATTGGAGTGCGGCACGACTGTATCGTATCCGACATTTTGGTTACCAAGTCTTCTGCTGGTTAATGTTTTATAACTATTTTGACAAATACAATTTTAAATGTTTTAGTTACTAAACTCGGATCAAATGATTTATTTTTCCAACCCATTTTATGTACCTAAACCGCTTTTGAAAAAGAAAAATTTATTATGAAATTTGGGTCGTTATATAACTAAAAGTAAACTAACTCAAACACACACACAACAAAACACACACATATGGAATTGCAAAAAATATAAATAATTTTTTTCAGTTTTGGTCCCTAATTGACTTATGAGTACAATATTATTTATAGAAAGGTTTACAAAGTACATTGTTATTTACAAAAAGGTTTACAAAAGTACATTGTTATATTACACAAGTTAATTACACACACATACAAAATAGCAAACAAATAAATAAATATAAATATTTTGTTGTAGTTTTGGTCCTTAATTGACTTATAAGTAGCATGCTATTCACAAAAAAAGCATACAAAGTACATTGTTATTTACATAAAAGTTTACAAACTATATTGATATATTAAAAAAGTTAATTGACCCAAACACACACACAAACACAAACACACACATATAGGTTGGTATACATATATATATATATATATATATATATATATATATATATATATATATATATATATATATATATATATGTATATATATATATATATATATATATATATATATATATATATATATATATATATACACAATTTTGGTCCCTAATTGATTTATAAGTACATTGCTATTTACATAAAAGTTTACAAAGTACATTGTTATACTACACAAGTTAACTGAGTCACACACATATAGAAACACACACATACAGAAACACAAATACCCATATAAGCGTATACCATGTAAACAACTTTTTATGTGTTTATATATGTGTATGTGTGTCTGCTAATTCCGTATGTATGTTGTGTGTGTATATGTGGTATATGTGTATACTTTGTATGGGTTTTTCAAAATAGTCATACCAACATATAAATCAAAGTTTACAAATTTGCAAAAAATATATTTTATAATTGACTAAAACATGTTTCAAGTCGGGGACCAAAATAGCAATATATATATATATATATATATATATATATATATATATATATATATATATATATATATATATATATATATATATATATATATATATATATATATATATATATATATATATATATATATATTGCAACTTTGGTCCCAAATTGAAATGTGAGAATGATGTTATTTATAGAAAAGTTTACAATGTACATTGTTATATTACACAAGTTATGTAAGAACCCGCGAAAGAGTCAAAAAGGGTAAAACGGTCATTTGTCACGTTGTATGACTATTATGTGTAATAATATCTATTAATATAATGAGAAATAAAAGTTTATGAGAAATTTGAAGTTTTGCCGCATGAATAGTGAAAAATGGCCAAAAAGGGCAAATTGGTCATTTGACATGAAAATGACCAAAAATGTTAAGAAAATGTCAAGTTGGAAGTTAATAGAATATTATTGCAAGATTTTGGGTCTTAGGACCACTCTTGTGAAGAAATTAGAAGATTAGGGACCAAAATGTAATTATTTTATAAATATTAAATATAAACTAAGAGAGTTATTACTCTCATAATTCAGAAATTTCCTCCAGAGGATTCCAGAGAGCACGAGAGACAGCAAGAAAGAGCAAAGAAGAAGAAGAAATTCCAAGGATTTTTGCAAGAAATTGAGATTGGAATTGGTGATTCCAAGGTAAGGTTTCCTTAGTTTAACCTAGTTCTTGGGTGTGTTCTTGATTTGGTTCCTTGGGTTGAATGGAAACTGAAATTGCAGTTATAAATCATGTGGGTTAAGTAGCTAATGCTTCCAATAAGCTATTAGTTAAGAACTTAACTTAAAAACATGAAAGTAGAATGCTATTCTTGAGAATTTTCAAGTTTAGCCAAGAACTTTAATTCCTGCAATTGATCTATTAAAGTGTTTTTAATAGCTTAAAATGTGTTATTAGTCAAGGGTTTTAGTCCTAGAACAAACCCCATACGATTAAGGACTGAAAGAAGGGCTTAATGGGTGAAAACTGCGTGCTACAGTGCACAAATCGCGACTGAACAGGCCACTGCCCAGGCGCCAGGCGCAGTGCGCCCACGACCAAGGCGGGGTGCGCCCAGGCGCAGTGCGCCCCTAGCCAGGCGCAGTGCGCCTTCAGACAGGGACCAAATTTGTTAAAAATTTCAAATATTCCAAACGCTAGAAACCATAGCTAGACATGTCCGATTGACCTGAAATTTTAGCCATAACCCTAACATGGTATAAGAACATGTCGGGAATGGTCAAATCCGTAATTCGACCTTGCGGAAAAGTCACTATAGCGGCAGAGGCTAAAATTACTATTCATGCCCATGATTTTTAGAATTTGAGCTAGACTTGTCCAATGAACTCCAAATTTGAAACACAAGTCTAATATGGGATAAGATTTCATGGAAAAGAGTCGGAACTGAAATACGACCCCTCGGGGGTACTGTAGCAATATACGCGTATTTCTGAGAAAATCGTAAAACGAGTTTATTAATGGTTATACATTTGTTATAACCTAGAGATATGTTATATGAGACTTTAGCATTATAAAGTTAAATATATTGAGTATTTATATATACTATTTGTATAGGTGGTGCTTCAAACGTTATTGAGCACGGGAAAGGAAAAGCCGTACGAGAAGCGTAGTAAACCGTAGTAAAAATCAAGGTGAGTTTTATGAGGATTTTTATAGTACATAGCAAAATATTATTTTCTGAAAAGTATGATTTCCAAATGTTTATAAATACTAAAGTTTGGAAAATCGTTTTGAAAGAAGCTCTATACAAGGGCTTAGTATTTTGAACGGGTTTTCAAAAGTATGGTTTGTACGTATTTTGAAAGAAGTTCCTTATAGGAACTAAGATGTCAAAAGAAGACTTGAAAGTATTTTTAGTAAAGAATTATAAAATGTTTGAGTAAGAGTTGTTTACAAATTGTGTCCCATTTTGACCAATTTGAGATGAAATGAAGTAAGAATTAAAGAAGTATGAGCCAGTTTTCCGGACTAGGATCACCCACATAATTGGGAGATCAGAAGACACTACTGGGATGGTACCTCCCGTTGCGAAGTAGTTGTCTAGCTTAGTATACCCTTGTGCTTGAATTCGTTCCAAGTCACAAAGGGGAGATAGAATGAGCATAACCGAGTGGGCAGATCTGTTCTGTCCCGCGAGGGGAGCTAGTTGAATGAATTAATAAACTTAATTCATAAGTTTCAGTTGGTCACGAGAAATGAGAAAGAAAGCAGTTTTAAGAAAGAAAGTCTTTTTAAAGTCTGAAAGTAAAGAAGAAAAAGTTATTTTGAGATTTATGAAATAAATCAGTTTTTTTAAGCAATGTACTTTTGATATTTCAAGTTTTGAATAGAAAAGTTTTGGGTCTAAACCCATATTACTCATGAGACTTTATGTCTCACGTATACTATTTTTTTGAAATGCTATGTACTTAGGTGAAAGGAGCAAAGGCTGCAGTTGGGACCGGTTTATGTACTGTAAGTTTAAATTATGGTATCTGTATTGAGTCTGTAATACCCCCTTGAGTTTAAGTTTGTAAAATAAAAAAAAAAAATTTAAGTGGCTATTTTATAGTCATGAGTTGTAAAATATGATTGTAAAGTAAACTGTATTTGTATTAAAATATGGTAAAGAAAGGGGTGTTACAGTTTTAGTATCAGAGCCATAGTTTAAGCGAATTAGGTTGGAATACCATCCTAGGCTTAGACTAGCAAGGGTAGTAGTAGGTTGCCTTAGTAATATAGAAGGCATAGATTGAGTATGACTGTTATAAAAGTGCAGTCAAGATAAGGAGATAACATGCTACCGCTTACGAAATACTATATAGAATTGTGCATTAAACCAATAATTTGTTTATCTATATAGTAATGGAAGGCAGAAGACAAGCTGACAGGGGTGAGGGCAGTCACACTTCTTCAAGAGGAAGTGAACCACATGTTATTCGAAACGATGAGTCTGAGCCAAACCCACCACCACCACAACCTGTCACTATGGAGGCAATTCAGTTTCTAATTGATAACTTACGAACTGAGTTGAGACAAGATGTGAACAATATAATTGATGGTCGAATGGGTGAACCCAGAGCCCAATCTTCACAGAAGTCTCTAAAAAGGCGACCGAGGAAGAAGGTAGTGGAGAAAACAGAAGGAAAGAGAAGGGCTGTTCCTTTAAGTCCTTTATGGCTTGCAAACCGCCCGAATACCATGGCAGTTTTGAGCCAAAGGTGACAATGCGATGGGTCCGAGAGATTGAACAAGTGATGCAAGCTAGTAAATGTGGAGAAAAAGATCAAGTCAACTACGCCTCCCGGCAGTTGAAAGACGATGCTCTGGTGTGGTGGAACACCAAATACGATAGCTTGGGAAAAGATGTGGTTTATGGCTGGTCATGGGCGGAGTTTGTCTCGTGTCTCAAAGATAAATTCTGTCCCACGCGAGATTTGGAGAAAATGAATGAAGATTTCTTAACGATAAAGAAAGGAGATATGACGGTGGATGAGTATACGAAAAAGTTTTGCGACATGTTACCTTTTGTGGGGGAGTCTTACCCCAGTGAGCGGTCCCGGATCAACCGCTATGTCCGAGGTTTGCCATGGAACTATGAGCTCGAAGTAAAGAAAGCTAAAACGCTAGATGGGGCAATCAATGCTGCCCGAACTGTGGAAGATGTTGGAAAAAGAAGGAAGGAAGAAGGACATGGTTTTGGTGACAAAAGGAAGACAGTTAGTAGTATCAGTGGTAACATAAAGAAGAAAGGGAAAATGAGTACAAGTCAGAGCCGACAGGGAAGTGTGAAAAAGTGCAAGAAATGTGGGAAAGAACACGGTGGCGATTGCCGAGCGGGATCAAATGCCTGCTTTAATTGTGGCGGATTCGGTCACAAAGCGAAAGATTGTAAAGCCAAGAAAGCCAACGAAGTGGAGTGCTTCTCATGCCATCGGATGGGACACTACAGTTTCAACTGCCCAAATAAGGGAGGAGAAACCATGGTGTCAACAGCTCAGAAGAAGACCGAACCCCAGAAAGTGAAGACCAGAGCTTTTCAGATCACCAGGGAGGAAGCGAAGGAGACTCACGATGTGGTCTCAGGTATACTACTAATCAACTCGACACCTGCATATGTCTTGTTTGATTCCGGGTCTACATATTCATTTGTGTCCCATGGGTTTGGAGCTAGATTAAATGTCCCATTAGAATTGTTAGATCTAGTTTTTGAGGTAGAGGTGGCGGACGGGAAATTTGTTGAAGTTCAGCATATGTATCGAGACTGTGAACTCGACATCAACGGCAAGAAGTTTCGACTTAATCTCCTTCCTATTGGAATTAAGTCCTTTGATGTAATAATTGGGATGTATTGGCTTGGTGCAAATGATGCGAAGATAGCTTGTGGACAGAAGAGGGTGTCTGTTAAAACCCTAGGAGCCAAGGTGTAAGAAATTTGGGGAAAGAAGAACGCACGTGCCAAGTATCATCAGTGTAGCTAAAGCTCGAAGATGTATCAGGAAAGGATGTGTATCTTTCCTGGCCTATGTAATGACTGAAGACAAAGTGAAACAGATATACAAAGACATAGAAGTGGTAAAAGAGTTTACAGAAGTTTTCCCGGATGAATTGCCAGGTTTGCCACCAGAAAGGCAGGTTGAATTCCGAATAGATCTTGTTCCAGGAGCTTCCCCAATAGCACGAGCACCGTACCGGCTAGCACCAACAGAGATGAGGGAATTAATGTCCCAGTTGCAGGAGTTATTAGATAAAGGCTTCATCAGGCCTAGTTCTTCTCCGTGGGGTGCTCCAGTTCTGTTTGTGAAAAAGAAGGATGGATCGATGCGGATGTGCATTGATTATAGAGAATTGAACAAAATTACCATCAAGAACCGTTACCCGTTGCCCAGAATAGACGATTTGTTTGACCAGTTGCAAGGAGCAGATTATTTCTCAAAAATTGATTTGAGATCTGGATATCATCAAGTCAGGGTAAAAGAAAGTGATGTAGAGAAGACGGCGTTCCGTACACGATACGGGCATTACGAGTTCTTAGTAATGCCATTTGGTCTTACTAATGCACCAGCGATCTTTATGGACTTAATGAATCGGGTCTGTAAACCATTTTTAGACCGGTTTGTTATAGTGTTCATAGATGACATTCTGATCTACTCAAAGAATAAAGAAGAGCATGCGAGTCATCTGCGGTTAGTACTCGAGACGTTGAAGCGAGAACAGCTATATGCAAAGTTCTCTAAGTGCGAGTTTTGGATGAGAGAGGTGCAGTTCCTTGGACATGTTGTTTCTATCCAAGGTATAAAAGTTGATCCAGCAAAAGTTGAAGCGGTAATGAAATGGGAGCCACCTAAGACGCCAACAGAAGTTAGAAGTTTTCTCGGTCTTGCCGGGTACTACAGGAGATTTATTCAAGATTTCTCCCGTATAGCAGTGCCACTTACACGACTAACTCGGAAGGAAGAAAAATTTAGTTGGCAAGAAGAACAAGAAAGAGCTTTCGCTACATTGAAAGAGAAGTTGTGTAACGCGCCTGTCCTTACATTGCCAGATGGGACAGAAGACTTTGAAGTGTACAGCGATGCCTCTCATCGGGGGCTTGGCTGTGTGTTGATGCAAAGAGGGAAAGTTATAGCATACGCTTCCAGACAGTTGAAAGATCCAGAGAAAAAGTACACAACTCATGATTTAGAGCTTGCAGCGATCGTATTTGCCTTGAAAATTTGGAGACATTACTTGTATGGTACAAAGTGCAAGTTGTTTACGGATCACAAGAGTTTACAGTATGTGTTCACTCAAAAAGAGTTGAACATGAGACAGAGTAGATGGCTAGAGCTGATCAGTGATTATGATTGCGAAATTGTGTACCATCCGGGTAAAGCGAATGTAGTAGCAGATGCACTGAGTAGAAAAGTTCCTGAGAAAAGAATCAAGGCAAGATCAATGCGAATAGAACTAGTGTCCAACATTATAGAACAGATTAAAGCAGCTCAGCAAAAAGTTGAAGAAAGTGGAGACTTAAAAGATGAAAAGCTAGGAAAAGAAACCCAGTTTGAGACCAATAGTCAAGGCTTGAAGACCTCCAGAAACCGCATATGGGTACCGAAGACAGGAGGATTGAGAAAGTTGATTTTAGAAGAATCGCATAAGTCAAAGTATTCCATACATCCAGGGAGTACCAAGACTTATCAAGATCTGAAAAGACAGTATTGGTGGCCTGGAATGAAGAAAAGAATAGCTAAGTACATCTCCAAGTGTGTCGTTTGTGCACAAGTTAAGGCGGAACATCAGGTCCCGCATGGGGATGCACAGTCATTGCACATTCCAGCCGGAAAGTGGGAAGATGTAACCATGGACTTGATTGTCGGGTTACCAAGAACAAGAAGAGGTCATGATAGTATATGGGTCATAGTGGACCGGTTGACCAAGAGTGCACTGTTTCTAGTCATAAAAGAAACTACTCCATTGTAGCAGTTAGCTCAGTTGTATACAGATGAAGTATTTAGAAGATATGGTGCACCGTTGTCTATCGTGTCAGACAGAGACCCTAAATTTACCTCTAACTTCTGGAGAGCCTTACAAGATAAAATGGGGACAAGAATTCAGTTAAGTACCGCCTATCATCCACAAACAGATGGTCAGAGTGAACGAACAATCAAGACATTAGAAGACATGCTAAGGTCATGCGTGATGGATTTTGGAGGTAGTTGGGATGAACACCTGCCATTAGTGGAGTTTGCATACAACAACAGCTACCATTCTAGCATTAAAATGCCACCTTTTGAGGCATTGTATGGTAGAAAGTGTAGAACTCCTTTATGCTGGTCAGAGGCGGGTGAGACTAAGCTTACAGGGCCAGAGATTGTTAGAGTAACTAATGAGAAGATTGGAGTAATTCAGGCCAACATGAAAGCAGCACAAGATCGGCAAAGGAGTTACTCGAATCTAAAGAAGAGACCGTATGACTTACAAGAAGGAGATTTGGTAATGATAAAAGTGTCGCCATGGAAAGGAGTGGTCAGATTTGGCAAGAGAGGAAAGCTGAGTCCAAGATACATTGGACCTTTTAGAATCCTGAAGAGAGTTGGGTTACAAGCATTCAAGCTGGAGTTACCACCCGAACTTAGTGGAATACATGATACCTTTCATGTATGCTACTTGAAGAAGTACTTTGGTAAAGAAGAGTTAGTAATACCGTATACTGACCTGAGAGTGGAGACTCCTAGTAAATTAATCGAAGAACCCGAAGCGATCCTAGAAATGCAGACTAAAAAGCTGAGAAACAAGGAGATTGACCTTGTACTAGTCAAGTGGAAGCATCCTTTAGGGTCAAACTTGACTTGGGAAATGTTAGAAGAAATGAAGAGAAGATATCCGAATTTTACGGATTACGAAAAGATTCCGAGGACTGAATCCGCTTAAGGAAGGGTGACTGTAAGAACCCGCGAAAAAGTCAAAAAGGGTAAAACGGTCATTTGTCACGTTGTATGACTATTATGTGTAATAATATGTATTAATATAATGAGAAATAAAAGTTTATGAGAAATTTGAAGTTTTGCCGCATGAATAGTGAAAAATGGCCAAAAAGGGCAAATTGGTCATTTGACATGAAAATGACCAAAAATGTTAAGAAAATGTCATGTTGGAAGTTAATAGAATATTATTGCAAGATTTTGGGTCTTAGGACCACTCTTGTGAAGAAATTAGAAGATTAGGGACCAAAATGTAATTATTTTATAAATATTAAATATAAACTAAGAGAGTTATTACTCTCATAATTCAGAAATTTCCTCCAGAGGATTCCAGAGAGCACGAGAGACAGCAAGAAATAGCAAAGAAGAAGAAGAAATTCCAAGGATTTTTGCAAGAAATTGAGATTGGAATTGGTGATTCCAAGGTAAGGTTTCCTTAGTTTAACCTAGTTATTGGGTGTGTTCTTTGTAACACCCCAATTTTTCACACAATTTTTTTTTTTACAAACTTTATTACAACATTTGAGAACAAACCATGTATTTTCATTACAAACGGGGTTTTACAACCACGGTTCAAACCTGTTTATCATACACTTTATACAAATACAAATACAAACGCTACGGTCCCACACCCGACTCTTCTAACCTGTTTATCATACACTTTATACAAATACAAACGCTACGGTCCCACACCCGACTCTTCTAACGCCCTTCCGGTTTACCTGAGTACATAGCATTTAAAACAAATACGTGAGACATAACGTCTCGTGAGCATTATGGGTTTAGACCCAAAACAATTTACCAATTATATCATTATCCTTTAAATTTCCAAGTTTTACATTTCCTGTGAGCGCACCCACAGGTACTCATTATTTCATGATGGTACATTCCTACGAGCGCACCCGTAGGTTTTATACGAGACGCACCCGTTTTATACATTCCTACGAGATTCATCTATCAAGGTAAGACAACTACTTCGCGACGGGAGGTACCATCCCAGTAGTGTCTTATTGCCACCCCTACCGCAGCAGGCCGTGGTCTTTATCCGGATACTAAAGCAACTTATCATCATGAGCCAATCACATTGTTAGTCACTGTATTTCTGGTTCCATTTCTTTCACATTATAATCATACTTTTAAAGACATAAACCACTTTGACTCCAAAATACTTTAAATAAAATTCATTTAGCTATGTACTCGAAAATCCACATAACACTCACCTCGAGTCACCTAGGGATCAGTTAGTCTTTTGCACTCCTTTTTCCTTCGCTTGGTTCACCGTATTTGAACCACCACCTATTTTTTACAAAATATACGTTTATATTCAATTCATATATATAACAACTAACTTACAGCACAAGAGTGTCATACGATGCTACTACGGGTTATAATAAATGTATAACCATTAATAAACTCGTTTTATCGTATAAATGTATAACCATTAATAAACTCGTTTTATCGTTTTCTCCGAAATACGCGTATTCTGCTACAGTACCCCCCGAGGGGTCGTATTTCAGTTCCGACTCTTTTCCATGAAATCTTAAGCCATATTAGACTTGTGTTTCAAATTTGGAGTTCATTGGACAAGTCTAACTTAAATTTCAAATTTAAGTTTTGACAGGAATAGTACTTTTAGCCTCTGCCGCTACAGTAACTTTTCCGCAAGGTCGGATTACGGATTTGACCATTCCCGACATGTTCTTATACCATTTTAGGGTTATGACTAAAATTTCAGGTCAATCGGACATGTCTAGCTATGGTTTCTAGCGTTTGAGTTATTTGAAAATTTTAACATTTTTGGTCCCTGTCTGGCCCCTGACTGAAGGCGCACTGCGCCAGGTATGGGGCGCACTGCGCCTGGCGCCTGGGCAGGCTCCTGATCAGTCGCGATTTGGCACTGTAGCATGCAGCTTTGAGGCTTTAAACTCTTATTCTAGGTCTTAATCACCTGGGGTTTGTTCTAGGACTAAAACCCTTAACTAATAACAGGTTTTTAGCCATTAAAAACACTTCAATAACTCAATTACAGAAATTAAAGTTCTTGGCTAAACTTTAAAATTCTCAAGAATAGCATTCTACTTTCATGTTTTTGAGTTAAGTTCTTAACTAATGGCTTATTGGGAGCATTAGTTACTTAACCCACATGATTTATAACTGCAATTGCAGTTTCAATTCCATCCAAAAACCCAAATGAAGAACACACCCAAAAACTAGGTTAAAACAAAGGAATTCTTACCTTGTTTACTTTGGAATCACCAATTCCAAGGTTTGAATTCAATTCTTTGAACTTGATTTGCAGCTCTTCGTGATCGTTCGTAGCCTTCTCCAGAGCTCTAGAAGCTGCTCTAAGTTTCCAGTGAATGAGAAACTTATCATTTTTTTATTTTATATTTATTACACTTACATTTTAGTCCCTTGGTTTCTAGCTTTTCTACAAAAATGGTCCTAAGACCATAACTTTGCAACCAAAGTTCCATTAACTCTTAACTTAACATTTTCTTGACATTTTTGGTCATTTCCATGTCAAATGACCATTATGCCCTTTTCGGCCATATTTCACTATTTATGCGGTAAAACTCCAACTTTCTTATAAACTTTTATTTCTTATGTTATTATTTCACAAATACATATTATTTTACATATTAACTTCATAACGTGTCAAAAGACCGTTTTACCCTTTTACAATTTTTCGCCCTTTTTACCCGATAATTTTACATTTTATTACACATTTTCACGGGTTCTTACATTCTTGATTTGGTTCCTTGGGTTGAATGGAAACTGAAATTGCAGTTATAAATCATGTGGGTTAAGTAGCTAATGCTTCCAATAAGCTATTAGTTAAGAACTTAACTTAAAAACATGAAAGTAGAATGCTATTCTTGAGAATTTTCAAGTTTAGCCAAGAACTTTAATTCCTGCAATTGATCTATTAAAGTGTTTTTAATAGCTTAAAATGTGTTATTAGTCAAGGGTTTTAGTCCTAGAACAAACCCCATACGATTAAGGACTGAAAGAAGGGCTTAATGGGTGAAAACTGCGTGCTACAGTGCACAAATCGCGACTGAACAGGCCACTGCCCAGGCGCCAGGCGCAGTGCGCCCACGACCAAGGCGGGGTGCGCCCAGGCGCAGTGCGCCCCTAGCCAGGCGCAGTGCGCCTTCAGACAGGGACCAAATTTGTTAAAAATTTCAAATATTCCAAATGCTAGAAACCATAGCTAGACATGTCCGATTGACCTGAAATTTTAGCCATAACCCTAACATGGTATAAGAACATGTCGGGAATGGTCAAATCCGTAATTCGACCTTGCGGAAAAGTCACTGTAGTGGCAGAGGCTAAAATTACTATTCATGCCCATGATTTTTAGAATTTGAGCTAGACTTGTCCAATGAACTCCAAATTTGAAACACAAGTCTAATATGGGATAAGATTTCATGGAAAAGAGTCGGAACTAAAATACGACCCCTCGGGGGTACTGTAGCAATATACGCGTATTTCTGAGAAAATCGTAAAACGAGTTTATTAATGGTTATACATTTGTTATAACCTAGAGATATGTTATATGAGACTTTAGCATTATAAAGTTAAATATATTGAGTATTTATATATACTATTTGTATAGGTGGTGCTTCAAACGTTATTGAGCACGGGAAGGGAAAAGCCGTACGAGAAGCGTAGTAAACCGTAGTAAAAATCAAGGTGAGTTTTATGAGGATTTCTATAGTACATAGCAAAATATTATTTTCTGAAAAGTATGATTTCCAAATGTTTATAAATACTAAAGTTTGGAAAATAGTTTTGAAAGAAGCTCTATACAAGGGCTTAGTATTTTGAACGGGTTTTCAAAAGTATGGTTTGTACGTATTTTGAAAGAAGTTCCTTATAGGAACTAAGATGTCAAAAGAAGTCTTGAAAGTATTTTTAGTAAAGAATTATAAAATGTTTGAGTAAGAGTTGTTTACAAATTGTGTCCCATTTTGACCAATTTGAGATGAAATGAAGTAAGAATTAAAGAAGTATGAGCCAGTTGTCCGGACTAGGATCACCCACATAATTGGGAGATCAGAAGACACTACTTGGATGGTACCTCCCGTCGCGAAGTAGTTGTCTAGCTTAGTATACCCTTTTGCTTGAATTCGTTCCAAGTCACAAAGGGGAGACAGAATGAGCATAACCGAGTGGGCAGATCTGTTCTGTCCCGCGAGGGGAGCTAGTTGAATGAATTAATAAACTTAATTCATAAGTTTCAGTTGGTCACGAGAAATGAGAAAGAAAGCAGTTTTAAGAAAGAAAGTCTTTTTAAAGTCTGAAAGTAAAGAAGAAAAAGTTATTTTGAGATTTATGAAATAAATCAGTTTTTTTTAGCAATGTACTTTTGATATTTCAAGTTTTGAATAGAAAAGTTTTGGGTCTAAACCCATATTACTCACGAGACTTTATGTCTCACGTATACTATTTTTTTGAAATGCTATGTACTCAGGTGAAAGGAGCAAAGGCTGCAGTTGGGACCGGTTTATGTATTGTAAGTTTAAATTATGGTATCTGTATTGAGTCTGTAATACCCCCTTGAGTTTAAGTTTGTAAAATAAAAAAAAAATTTAAGTGGCTATTTTATAGTCATGAGTTGTAAAATATGATTGTAAAGTAAACTGTATTTGTATTAAAATATGGTAAAGAAAGGGGTGTTACAAGTTAATTGATTCAAACACAAACACACACACACACACGCCAAAATATACACAGAATCACAGATACATATACTGAAACACAGACATAAGCATACAACACATAAAACATAAATTTTAAGTGTCTATATGCGTGTATGCCTATCTATTTTATCCGTATGTGTATAAATATAAGTGAAAGTAAAGAAATTGAAAAGAAAAAACCTTGAAAGTAATTACCTCGTTATGTGGTTTTGATTGTGTAGATGAAGAGAGACATGCTAGTAGATGAAAGTCGTCACAAATTATATACCTAATGGTATGAGGAGATACTTAGAACGATTTGTGAATCATTAAAAGGTGATTTTGTGTAGTTATCCTTAATTTATGGGATTTACCAAAAGTTTAGGTTATTTATATTTAGAATCTTTAATTAGATAGGAATAAATCTCAAAATTATTTTATGTTAAAATTAAGAATGATATACTTCTGTTAAATACTTTAAGCGGGAAATAAAGAATAAGGAGGCCTAAAATTGTGACATGTGGTAAATGAAAGTCTAGTTTTCATGAGGACAAGAAAAGCCTAAGTGTAGGGTATTTTTATATTGCGCTTGTTATATACATATTACACGCACAACTATTCCTTTTTCTGCCACCATTAAGATCTCTCTAGTCTCTTCCTCACTCTTAGCAAGGGTGCCTTTGACTTATATGTTATAGGAGACTGGATTGTGGTGGTGGGTTTAGCTTTGGTCCCAGATGTCTCTTTAATTACAATAGACAAAACTACAAAATGGTCCACGTGGTTTGGTGTTTTTGTGGTTTTGGTCTAAACATTTGTATGTTTGTATGGATGGTTATTTTTTCAAGGTTTCCACATGGTTTAAACCTTTGTATTTTTTTATGGATGGTTATGTTTGAAATCCTTCCAGGATGGATGCAATTTGTCTATAACACTTGAAACATAAATGGAATCATCCATCTTCATCTTGTGATTTTCAAATCGTCCTAGAGTTCTCATGAGTTCATTGTGCTGTTCCATTTTGTAATTGATAAAAGTACTCACAAGAAGTTTCTTACTCGAGGCATCCTCTAGCATGTATTTGGATTCAAGGGTATCCCACAATTTTTTTTGCCGATTCATGATTTTGATAAATATCAAATAAGGAGTCAGACATGCCATTCAAAATGTGCTCACGACATATGTAGTCATCGTTTTCCCACTTGCAGCGTTTTCTGGTATGTTCCAATGTCTCGTTCTCTTGGGCTTTAGGGCAGGGGTACTCAAAACGTGTACAACTTTCAGAGCAGTGAGAAGAAAGTGCATCTTCTTCTGCCACCGAC
This sequence comes from Cichorium intybus, assembly GCA_023525715.1. Classification (NCBI taxonomy): domain Eukaryota; kingdom Viridiplantae; phylum Streptophyta; class Magnoliopsida; order Asterales; family Asteraceae; genus Cichorium; species Cichorium intybus. Next base: position 17,618,903 of record CM042010.1, read on the forward strand.
GAAAGTCGTGTCCTTGACAGATTCTGCCATTGTTATTCCTTGATGAACAATTACAAAATTCGAATGTTAGTATTTGAGATTTCAAAATAACAATAATAAACTTGCATAATTACTTGGGTCGTGTACAAACGCTTTCAAAAATCTCTAATTTGACCCTAGCCAGGGGTTTCACGAATTCAGATATTGGGATAATCCAGGAATGCAATTCTAATTACAGGCCTAATTAGAATAGACAGAGGAAGTGCAAATAAGAAATCAATTTTCATTATTTTCTATATATTTCTGCAACGTCTATCTTCATTATATATATGAGGAAGAGAGCAGAAATCTCGCACGAGGTTCTGCCCCTTGGACCCCGCGAGGGGCGTTGCCTCCGGACCCCCGTATTCTCGAGTCCATATCTATATATCCAAGTGTGCACCCCGTAACTCCAGTCTTGAAACATAAATTGAACTCGGTTTGTCTTACGATAGTAATACTAACTACACTAAATATGTCGATAACACTAAAAATCATCGACAATTACAAAATTTTAAATGACAATATCCTCATTCTAAATATTTTAATCCTAACAATATACAAGGTGACAATTGAATTTTAATATTAACATTAAAATACCAAAGAAAAATAAAATAAGGATTGTTCGGAATCAAAATGTCCTATCGTACAAAATCCATAATGATTGTCCGGAATTATATGTTTCGTTATAGGTTATTTTTTTCTAAGAGAGATTGTATATTCTCTAACATTTTTTTATATATTTTTATACTTATGTTAAACGGTGACAAATATATTGAAATAAATAATATTTTCAGACATTTATCACTATTTAATATGGATATGATCACGAATAGAAAGAAAAACGTTAAAGAATTAGTTATTTCCCAACTATCATTTCTTTCGATATCCCAAAAAATGACAAAACTTCATAAATGGTCCCTGTGGTTTTAGAGGATATCGAGTTTGATCCCTAACTTTCAAAAACCTCAAAGGTAGTCCCTGTGGTTTGAAAACTTTTGTTAAATCGTCCTTGAGCGATACAAAATGACTAATGTACCCTTTTTAATTTCTTTTACATTTTCTTTAACTACAATTTATTTTTAATGGTAAAAAAGAAAAAAAAACAAAACACACCCTCATCCTCACCCCCCCTCCACTCATTTCTTACCAAACTCATGTGAAGTCCGGTGGGAAGGAAGCAGTAGACGATGAGGAAGATGGAAGTGAAGGGATAGATACCGACATTCAGGTAAGTGACTCTTTGCAAAATCTTCATCCTCGAGCTTGCTAACAGAGCATTGTTACGTGAGAAGAAAATCTCGACTGAACCTGTAGCCCACCGGAGCACCTGATGAAGTCGATCTATGCCCACCAGAATTCCTTAAAAAGCTTTCTGAACTCCAGGTAAAACTAAAACCACCATCTCTCCTCTCTATCTCAATCCAGATATCATATGCTTTACATAGCACCACACCCAAATCGTTGACATCGACTCCTACTCTCAAATCATCAGATTCCATATCTATAGATTTTTCATTCATAAATGTATTCTAATCCAAAATCAAATTGGGATCCGATTCCATCTCAAAAGGATTAACAGTGGATCGAATAACAGAAAGAGGACTATCAAAAGTTTGAACCACACCCAAATCGTTGACATCAGGAGCAATCGAATTCACAGATCCAGTCCTAAACAATTTATCGACAACTGAAACAGCCAAATCAGAGCTTCCATTTGCAATTTTCGATTCCATATCACAAGTACTAGAATCGATTAAGCCAATAGTAACAGAAGAAGAAGTAATCGGAACTTGAGACTCAGAATTAACGATTACATCATCAATTTTATTCTTGACAGAATATTCAACAACACCACTAGCTAAATCGATGTTGCATTTTGCGATTTTCGATTCCATATCACCAAATCCTGATTCAATCAGATTATTAGCTTCATTAGAGTAGTTAATACCTGTTGAAATCGACCCATTTACGCCGGTTTCCAATATACAGTTCGATCTAGGAACATAAACTGTCGAATCGAATGTTATAACACCAAATGTAATGTATTTTACTTGATTTTTACTTTCCTCCAACTGATTTGAAGAAGAAATAGCTCCAAATGGATGGTTTCTTCGACTGGATCTCTTTCGATTCCACTTGGGGGTGGGGGTGGGGGTGATGGTGGACAGTGGTGGTGGTGGTATGGTAAGAAATGAGTGGAGGGGGAGGGGTGAGGATGAGGGTGTGTTTTATTTTCTTTTTCTTTTTCTTTTTTATCCTTAAAAATAGATTTTAGTTAAATAAATGTAAAAGAAATTAAAAAGGGTACATTAGTCATTTTATATGGCTCAGGGACGATCTAACAAAAGTTTTCAAACCACAGGGATTACCCTTGAGGTTTTTGAAAGTTAGGGATCAAACTCGATATCCTCTGAAACCACAGGGACCATTTATGAAGTTTTGTCCCAAAAAATTGACATTTATCATGGCTTTTATTCCCTTATTTGTATAACTCATGTTCTAGGGAAATGAGATCGATAGGATACCGGTTGTTTAATTTTTCTAACTTTTATATAGGGACAACGAGATCAAGGACCATCATGAAAATCATGATACGGTTGCAGGAAGTAAATTTGTGTCATCGTGTGCCTATTTAATCGACCAGATCGCATACCCCAGTTTCATAATTAAGCTCATATCTCTCGCTCACCCTTTCCTCCCAATGGCTATTGTTATTTTTGAATACTCGACCATTCTCTCTTTATTTTTCATACTCATGCCACTTCTAGTATTTCTATACAAACATCGTAACCAGAGAACTGTTATTCCTACAAATTGGCCAATTCTTGGTATGATGCCGAAGATCCTCATAAATGCCCACCGAATCCATGATTATGCCACCGATATTTTGCTACAAAGTAGTGGTACGTTCCGGGTGAAAGGCCCTTGGTTTGCCAACATGGACCTGCTCCTGATCACCAATCCTTTAGATGTCTACCACGTTCTAAGCAAAAACTTCAATAATTATCCCAGAGGTGACGCATTTCGTAAGATCTTTAGATTCCTAGGAGATGGACTTATTAGTTCTGATGGCAGGTTATGGGAGATTAACCACAAGGTCACCATTTCCGTATTAAAACATGCCGGTTTTCAAGATTTCTTAGAGACAGTTGTCTGGAATAAAGTGGAAAACGGGCTTCTACCGATACTTGAATCCATTTGTGAACGCTGTACCGCAGCGGATTTGCAAGATATATTTCAGAGGTTCACTTTCGACACCATCTGCAAGGTACTACTTGATAACGACCCCGAATGCTTGTCTCTTGATTTTCCTTACAACCGATGTCTGAAGGCCTTCACAGATGGTGAAGAAGCTCTCATGCTAAGGCATGTTACACCCCAAAGCCTTTGGAAACTGTAACAACTTTTGAGGGTAGGGAAAGAAAGTAAGTTGAGCAGCGCAGGTTATACGCTTAATAAATTTGTATGCAAGTGCATAGCCCAAAACCAAAATGAGTACGATAACAATAACGGCGAACAAAGAGAGGGAAAATTTAAAATTTTCACAGCTCTCATGAGAGAGTTAAAAGATTAGAGTGACACTTCTTTAAATCCCAGAAAATTTATAAGGGACGCCTTACTAACTATGATGGCTGCAGGAAAAGACAGCACGGCCAGCTCTCTGTCTTGGTTCTTTTATTGTCTTGCAAGAAACCCAACTGTAGAAGCGAAGACACTTGAAGAGATCCACACACACTGTTGGGATATAACAAAACGAGTTAAGTACTTCAAAAAAATCGATATTTGATTTCGGTGACACGAACGGAATAAAATTATCGAAATAAACGGTAAATGAAAATGTAAAATCGGAACACAATATTTAACGTGGTTCGGTCACGGGATCACGACCTACGTCCATGGGCGAACGAGAGAGAGAGAGAGGGTTTTATTAACACCAAGAAATTACAATCATACAATGCTTAAACTGCACTTGTAGTCTGACCACTCACAAGAAAATATCACTCGCACTTTTGGCTGCCAAACTGGACTCTGCACAAAAGGCTATCTCACAAAATTGTGATATATCTATCTATGTGTTTGTGTTTCTTTGTGTTTGTGTTTGTGTGGTGCGATTTTTTCTGTCAGCCAAAACCTCCTATTTATATACAAAAATTTCAGTGTGAATGCTAAGTTGAGAAATAAAAAAAAGGCTGTGATGGCAGTGAGAACATATAATATGTTTCCCATGTTTCTTCCCCACCTTTTTGACAAAGCAAAAGTGAAAGCCTTCACTTTCTTAACAATCTCCCACTTGAAGGCTTGAACAATTCTACCATTCAACTTTATCCTTAAACAAACACTCTCTCTCGTTTACGCCCCTTTCCTCAAACTTCTGAAAGGCCAGTTGAAGTTATACAAAACATCAACTTCTCTGTGGTAACCACCTTGGTGAACATATCTGCTAGATTCTTCGTTCCAATGATTTTCTTCAGATTCAGAGTTCCATCATTGATTAACTCTCGAATAAAATGGTACCTCATCTGAATGTGTTTCGTTCTACTGTGAAACACCGGATTCTTTGCTAGGTGAACTGCACTCTGGTTGTCACAATGCAGTACACAATCCTCCTGTTGCATTCCAAGTTCTGATAGGAAGTTCTTCAACCATATAAGCTCCTTGGCTGCTTCTGCAATAGCCATGTACTCTGCTTCTGTGGTTGAAAGAGCAACAGTCTTCTGTAACTTGGACATCCAACTGATTGCCGTACCTCCGATTGTGAACACATAACCTGTTGTGCTCTTACCCGAATCCACACATCCACCCAAATCTGCATCGGCAAACCCTTCTAAGACTACCCCCTTTCTCCTGAAACATAGGGCAATCTCAACTGTTCCTTTCAAGTAGCATAACAGCCACTTTACTCCTTCCCAATGCTCTTTTCCTGGATTTGACATAAACCTGCTTACTACTCCCACTACATGAGCAATATCTGGTCTTGTGCATACCATTGCATACATCAAACTACCAACTACAGATGCATAAGGAACTTTAGCCATCTGTTCTTTGTCTTCTTCCGTCTTTGGGGATTGCTTCTTTGAGAGTTTCTGACTTCCCAAAGGTGTACTTCTTGCTTTAGCATCCGCCATGCTGAACTTTTCTAAAACTTTCTTGATGTACTTTGTTTGCGAAAGTTTTAATGTACCGGTAACTCTGTTCCTGGCTATGCTCATGCCCAATATCTGCTTAGCAGCCCCTAAGTCCTTCATCTCGAACTCTCTGGACAACTGCTTCTTAAGCTTGTTGATCTCCTGCATGTCGGATCCAGCTATCAACATGTCATCAACATATAATAACAGGATGATGTAAGAGGAGTTGAATTTCTTCAAGTAGCAACAGTGATCCATCTCACATCTGTGATACCCACTCCTCTGCATGAAGCTATCAAACTTCAAGTACCACTGTCTTGGAGCCTGCTTCAATCCATATAGACTTCCCAAAGGTGTACTTTTGCGCACATCCTCACTAAGGATTAAATTTCGAATGCTTTCGAACGTCAGCTTAGCACCTCCGACTGAACTGCTGACTGCTATGACCGTACCAGACCAACTTTCAGGAAAAGATGATAGTAGCAGCAATGCCTGAACTTCATCTTCAAATTTAATATCAACCGATATTAACCTCGACAATATTGAATTGAATTCATTTATATGATCAGTTGCTGAACTACCCTCAATCATCTTCAAATTCACCAACTGTCTGATCAGAAAAACTTTATTCGACGCTGATAGTTTCTCGTACATGTCAGATAGCGCCTTGATCAACCCATGAGTTGTCTTCACATTGACAATGTTGTAAGCAACGTTCTTTGTCAATGACAATCTCACCACACCAAGAGCTTGCCGGTCTAACAATTCCCAATCCTCCGGCCTCATGTGAAAAGGCTTCTCTTCAGACAGAGGTTCATGTAACCCTTTTTGGTAGAGATAGTATTCGATTTGCATTTTTCCAGAAACCGAAATCGTGACCATCGAATTTGTCTATCTTAACTCTCCCATCTTCAGCCATAGCTCGAAAAAACAATATTTTATAAGGCCAATCGAAACCTCGTTTCTGATGTGGAAGATCAGACTAAGCTGCAACCACAGAGCATACGCGAGATACGACTTCCTTTAAACCCGGATCTCTGATACCAGTTTGTTGGGATATAACAAAACGGGTTAAGTACTTCAAACAAATCAATATTTGATTTCAGTGACACGAGGGGAATAAAATTATCGAAATTAACGGTAAACGAAAATGTAAAATCGGAACACAATATTTAACGTGGTTCGGTTACGGGATCACGACCTACGTCCACGGGCGAACGAGAGAGAGAGAGAGAGAGGGTTTTATTAACACCAAGAAATTACAATCATACAAGGCTTAAACTGCACTTGTAGTCTGACCACTCACAAGAAAATATCACTCGCACTTTTGGCTGCCAAACTGGACTCTGCACAAAAGGCTATCTCACAAAATTGTGATATATCTATCTATGTGTTTGTGTTTCTTTGTGTTTGTGTTTGTGTGGTGCGATTTTTTCTGTCAGCCAAAACCTCCTATTTATATACAAAAAATTCAGTGTGAATGCTAAGTTGAGAAATAAAAAAAGGATGTGATGGCAGTGAGAACATATCATATGTTTCCCATGTTTCTTCCCCACCTTTTTGACAAAGCAAAAGTGAAAGCCTTCACTTTCTTAACAATCTCCCACTTGAAGGCTTGAACAATTCTACCATTCAACTTGATCCTTAAACAAACACTCTCTCTCGTTTACGCCCCTTTCCTCAAACTTCTGAAAGGCCAGTTGAAGTTATACAAAACTTCAACTTCTCTGTGTTAACACCTTGGTGAACATATCTGCTAGATTCTTCGTTCCAAGGATTTTCTTCAGATTCAGAGTTCCATCATTGATTAACTCTCGAATGAAATGGTACCTCATCTGAATGTGTTTCGTTCTACTGTGAAACACCGGATTCTTTGCTAGGTGAACTGCACTCTGGTTGTCACAATGCAGTACACAATCCTCCTGTTGCATTCCAAGTTCTGATAGGAAGTTCTTCAACCATATAAGCTCCTTGGCTGCTTCTGCAATAGCCATGTACTCTGCTTCTGTGGTTGAAAGAGCAACAGTCTTCTGTAACTTGGACATCCAACTGATTGCCGTACCTCCGATTGTGAACACATAACCTGTTGTGCTCTTACCCGAATCCACACATCCACCCAAATCTGCATCGGCAAACCCTTCTAAGACTACCCCCTTTCTCCTGAAACATAGGGCAATCTCAACTGTTCCTTTCAAGTAGCATAACAGCCACTTTACTCCTTCCCAATGCTCTTTTCCTGGATTTGACATAAACCTGCTTACTACTCCCACTACATGAGCAATATCTGGTCTTATACATACCATTGCATACATCAAACTACCAACTGCAGATGCATAAGGAACTTTAGCCATCTGTTCTTTGTCTTCTTCCGTCTTTGGGGATTGCTTCTTTGAGAGTTTCTGACTTCCCAAAGGTGTACTTCTTGCTTTAGCATCTGCCATGCTGAACTTTTCTAAAACTTTCTTGATGTACTTTGTTTGCGAAAGTTTTAATGTACCGGTAACTCTGTTCCTGGCTATGCTCATGCCCAGTATCTGCTTAGCAGCCCCTAAGTCCTTCATCTTGAACTCTCTGGAAAACTGCTTCTTAAGCTTGTTGATCTCCTGCATGTCGGATCCAGCTATCAACATGTCATCAACATATAATAACAGGATGATGTAAGAGGAGTTGAATTTCTTCAAGTAGCAACAGTGATCCATCTCACATCTGTGATACCCACTCCTCTGCATGAAGCTATCAAACTTCAAGTACCACTGTCTTATATTCTATTCTTTTTTGTTCATTTAGTTGGTTATGCAATTTTGAAATTAGCTTTGTCCGGCACAATGCAATGACTGGTGGATAATTTTTTTTCCAGCAATTAGGGTTTAGGTTTGGGGTAGGTGGTGTTCAACAAATACAAATAATTTTTGTTGGGTGATTCTATACGTACCCCAAAAAAGCAAACTTACACACACAAAATTACTTTGTTTACCCCCATAAATATGTATGTGGGGTACATATAGCACAACCCTTTTTGTTTTGAGTTAAAAATAAAAATGCATTTTAATAGAAGAGTACATGGTAATTTTAGCTACAAAATGAAAATAATAATGCCATTTTTTATTTAAAGTACGACAGTGCATGCTTGTTGTTTTGGAATAAAATTTTAAAGTAGCTGTTCTTAGTTAACAAGAAAAATACGTTGTTATTTTAGTTTAAAAATAAATACACTTTGTTGCTTTGAGTTAATGTTGCTACTTTGGGATAAAAATAAAAGCATGTTGTTCTTTAGGTTAAAACCAAGGTTGTAAAAATGAAGTAATACTTCATATTGACTTAATAATAGGTCTTAACAAATAAATTTCTATAGCTTCACATTCTTTGACCATTTTGTCATTCCATAATACGTCGAGTTTACTTAAGTATCAACTTTTCTACATCGAATACTTGTATCAAATTCTGATGTTACATATGCCAATATTTTGGTTGTCATAGTTGCTATATGTATCATCCTTCCTCGATATTCTCGTGTTTCGATTGTAGTTTGCTTGTTGGGCCGTCTTGGTTGATTCTGATTTTGGAAATTCCCTGGACGGTTATTATTGTAATTTCCATGATTGTTATAGTTCCTTTGGTTGTTGGGTCTTTTGAATAGTCTTTGGGTTGTTCTGAAATTTCAATATCCATACACTTGATTGATCTCCTCTTTACTCCATGCGCATTCATCCGCAATATATGTTGTATCTCCATAGCCCACACATATATTCTGCCCTTGGTTTTAAAACAAAAAATTATTTTTCTCACAAAAAATGCCTAGAATTTTTTATTTTTTTTTCCAATTACCCGATTTTTGAATCATGTTTCGGTAATAAAATTTTTTTCGAGAAAGAACCTCACTTTGTTTTATGGAAGAAGTATCCAAAATTTTCTTTTCCCACATTTGACAAAATTTTTAGTTGAACCAACTTTTCATATTACCACATATTTACCATTTACTTGTTTTCCTTGTTGGTTATAATATTTTTGGATACAAGATGGAGATTCGATTATATCTTTACTTATAATAAAAGAGTTTTACAAAGGTCGCGTGGCGTTCTCTTGTCAACCCAATTTTTTTTTCCCGCGCAATTCTTCCTTCACGCTTAGCTTTCTCACAATAACTTCCAGAATAACTGATGACAGATGATTTTTAGCGATTCATATTGATTAGTATCGGTTAATTTAGGCAAGCCATTCAAGCAGACAACTTGAAACGGAAAAGAGTTTCCAATTTGAAGCTGAGAAATTAGCTATAGATCACTATGATTTGTGTTTATGATTTGTGTTGATTAGCAAGATCATTCTATTTCATATATATCTCAACGATCGTTGCCTATTTCCTTCTACAATCTTCCCTTCATATATCTTTCTGCTCCCATTCTCTTTAGAAACCCCACTCCCACCATCAGGGAACGCGATGAAAGTGATTACCAGAGACTGAAGAAGATGAGGAAACCACGAAGTTCTAATCACCTAAAACCCACCTACTCACTTAGGCAAATAGAAATGGTGATCTTTGTTGAATAATTCTCTAAAAGAATATGTTTCTTAGATGAAGAAATGGGCTCGATTAATAGTGATAAAGACTATAGGAACCTCTGCCGAAACCCTTTCATCCTACAGACCTTTACAATTTCACAGGGGCTGCATTAATTTCTTATCTTTTGTAGTTGATCTTGGATTTTTATTTGCCCATCAGCTGTTCGATCATTTGCTTGAGCGATTCTTGGAGGTAATTTTATATTTTTCATTGTTGATGTTAGTTAACTTATGAGTATTTTATCTTATCTATATTAATTATTTTCAGGTGTTGGTGATCTGTAATGTTAAATATCAAGCATGTTTTGGAAGTGAGATTTTTTTTCTTTTTGTTTGTTGGGGCTTGCATAATATGCTTAAAATCACCATTTATAGAAAATGCTACTATTCAAATCTTTCTTTCTTAATGAATATTGGTTTTGTAAGCATCAGTTTTGATTTATAGCAACGTTAAGTATTCACATCATTGTTATTTCTCATGTTTACCTCGGCTTAATTTTTTGGGACTTTGACTCCAATGGAGGAATGGCAATTACTTTGGGTAGTCAAGAACATGAATGCTTATGCTGGCTGGTTAAACATACTGATAGAATTTTGAAGCTGATCGATGTAATCCCTCTACAATGAGCTTCCTTATGTATGATGCTATTATAGAGAAAAATAAAATATATTACTACATAACATATGAACCTGCTAGATGCAAATATGATGCTACATGCAAATCAATCCTTTGAGTTGCTTTTTATTACATAGGAGGAGATGCTAACTATTGACCATATAAGTTCTTCTAACACCTATAACTTTTACTAATTTAAGCTCTTGGATGAAAGTCTAATGCTACATAACATATGAAACCCAATCGATTTTCATGTTTGATTTCAGCATGAAGTGAACAACTGGTTGCCAATTACTAATTAGACTGCATCACAAATTCGACAAGGCAAATGGTTTTTGTATTGAAACTATCTTCATGGGGTTGTCATATTGGAGGATTGACAAGAATGGTCGGTAGCTTAATCTTAAAATTTGGCAGCATTTATAGACCCCGCCTACTTTTGGGCGCACCGCGCCTCAGATCCGACATTAAAGCTGCAAACCCACGTGCTTCTTCCAGCGATAAAGATGGCAACGTGCTGAGATCCACTTAGGCGCACTGAGCCTCCCTTTGGGCGCACTGCGCCAAACGCCAGTGCAGCTATAAATACAAGCCCTTCTCCTATTCTTTGAGAGACCACAACATATATCTACACCTCCACAACACCAAACTCGGCATTTTGCCTACTGCATCTGCCAGAAGGCTTGTAGAATCAAGGGGGAGACGGTACGGAACGTATGGAATCGATAGCTTGAAGAATGTTCGGCCGGGACTTCATTCGGTTTGCTTTATATTTGTTTAGCATTCTACTATGATTTCCTAGGCCGTATTCTTCAGATCATGTTATCTGCATTATTCATTACTTATATTTGAATACTATCTAGTTATGATTTGATTGTTATTTATCGGATATTGAACGTTTTATATTTTATCTTGCATAATTCATTTGACTATCATATATGTTAAGGAACCTTACTTTTGGACTTACTGCTGAGTTATTTTAGTCTAGAGGACCAATCTGACTATATGACTTTTATCATAACTGTGCTATGACCATTAGGCAGATATGACTAGTGATGGACCAAATCCTAGGGTTAAGTCACGAAGGTAGAAACTTATATGTGTATGGAAAGTTTGTACTAGAGGACCAATCTGTACAAACCATTTTGATTTTCATGACCATTGAGGTCAAAAACTCGAATGAACCTTGTATGATACGAACCAATACGTGATTATTTGGAATATATAATTGCATGACCATTGCCATTAATAACCTTATAATCATAGGATTAGGTAGTTAGACCAAAACATCTAATCACTTTAGAAATCGGTATTTAACTTTCAATATCCATTGCACCAATAGCAGATCAAACATAACTAGATGGTTGAATCGAATCTAAGTATAAATGTTTACTTTTATGTTTTGTAATTTATATTTATATTTCGCGTAGCTTTTGCCTAGGTGCTGTTGATTCATTAATATAAATATGTGTTGATCTAGTTCTTGATTCGAGTTTAACATCGGTTAGGATATATAACTTGCATGCTATACATATTGAATGTGGTTAAAGTTTGTATTCTTGATAGTCATCTTCATATGATTAAGTTTAATTGTCATTTAAACGTATTGATCACATGAACCATTGTGATGTATAATTGACAACTATATATCATTGGACTAGTTATTGACCATTTAACTAGGAAGGTTATCTAAGATATAAACTTGATTAGTGAAATAAGACTTATATCACATTTAGTTGCAACTCATGACCATTGATTGTATGAACATATCACTATGACCATTAGGATATGGACTATGTTTGCATGCTAGATTGTATTAATAATTCATCATTATAAGTTATTTAGTTGCATGACCATTGTGCTAAATTAACTTAGAAGTCATAGAATTGATGACTTGACCATATGATCCTACCACTTAATGCAACCTATTTAAACTCATTGCACATAATCAAAACTAGTCAACATAAGTTTATATGAATCAACAAATCCTAGACGAAAGCTTCACTTGTTATTATTGTCATGTTGTTATCATTTTAATTTATTATCTCGTCATTTATTTTATATTCTAAGTTTTACGAGTTTTCATTAAAACTCGCCTCTGAGTGTTTGCTTGAATAATTGTTAATTGATAATTGATTTTCTTAACTTAAAAATACCCGTTTTCCCTTAGGATCGACAACCCGGATTTACCATTACTATACTACAATCGATTAGGTACACTTGCCTAATTGTGTTGTTCTATTCATACATGGTATTTCCCTGTTTATAAATGTAAAACTAATGTGAAAATCATTTTCGAAGATCATATATACGCTCGTAACAACGAGCTTAATCTATCTCAAAGAAATCACAATGCTCATTGTGATTTAATTGAGAAAAATTTGTCAACTAAATGTTTTATGTCTCCTTTCTCTTGAACTTTTTCCAAATGACTATATGACCTGAGTTAATGGGAGCACTTGGCTGCTATGAGAGTGAGAGTATTTCTTTCTTCATCTCACTCCATATAATGGTATTGGGTGGATACTGTGAGTTCAATAACTTCATCAGTTTATTGTGTAACTACCTTATATGCTAAAATATAATATTGTCTATTTACATTTGATGAGCTTCTATACTGTTATGATTTCCTAATTGAATTGAAAAGATTTGAAGTCACGTCTAGCTTTCTTGTATTGCATCTTATAATTTGTCAAATCGTATTCTAATATTTCTTTTTCATTTTCGGTAATCTATTGTCTAGCAAAGGAGATTATCTATTTTTCATTGATGCAACGAATTTTTAAAGCTAATAGAGGTTGTGGTTACGTGACAAACCCACATTTCTTTATTGAAATTGCTTTAATGACAAGTTGTTAGATCAAAATATGATACAACTATTCAAAAAAAAAAAATTTAAAATGGTAGCAATGTAAAATTTTCATCTTTTAAGATTTATTCTTAGTGAAAATAGTCGAAGGTTCAAAAAAACTGATATACCAATCCGTGATGTTGACACATATATGACATATTGCGATAAAGCATGGTTTTCTCTTTAAGGTATTGTCATCTTATTGCTTTAAGTTGTCATCGTGGTTTTCTATTTTTAATTTTTATATATAATATTTGTTGGCTGCTAAAACATTTCGAAAAAAATTTAAATCTCAGAGATTTTTATCTAAATCCTTTCACGATTGCAATATTTATCTATATATTAATTGCCGTGATTTTTGTGAATGTGGTGTATGTTTTTTTGTGTAACATGTGTAACGTCGGTTTGTCTGGATCCAATGTGGATCCGTTTTTTTTTTCGCCGCCCCAAATACGTTACCACCGTTCCGTATCTTGACGACACCTCTCTATTCCCCCATCCGGCGCCTCCTGTCTGCTGTCTCAAAGATTACGCGCTTCGTCCACCTCCTGCTTCCATCGTCTGAATTTCCTCTCTCAAAAACCATCTCCCCATTTCCGATTTCCACTTTCAAACCAAAAACTTCAGTCATAAGTTCCTAATTTCGGTAAGCCTAAACCCTTTTCTGAGTTCTGGTTTCTTAAGTTGTTGATCGGTTTTTGGGTTGAAGTTCATGGGTTTTGAGCCCTAGCTCGATTTCTTCAAAATTGGTTTCCCTCTTCGTTTTCCTCTTCTACAAATTCGGATTCAGTTCGTTCAAATGAATTAGGGATGATAGACGATTAAAAATGGTTCCCCTCTTCTTTTATTCTAGGACCTGAAGTAAATCATGTATGTCTTTATTCCAAAAAAAAAATTGCGTATGCAATCTACTAATTCATGGGTTTTTTTTCTCCATATTCTCCCATTTTCTTAGTGCGGATGTTGATGGAAGAATTGAAAACATGGGTGTAGTTGGTTAACCGTATATTTTAACTGAAACGTGGTTTCTTTTGTAGATTTTCATTGCATTTTAAACACTTCACGTCTTCACCCTCCGACAACGAGCAATAAACAATCGATTTCGTAGCCAAGTCCAACGACTCCATCCAATCGAACCCAAAGTCCCATTATAGACTCGATTTCAGACTCGATTTCAGACTCCCAGACCAAAGGTAATTCAAAACTGACGTGTTAATTTAATTTTTGTTTAATCATCTTTTCACTCGATCTTTGTTTTCTGTAATTTCTGTTTTATATTTCAATATTAGCATTCTTAATTATTAAAGGAGGTCAAAATTAGATCCATATCCCTATCCCCACCCTTGGATTTCAATTTCCCTGTTTTAAGTTTAGATGTGATTATACCTTATTTGGAATTACGATTCAATGCTTTTTCTCCTTTTCTGTTGTGTTCTCCTTTACATACAAATCGGGTTTTGATTACAAGTCGTATTACTCTATAGCCTATCAATTGTTCAAATGGTTTATTTGTGATAATTTACCTATTCTTTCAAAATCAAATTTTCTACTTCAATTTAACATTTTCTCTTTGATATTCCACCTAATATTTTCCCCTTTCATGGTCAAATTAATGTTGCATGCTATTTGTAGCTTTTAGTTCAACCAAAGTTGCAATTTCATTTTATATGGTAATTCTACGTATATTTCTCTATCTGATTTAATAATTATAAATTATGCATCCAAATAAACATGTGTAACTTTTCCAGGATATGAAGAAACCTCTTAAAGGTATAACAATTCAATATTGGTGCTCCTTCAATGCAACAACAGGTCACAGTGGTACGTTTAATACAATATTTTTTATTTTAAAGGATATAGGTTAAACGCATACAAGAAGCTTCATACAATCCTTCACTCTATTATTTCCCTTATGCATTTCTTTAGTCATACTCTTTTATTGTTTTCATTCTGTTTTTTAGTAGTATTTAAAATTTTATTATAATTGTCCGTTTAACATGTCGACAACCTTATTATTAGGTAAATGATATGGGCTTCAATTTTAATTCTTCCTTGATCGTTGTAGGAATATGGCAAGAAGATGATAATCAAGACCTACAAATGATTAGCAATAAGGCGAGCTCAATTTGCTACTTATCGATGTCCACAAATTGCTATCTCGAGGTAAAACTACTGGAATCCTTATTTAATTTTTGTTGTGACGATAATTTAGACATATAATAAAATGATAAGGTTTTAATCAACCATCAATATTCTAATATTTTCTTATATTTTGTGGAGGGCAGTGATGTTAACTAAAATGAGCAAAGGGAAGTGGGTTTCACCTTAAAATGAGAAAAGGGAAGTGGGTTTCACTTTTATTATTGATTGTACTTTTAAAATTTTATCCACTTATAGCATTGTACTTTCTAATCTATATATTAATTGCCGTGATTTTTGTGAATGTGGTGTACGTTTTTTTGTGTAACATGTGTAACGCGGGTTTGTCTGGATCCAATGTGGATCCGTTTTTTTTTTCGCCGCCCCAAATACGTTACCATGGCAAAAATCAAAACAAAATGGGGGAAAGAAGAAGGAGATTCGTGAGAGAAGAGATCGACACACACCACACACACACTCGTGCGTGTGAGACTGCGACCAAAGAAAACGTCAGCGACTGTGGTTTCCGGCGAAATCAGGTGGCGTCGGCGAGTGTGGTTTCCGGTGAAACGCCGTTGCAGACGGCGGAAGGGTCGGCGGACTGCGGCGTACGACTGATGGTGATGATAGAAAGGTTTTGTTTGTCCGGTCTCTTGCATGCATCAGATGCAACTTGCTGCTTTCAGGGTTTTTAGTCAAGAACTCAAGGTAAATCTCTATTTCTCTCTACATCTGCAACTCTTCCCGATTCGCCGTTTCCTCAACCGATTTCCAATCGGTGGTTATTGTGTACCATTACGCTTCTCAAAATCTATTTCCAATCGGTAGTTTGTTAAGTTAAACCGTGTTTCAGAAATCTATTTCCATGGCTTGGATTCGAACAGTGAGCACCAGCTCATCGGTGAATGTCACATTTATCGAAATCTTTGATTTCTGTCAAAAGTTAATTAGTATCGGGTTTTGTGTTTTTTCCAGTTGCGATTGCTTGGAAAGCAGGAGACATGTTGCTGATAGAGGAGGTGATTGTGGTCCCACCAAAGCCTCACGAATTTAGAATTAAAATCATATGTACTTCTCTTTGTGACAGTGATATTACCTTCTGGAAACTTGAGGTAGAGTTTTATTGGTTTACAATCTCACCAAGTTTACATGTTTTTACCAAATTTGGATCCCGCAAGTGTTTTGTCTATGTTAACTAAGCACTGTTTTTTTCTTTTTTCCTGAAGGATCCTCCTGCTATTTTCCCCAGAATACTTGCCCATGAAGCAATGGGGTAAAATTTTCTGATCCACGTAATTAGTTTAGTAATATGATAATGTTCAAAATTTTCTTTACTTCTTTGTGTGTGTATAATCTGCCTTGATTTTCCAAATTACTTAATATGTTTCTTTGTAATAGATTTGGTATTGGTTTAGCAGCAATGATAAGTTTCTAAAGATTTTGTACACCAATTATACATATATATATATATATATATATATATATATATATATATATATATATATATATATATATATATATATATATATATATATATATATATATATATATATATATATATATATATATATATATATATATATATATATTTCATATAGTGGTTTATCAATATATAATTTTGTAACAGGGGATTTGAGCTATAGCATAAATTCAATTTGCAGATTATATTTTTCCTGCTTTTAACCAGCCATGTATCTCCTTTAGGCTTTATGCTACTTTTTCACCACCAAAAACTCAACATTTTGTTTATTACTTTTCTTTTTTGTAGATTGTCAATGAAGCTGAATTATACCGAAGTGGTAACGTATTTTACTGTGGAGGTAACATAAACTTTCGTTCACTTTATGAAAAATATGCCATCCAAATTTCCCAAATTTTTTCCTTTTTTTCATCATCAAATTATTATTTTTCGGTTATTAGGTTTAACAGTAAGAACACTCTATGGTCCTCGACCAACTGTTTAGGTGTGTGTTGTGATTTATTTTCTATTCCCATTATTGTTATTTCTTCTAATGTCTGTTTAATTATTAGAGCAACTAAAACTCTTTTGTTAATTGGGTTAACCGAACAAGGTTGGAGACAGAAAGCACATCGACGGGATCATCGCACCACAAACTCAATCACGGCTATCGCATCATTCTCTCTTCATTGTTTGTCCTTTAAAACCAAGGTGAAGTATTATACTATTTTCGTATAATTTTTGCACATCCATCCGAATTTCTGTGTAGTGACTGTAAAAACGGTGGCTAATAATGGGTTTACAGAACATGCACCCAAAGTGCTCGATGAAATATCTCATAGAAAGTTGGATCAAACCCTATTCCATCCCCCACTTGGAGCCGATATTCAGGAAGTCATCGGAAGTGGTATTGCTCTCAAAATTTTGACAATTGAGTTTTTACCCCTTTGGGCTAGTGTCCTCATCACCTCCTTCGATTGGTAAACTTTACTCCAATATTCTTTCCTTTTGTTAGTAGTTACAGTATAAATTTTCATTTTTTTAAACATATTTGAATGGTTTAATGTTTAATCTATTGATTATCTGATCTTGAACCCTAAAAATAAAAAAATCGAACTGTTATATCAAAAATGAAATTCCTTCCAAAATCTGACTTGGGTTTGTCCGTTTTGGGTATTGCTTAAAATTAGATCTATATTATTTTAATCGTGATACGATTGTTTATATCCGATTCATTCGATGGATTTTCTGTAGTTTGTCGACTTCTGTCTGTCTATTTGCATGTATGCCTTTTTTCGTGTCTGGGTGTAGTCCTGAAAGAGAAGCAAGATTTGTCGCAATTTGATTTCATCAATTTCATTAATTCCTTTTTTCTCTTTTAACCTTTAAATGCAGTTTCATCTTCTTATTTCTCGAAAACTACGGTGTACGGAAACTAGAAGCACTTTTTGCAGTACTCATTGCAGTCATATCATTGAGGTATGTTACTTTATCTCTTCAATACACATTCTCTTCTCTAAGTATTCTTTGATTTACCAGTATTATCTACTAAGAATGTGTGTAAAGTCCAAAATTTTAACGATTGCCCACCAACCGTTGGATGACATTCCTCAAAGAGATCTGTGGTTTGCTTTCCCTATTCTTGGTCAAGGAAAGAAATGGATTTTTTACATGTATGCATACTACTCCATATTATACATGTTTTCTATGTGTAGGTTTCCACTGTGATGCTTTTCTACAAAAGTTTTTCTCCTTTTATCGTATCGTTCGTCTTTCATGTAAGAATTTAAAGTGAATTTGTGAAAAATAAACTGAATTTAAACCCACAGAAGGCTGCTGTTGAGTTATTCCGGATTGGTGGGCAAAATCTTGAAACTTTAAAAGATTCAAAATTTAATGATGAAAATTTCCCTGGTTTTCCTAACATGGATTTCGTCAACTGGGTTCAAAACATATTATGGTCTTTAAGTCAACACGAAAATCTTCACACCGAAACGGTTTGATTTAAGTGATAAATGCACCAATTCCGAATGAGCTATGCAATTATCTCAATCGAAGAATTATTGGAATCTACTTTAGAAAGTTGTGTTCTAATGGTTTCTTCGTGATGTTTGTTAATATGATTACTGTCAAGAATTTTACGTGTTCTTGCAATTAATATATTGGGACGATTCTTATCTAACTCTGACAACAATATCATAAGAGTTATTAGTGATTTTTGTAGTGTAAAATTCAGATTTAATACTTTATATGGCAGATACGTGGCATTGAACATGCCGATGAAAGCAGTTTCAGTAGATGATCAAGCAGTTCAAACACACTGTGCAACAATCTTAGAATGTGTAAAGGTAATTAATTTTTCACTTATAATTAGAGTACTTATTTGTTGCATGTTTGTAATTGGAAAATATTTCTTCTTTTTTGAAGATTTAGATGCTTCAATTTGTAAAAGAGCTCTTGAATTTGTATATCTTATTGTGAATGAAACAATATAAAACTTTTAACCAAGGAGTTAATTGATAGATAATCTATTGTGTTTTAGGATAAGTTTGGTTTTTCTTTTGAGTGTATTATTTGTATGTATATTGTTTTGTATGAGTCTAGGTTGGTATGAAACTCTCGAGGAGCATCTTGAAGTGACAAGTCAGGTGTAACTTGGAATTCGTGATAATCCTATAAATTCTGTAAATTTCCCTTTTACCAATTATAATACTATTCTAATTCATACCCTTGAAAAGAAACTAATTTCAATATTGAAAATATTGTAGGTTGAATGTGGATGGGGTACTACAATTTACTACTTTCTTTCATTAACAAAGCTGTGGAAGAAGGCTTCATTAGCCCAACATACTCCCTTCATTGTCTCGACTCTTGCTGATAAGGTTTTTGTTTGAAATTTAGGGGTATGTCCCATTGACATTTTGGTTGCTTGAAGGTATTATGATTTTTTTTTCAAAGAAATGGCAATGTAATTTCATTCTTTTGTTTATTATAGCATTCTACTTTCATTTACAGCATCCTACTTTCAAAAATCCACCTTAAAATTGGTTATAGTCTTGTAATAGGAAGAAATGAAAGTAGGATGCTATAATAAACAAACGAATGAAAGTACGTTCCCATTGCTTCCATTTAACACTTTCCTTTTGACTAATTTTATTGGTTATTGTAGATCCATCGGGGGCGGATAAGCAGTCTGCATATTCTCTTCTACTTGCAGAAAGTTTTTGTCAAAAACTTGGTGTTAAGGTGTGTAGGTTTATTTGTTTTCTTTAGGGTTGAATGCAAGAAATAGCAACGTACTTTTGTGATAATTGTCTTTTTTGATTTTTAAAAAAAATAAATGTGACATCTCATTGTATGCTGTTTTAACCTTAGTTTCGAGTTATATATATAATTACAGGTTAAACAAGGAGCCCCCGATTTTGACATTCAGGAAGAAAGACAAGGGTGAGATTATTTTCACATCAACAGTTGCTAACACACGACAGTGTACGCTTGTGTCTTTAGTATTTATCTGGACCCGTGTTCCAGCAATTCCGAACCCGTGCGGAGCACGGGCACCCACTAGTTATATAACAAATCATGAGAAAAATTCCAAAATTGAAAAACTCGAAATTCTTAAATAATTGATATTATTGAATATTACAATAAGGATATTAATGAAACTATCTGTGAAACTTTTAAATGTTGTAATTTTACAAAAATCTAACTCATTTAAGTTGTAGAAATCAAAAGAATGAAAATATATAGAAAGACTTTTAACAACTAGATCAAATATGTTTAATTTGTTATACAAAATGAACACTAATATTACGTTGTGCTTATTAAAAATATTGTCATTTATTCCTAAGCCATTTCGGATCATTTTTTCATTTTTACATGATAAATACTATGAAGTATCTCTCATCCTAACATTTCTATGCTACTAGAGCAAGTTACTTACTATGTATTATTTATATTATATTAAATTATCAACCGTGTATTATACGAGTTTATAACCTAGCGCGCGTGTGTGTGTGTGTGTGTGTGTGTGTGTATATATATATATATATATATATATATATATATATATATATATATAAGGAGGATCGTGTAGGAACACAAAATCCAGTAAGAACCGTAAGGACAAATCTGAACCTTTAATCATGAAAAATGGGTGGATAAGATTCAATGTGAATAAAATGTCACATCTTAAAAGCTTGGGGGCTACGTGTATTACACGGGATGATATAAAAATAAAGAATGTAAATTATGAATATGTAAACGTTAATGTTCATAAAAAACAATATTTCCATAAGAAAATAATTGAAAGTAGTAAACTTTACATGAGGTAGAGAAAAAAATGAGAGTACAATGTTATAATTCGGCAAAATATTCAATGTTGTAGCGACCCAATAAAATAGTGCCACTATATACTTTTAGTCGCAGCGCTTTTGGTGGCACTTTCTTGGTATTTAGTGGCATCTTTTATGTGTCATTAAATGTCATTTTGTTTGTAGTGATACCACAGTCGATGTGTAAACTCCAGCTTGTTTAAAAAAATGTAATATTACAAAGAGCATGAAACTTATATGCAAAAAGTTTCTTTTCGTAAGTAGTTTCTTTTAGAGTTTAGGTTTAGATTTTAAGATTTACAATTTAATGATTTTATTTAAGGTTCATAACAATTAATCGTTAATGGTTTCCTTTCAGCAAATAGTTTCATGCCGGCTAATAGTTTGGTTTCTATGAGTAATATTTTTTTCAAAAACATGTCATATTTGATACAAAATCAATGTATCTGCAGATCATTTTTATCTAAGTTGGTTGGTGAATCTAAAAAATTATATATTAAGAAAACCATTTTATTTTAAATATATGACATTATTAATGAATTTTTTTTACAAAGTTCAATGTTATTTCTTTCATTGACTTTAACTTAGATTGGTTAATCCTATTTTAAAATAGTAAAAAACTCGAAAGCCTTATTTACTCTTTCTCAAATCAATCAATATTTTCTCCCACACTTAATTGATTATTCACAATGTTTTAAAAACCGGGTTGACCCGGCCGGTCGAACCGGTTGGACCGTGAACCGGTGAAGAGAGCGGATCAATTATGACCGGTTTTTTGTTAATTTCCAACTCGGATTGAACCGGCCGATTTTCTCAAAAAACCGGTTGAACCGGTGATCCGGAACCGGGTTGCCCCATGGTTGGAAAAAAAATTAGAATTTAGACTTTAAAAACTTGGTTAAAGAGTTTAAAACCAAAACTTTTAAGATCAGTTCACCATTAGTTCATCAAATTTAATGAAATTGTCTTATATAAACCGGACAAAATATTTTTTTGATATCAAAAGGATTAAATTGTATTGTTTATGCTTTATAAATATATAATTATGCTTAAACATAATAAAATATAAAATATATGAGAGATGTGAAAACCGGGTTGACACGGCGGTTGAACCGGTTGGACCGGTTGACCCGTGACCCGGTCACCATACCGGGTCAACTAAAAACCCGGGTTTTAAAACATTGGTTATTCATAAAATGCCATTATAGTCATTAATTATCCACACTTAATTGAGGAGTTACACGATAATTAATGAGTTTAGAGTAACTGACAAACAAATTTTTATTTTGAGAAAATCAGAAATTCTATAAAAATGACATGTGTACAATAGGGCTTAGAAGATGACATGTGGCACTTTGAGTTACTTATTTATTAGGATAACTAGGTTATAAGCCCGTGATAATCACGGGTTGGCAACTTAAATTTTTTTACGTAACAGAGAAATTTACTTTGATTTTTTTGTTTTTATATCACGTAGTATGTATATTCGCATAATATTACAAAATAATATGTTATAATGTTTCATGATTTTTAACAAAAGAATCGGTCTATTCTAAATGACTATATCTAACGATATCATATATTACTTTTAATCCTAAGAAAATTGTAACAAAAGTTTATGGATAATAAATTTAAATAAATTCATAAAAGTCTAAAACTAAACTTTAAATATAATTGTGACAATTAAGAAATGTCAATTCAATTGCATAGATAATAGTTGTAACTTGAGTAGTAAGAATAGACCACTATTGGGCTTAAGATGAGCGAGAACGTGTCAATTCAAGAACGTGTGCTTATGTATGATGTATAAATTGAAAGAAAACACAAAGCACATCATAGAAAGAGGGAAATTAGACATCATGGTATGGACGCATATACGACAGAGAAAGATTCACACCGTTCTCTTCATCCTAATAATCAACAACAAAAATCAGAAAAAGAGACGTTGAATATTAGTATAAAAACAACTTTTTTATAAAAATAGTAAAAAAGAGAAGACAATGAATATTGCATCAGAACTCGATTATTACATCAGGAGGTAAATACTAACTTAAATCAAATAAGTTTACCTCAATTAAAAAAGAAAATCCGAGGCATTTCATCAAACAATTAATATGTATTTCAAAGCACAAATATGTTGAAGATGAAACGCTGATAGATGGAGTTGGGATTTGAATTGAATAGATAAAATTAAAGAACATACCGCTTAATTAATAAGTCGATGATGAAGCTTTCAGCAAATTTGATACAGTTAAGAAACTTCACAGCAAAATTCAGTGTTGAAACAAACTTCCTTGCTTCGTTACCTCGACTGGGTCGATGATTCCATATGGAAAACCAGGCAGACCGATCCAACAGGCGGTGGAAGGCAGATTAGGGAAGCGGGGTTTTATTGAATATCTAAGTCGAGAAAATGGGAAGGGCAACTTCTTGGGGCGAGATTATGGAAGATTGAGGCTGAGCATTGATTGAGTTCTTGCCTAAATAACCGAATGTAATTGATATTGTTTCCAAAAGAAATCAGGGAATCATATGGTATGATTGGCTTGTTCCCAAAATTGAGCAACGCAATTGAAGCGGTAGCCAAGAATACGGATGACTAAAAACGTTTCAAAAGAATGGTGGGATACGAGCGGGAAAACCAGAAAATGGGATGCTAAGAGGATGCCACGTGGCAGGCTAGTTACTGTAATAGATGCTAAGAGAATGCCACGTGGCAGGCTAGTTACTCTTTTATTAGAGATAGAGACTAGGTTATAAGCCCGTGTTAAACACGGGTTGACAAATTATTTTTTGTTTTGTGTGTAAAAGGGAAATTTACTGACTTTTTTGGTTTTTATATCACTTATTATGTAGTTTCGTATGATATAACAAAATACTTTTTATTTACTTCGGTTAATAGTAACCTCTTTTGGTTTTGAATATCAAATGACAATGCACTTTGGCTTTATTCACGTTGAAATAACATTGTACTTCCTGACATTTTATTTAGGTTTCTAGTTAGTTGACATAATTGGTCGCTGCTTTCATAAATATATGGTAATTTGTTTTGTTATAATTAAAACAAATGACATTTTATACAAATAGTGACTATTTTTTCATAAATGGCAGAATTCAGATGAAATAATTACAACATAAATTATCAAACGTGTCCATGTATATTATTAGTAATAAAACAATATATTTACAGATAAGAAAAACATAGTAATATCCCAAAAACTTATTTGTTAACAACTTTGGTAGTTTTATTGATAACTATATCATCCTTATCTAAAATTAGTACTCTTAATCATTGTCTACTTTTAACTCTTGATAAGACAACATAGATTGTTTAAAAATAAACCAACATTGGATAATGATTATCCTTGACTATTATTTATTGTCATTGACAAACATATAGCAAGTAAGGAATGTTCTTTAATTAGGAAATGAATTGTAAGACATGATTTGTAAATGTAACGAATTATATTTAATTAGGCAATGAATTATAACTTCATGTGAAAAATAGCTAGGAAGCACCAATGGCTTGATCTTGTGGAAAAAATAAATAGAAAGACCAAGAAAGCCAAAATATATCCAAAAAGCTACATATAAACGATAATAAAAAGACTAAATGTAATTGTGGCTTTTGACCAATTACTTGCAGACATGCGTGCCAATCACACTCTTAAAAAGTTGGAAAAAAAAACATATCAAGCCAAGTAATTGATTAAAAGCAATGGGTGGGTGGGAAGTTTTAAGTATAATCGTTTCTTCATTTGCATACAAATTCAATATTATTTTTTTGACTTAATATCCACTTTAAAGATAAAATACTCAAATTCCATATTATAATGTATATAAGAGCATCTTACATCCACTTTCTTTTACTACAACATTTTACTTACACCCTTTTACATGGATTCCCGGCTTAAATTGAGCATCTTACTTCCACCTGCTTCTTCAAATGAAATTTCCCATACATAGAAGGTGGGATCATGGTTACCGTATTACATAAACAACGACCTAGTATCATTTGACAAAAAAAAAAACTTGCAGGATTAATTAATACCTTTAGAAAGATACATAATAATTAATGGTATATATATATATATTTTTTTGAATCATCATTACCCTTCAAAAATATAATAGAAAATGATTTTGAAATCAGGTCGGACTTCAAGTTTAACTTCCAACGTGGATCTTTGGCTTTCATTATCACCATTGCATATAAAACACTTCTCAACTACACCCCGACAATTAGATGCTAGTAGCAAATGTATTTGACATTTAATAAAACCAGCCCTTGGTTTGCCAGAATTATATTTAGAATTTATACCATCAAATATCAATTTACCCACATGACCCTATTTAACCCATTGCTTGAAGATCATATTCAGATTCATCTGTATCTTGACTATTATCCAACAGCGAGTCTTTGATTGATGGCTGAGATCACAACTTTTATACCTACATCACGAAAACTACAATATTAGAATAAATTATATTTTTATACCAAATTTATTTAGAAAATTTCAATTTTGGTCCCGAAAAGTTCCCTTGCATCCTTATTTGAGGTTCTTGTAACGTTTTTTATCCATATTTCAAGTAAAATGTCTATTTTAGTAAAGTATCGCTAATTTTTGCAATTTTGGTCTTAAAAAGAATGTAGTAACAATCTTAAATAAGGACCATATTTGTACGAGGAAACTTTTTGGGACCAAAATCGAAAAAATCAACTATACTCCGGGAACAAAATGTAATTTACTCGCAATTATATATCAGGCTTTCATACATAGAAACACAGAAAGATGAGAGATACCGGATTCATCTATAAACATGAGAACATTCTCCTTGGATAAAAGTCGCCTGCTTATTACCATTGCCCTTGACTCAACATCCATTCATCTGGAGAACTTCTATAAAAAAAAAATACTATATAATTAGAAAATTATGGATAAAATGACAAAAGTAAAAGCTTGTTTTTATCATGAAAGTCCCTTATTATAGAAATAAGTAACTGCAAAATATTGGTGCGTAGCACATATTCCATTCCATGGTGAACCTCAGCCAACTTCATAAATAAATGAATCAAAATAAAAAAAGTAATTTCCAAGAGGTGATGAAGCAAGGCGAGAGAGAAAGATCATGGAGCATTTTTAAATGTATAAAAATTAAAAATCTCTTGACCATTGATTCATTTCAACAAACACTTCAAGATCAAAGCAACCCATCTGGGCACACAGTTTGAATCTTCCAGCAATTTTCATTCTTAAACCACTCATCTGTTTACATATAAATCCAAAATAGAAAAAAGAGTTAATTACAAGTTTAGTCCCTGTGGTTTGTCTAAAGATTTGGATTTAGTCCATATGTTTCACTTTGTTACAAGTTACAACATTCGTTACACATAATAGCAATATCTAACAAATAAATTGATCGTATTGGCAGCGAAATTCGGGACTATTTACCGCATCTTTATCAAACCTGATAAAGAAAGACAGAGTAGGTTGCTATTTTTAACATTATTGTAATGATTAGGACTAACCACTTATTTATAAAACCTGATAGAGAGAAGGAGAGTATGTTGCTATTAGGACCATGTAAATAGTAAGATGCCATTATCGTCACATTGGGACCAATTCTGACATTATTGTAGCAAAGTAAATTGACATTATTAGGAGTAATTCATAGTAGCATTCTATTATTAGGACTACCATAGTAGGATGCTATTATTGAGGAGTTTATAGGTTTTGCGTTGGACCAATAACTACCAAAGGTCTCCTGCACTTTAAAAGTTGGTTGTTATGATTAAGCATAATTACATAGTAGGATGCTAATATTGTGACATTTAGAACCATATCTGTAATTTCCTTGTCAAGGTAGGATGTTATGATTAGGAGTAATTAAATAGTAGGATGCTATGATTAGGAGTAATTAAATAATAGGATACTATTATTAGTGATTTGGGAGAATAATAACACTAAATCCACTGGAACTGCCTGATGTATAATTTTGACATAGTTGTTCCTGAGGTGGAAGTTGATTACCCATATGCGGTAGAACAGGAAGCGGAGGAGCAGAGAAAACCAGAATCACATTCCGTATAGTGACCGGAGGCGCGATCCCCCAGAAGTACCACACGGGGATATCCGGTGCAGTCCCGACCGCCGGAAACTTGTGGAGCCGGCTTTTCATTTATGTTGTTTTGAGGTGTTTTGTTGGAAGCTTCATCATTATCTAACAAAGTAGTGAGATGGGGCCTACTTCGCAGGGTTGTTTTTAGACATATTAAAGGAAGTATTTTCGAGGTTGTTGATGGAGGTGACTGTAAATTATTTGGCTTTGGGTTTGGTGGTGGAAACTGGATATATTCGACATTCTTGCCGTTAATCTGAATTTCTGTAAAGCACCAGCTACAATCACATGTTCCTGCTCCTCGAGCATCCCTTTTTGCAATGGTGAGCTTTCTGTTTGCTGAGTCACTGAGAGGGTATGATAAGAATTTAGAAAGTGAATTCATTACGGAAACATATTTTGTATGTATAATGATATGACTTACAAAGTTTGAGAGACGACCAAGCTGACATGGCTGCATTTTTTTCGGCTTGTTTCTTATTTTTGGCTGGTTCACCTGTAAATTTACAGCCAGCTAACTCTACGGTGCATGTGAAGACGGGATAAATCAGTTCTTACCGAATAAGTACTAACAAATTAGAAATTTCACTCAGACAATTCATCAAACACTTTATGTACGTAATTCCAACATAGACATTACATTTGGAATAATACTATGAACGAACCACAAAAGAGAGAATAATACATGTAATTGTGTGTCCATACCTTGATTTACAGAGAACCAATCTCAAACTTGAAAAGATTCTTCGATTGTGTATGATTTCCAGAAAGCGGATCGAGAAATAAGAAGTTGTGCAACTGATGCATTATTACCTAAATCAATGATATTCGATTGAAACCAGCCCAATGATTAAGGGATTTTGAAATGAAATTTCCATATGAGTGAGCGTGATTTACAGCGGGAGAACAGTCAATAATCCTTAACTAAAATAGAGCGTGATTCGTGTATTACTTACTAAAAAAACCGATTGAATTGAGTAGGACGCAGAGGTAACCATTTAGTTATTGCCTAAAATAATCTAGTGAAATTGATCGTAATTGCCCAAAAATCAGCGAATCATACGTTTTGGTGAAGCAGGTAATCATCCAGGTATATGAGCGGGAAAAGAAGGCCCGGAGTGAATTAGGAGAAGCCATATAGTAGGCCACCTGGCATTTTATGGAGCAAGAAACAAAAAAGAGAATGCCATAAAAAAAGGTCAAGTGGCATATTATTTACTCTTTTATTAGAAAAGAAATATATATATATATATATATATATATATATATATATATATATATATATATACTACTTTAAAAAGGAAAAATGGTTTCTAAAAATGGAAACTCTTAATTTTAAGAGATCCAAACATTTAAGCTGTAATTACAAATCATATATGCATATACTTGTTTACCACTCGTTCATTGAGTCTGTTGGTTGCTGATATATAGGCAAAAATCTTTCTAATACTGCGTTGAATTGAAATTTTCCGATATTGAATTTTGAATATCTATTATCATTGTTAAACATATGCTATAAAAACCCTTGTGGTAAGTGTCGATCTATATCTGTGAAACCAAATTCTATTCTCCTCTCACTCTAAACATCCAAACGATAAATCATCGTTTTCCAAATCCCTCATCAGCGCTGATTTCCCTCACCGGTGACCTTCACCAATCTCTCTATGTAGAAACCAGTAAATCGCACCATCGTTGCACCAGTTCCCATCCCTTACTGCAGACTTCACCACCATCGTTTGCCATCGCTCCTCTCATTATCTCGATCTAGAACCCCCAAAACATTTTCGTATATTTAATGAAACATAGATCTAAAAGGTGGGATTTAGGTATTTTGTGAAAAAACTCATTTTCATACTTATTTTATGGTTTACGGGCTATAAAGGGTTCCTCAAATGATAAGAAGTCATCTTTTTTCTTGCTACAACATTGTTTTTTTCAGGTGGTGGGTTTATTTTACCTTTGATGTTTTGACTTCAGTTTGGTTGCTTCTGTACTCTTGTACCCGTCCATGTTGTTTTTGTTTATCTTTATATAATTTCTCAATGTGAATCTTTTTTTTTTTGTTTTCCTAGATTAGTGTTTTGTGATGGTTGATAAGCGCAATGCACCCCAAGTGTTCAACAAAATGCCACGGAGATTCATCAAGGTAACTGTTCTGATTTCAAGATTATAAGTTCTGATATCATTATTGATTTTTGTTTTTGTAAGCTTTATTCAAGATTATCAGTTATGATTTCAGTTTTGGGGTTACAAAGTTTTTAAATGTTGTGAAAAGTCACTCTCCTTTGCTTTACTTGAAGCACTTGAACATACCCACTAAACGAAAACTAACAAAAATGATGATCTGTCTCCAAGATGTTGATATTTTTCGGTGCAATCGGAACCATATTGGCCTATCGGTTCAAAATTGGGGTCACCAAGATTGGTATTGTAAATTCTGAAAATGATATATAACGGTATGTAAATCACTTTATGTGGTTCTGTTATGAGGATATGATATACACACAAATAGAGACAACCTAAATGTTGCCCCTACCCACACCCACACCTACACCCACAACCAAGAAGTGAAGGAAACATAAGATATATATTTGTAGATCAGACTATTGAAAACAATTTGTGTTTATATGTATTCAAATATTATCGAGAATGGCAGTGTGTATGTAACCATCTATATATCTAATAGTGAAGTAGGAACTTAGACTTTCCATAAAATCAGACTTTCAATTAAATGACTAAAATACTAAATTGCTGAAATTGCCAACAAAGTGATAGTTAGTTGTTATATATATGTATGCAACAAAATCGTGACAGTTTGCTACACATTAGATAACCCACAACATGAGTGACTTTAGTAACAATAAATTGCAAGTTTATGAACTTTGTCTTATTTTTTGTTATATGTGAAATTATCTGTTTAGGTATTAACCTACTCATTTTTACGAAAACTGAATACAGAATCTACGAAGTAATATGCTAAATTTGTAAAACTGTTAAATTTATATTGCAGTTTCTTGCATTCATCCCATGGTTGGACTAAATGAAAAAAATAGCAATGTACTTTCTTTTGTTTTTCCAATATAGCATCGTACTTTTATTTATATTCGGTAGTTTCTTTTTAATTGATTTTATTCTTATTTAAACATCTTAGGATAATACCATCTCACGTGTTCCATATTGCTTCTGTTGCTTATAATACCATCTCATGTATTCTATCTCATGTAGTTTATAATGTAATCTATTGACTATTCATGTTTTCTAATTTTTCTATCATATATTCAAGCTGCACTCAGAAGTTATTTCATGAGCTTGGAAATTAAGGATTTGACGAGTTTCGAGTTTTTTATTTGAGTTGAGCTCAAGTTTGACATTGGTTCCAGATATAGATATTCTGTTTCTCTACAATGATGATGCTTTATGTAGGCATATAAACCTCCGTGGCCAGTTTGCAATGTGGTAAGTTATATATATTAAAATTTTCTAACCCCACATGGATTCGGTTCAGATTAATTTCTCACATCTTAACCTCAAAATGTTCATCTTGGTATCATTCGATGTATACATGGTGCACAACTTCCCTACATTAGGTGTTAATTTTGTTCATGGACATTGAGAAGCTTAGCTTGTCTCCAATATATGCCACGGTACACCATTAATGAAGATTAATGGAATGGTTTGGAATAATAGAAGAATCTAGCAACCTGTAATCATGATTCTTGTAGTTGTTTCATTTAGATTGAATTTTTTTTTGGAAGTGTGCTCCGTGTTATTATTTAAGTTAAATCAATCAACAAATCAATCCTTAATTCCATTGTTGTGGGTATGTGTTTAAATAGCGTTGAACTCAAATTGGTATATTTTGATGTAAATTGTGGATAATTGACCTTTCTACTTGTATGATGGCGATGACGATAATGACATATTAATTCATATATTCCTAAATGCTAATATTCGCTATTGATTTTAGTCCTTATAAAGTTAATATTATTAAATCTAATTTAATACACATGTCCTCTTCTTGGTTGGCAAATAATCTCGCACCGATATGTTGATTATCTTTTTAGTGCTTTTTGTAATACATGTTTCTTTTAAAAAACTTTATTTACAATACTTCCATGTAAATGTTTGAAAGCTTAGTTTGTTCAGGTTGTCTCCATTCTTAATTTAGCTATATGATAAATGAACTAATAGAGTAGTTTTGCATTTATGTTTCTATAAGTTGATGTTATCGGTTGTAGTTTATCCTTTTGGTAAGACTTTTATGCACAAAGTCAATACTCAATACTACAAGAGCCATTCATTTTGAGAGCCTTTCTGATTTTACCGTTGAGAAGGTGATCAACTATATTTTTCCGAATCCATACCCAACTATTGTCTTAATTGTTGGTTATGTTTACAACGTTCATTTTTTATTTTAATTTAAAATAATTCAACTGTTATTTACAAGAGCTACCATATCTAACCAATCCGAAAAAAATTCTCCATCTAATTTTTAGATGTTGTAGTTGCTTATTGATTTGAAAATCTCATATGCTTTTAGTGTCCAACTTTGGTTATGTTGTCATTTACAATAATGAAAAATTCATGGATGACCAAATATGTTCTATCTCTCCATTTCTCTCTCGCTCCCACATACACTTGATGGAAATAATAATGTTGATGTTGGGGATCTAAACAATGAGGAAAAAACAGAGTGTTCTTTAAAAACAATGGAAAAGGGGGACTAAAAGAGTTTTGGCAAAGTTGATTTTTGTTACTCTTGAAACTTGAGGAAATATGTTGACTTAAACTTGGAAATGTGCTTCTTAGATATCCCAAATACTTCTAATATTTAGATACAAGAAAATCAATCAAAAGAATAAATAGCATAAAACATAACGAAAGTTTGTATTTCCAATTGAGATATCAAAAGAATAAATAGCATAAAACATAACGAAAGTTTGTATCAGTTAACAAAATCTAATGTATAATGAATAATTGGCAATCAGTTGGATATAGATCGGTTAACAAAATCTACACTTTATGAATAATTGGCAATAAGTTGGATTTGATCGATTAACAAAATCAAACATTTTATGAATAATTGGTTCTCATATCTATACAAAAAACAAATCATAACTAATAAACACCCCTAATATTGTAAACATCATCACCTCAATTTAATACACATGTTTCGATTTCAGTTTACCACTACAAATTTGTGTCCCGCCGCATTGCGCGGGTACACAACTAGTATATATATATATATATATATATATATATATATATATATATATATATATATATATATATATATATATATATATATATCTTATTCTAATAAGTAAGTAACTTAAAGTCACATGTCATCTTCTCATTGAATTTGCCAAATGTTATTTTCTCATAATTTTAAATTTCTTAAAAATACTTATTGGTTTGAAACGTTTCTAACTTCTTAATGATCGGTTTAATTATCATTCAATTTCAAAATTAATTGTTATCATTCAATTTCAAAATTAATTGTTTTTTAATATAATATTATTTTCTAATGTGTAGAATGATTTGAGAGACAATAAAGAGACAATTGACGTCATAATATTTTGAAGAACGATTCCAATCATAATAGTGAATTTGATTTTATTACCGGTGACATTCTCATAATCAATTATATTTATCAAAATACAAAGTCGTAATAGCAAAAATGAAAAGCAAGATGTCACGATACACAAACAAATTTCTTATGTAAAATTATTAATGTTTAAATATTGTTAATTAAATTTTTTTGTATCATCCCGTGTAATACACGGGTCTTACAACTAGTGTATATATATATATATATATATATATATATATATATATATATATATATATATTAAAATGATTTTTACAATATTTCATATCTAATGAATATATTTTAAAATTTTAGTAATGTTATAATTCATATATTGTCTTGTAAAATGTGACCACACGACTAAATAACAATTTCCCCATTCTAAATATTCTAGCCATAACAATATAGAAGTTGGAGATTTAATTTTTATATTAACATTAACACCTTTCATCTATATGAGAGAAGAAAACAATGGGGAACAATGGAGAGAGGTAAGAAGAGGAAAGGCAACGAAGAGAGGGAATCAAGATTATGTCACTTCCTTCTATTTTACAAACTAGGGTAATACCTCGTGCGTTGCTGCGGATAATGTATGTATGTTTAACATGGACCAAAATTGTAATTATCCTAATCTAATAACTACACTTACTAAATAAATAATTTTTGTTAAAACCTATAAGGACCAAAACTGTAGTTATTGAAATTTAAAATTAATGGACCACAATTATAGTTAAAACAAAATAAAATGTATTGGGAGCAAAATTGTAATTATCTTAAATTAAAAATTATAGGGACCAAAACTGTAATTAATACAAACCAAAAACTATAGGGACCAAAATTATAATTATGCATATTTAAAATATGGAGACTGAAAAAGTAATTAGCTTAAAGATATAATAAAAAAGTGCAAGAAGTGCAAAATGTAATTGATCTAAAGTTGTGATTTGCATATTCAAAATATAAGAACTGAAAAAGTAATTAGCTTAAAGATATAATAAAAAAATAATTAGCTTAAAGATATAATAAAAAAAAATACAGGAATGAAAATGTAATTAACCAATAGTTAGAAAAGTGTTTTCAAAACATTCAAATGTTTATATATAAAATTTCGGTGAAGACATCAGTACATACAGCATCAAAGGTGTGTGGCAAAAGTGGTTTAACTAGTTGGACTACGCCTCAAATAAAGAAATTAGATATGATAGAATAGCTTGGTTAAAGATTACAGGGGTGCCTTTAAGAGCTTGGGAGGAAGCAAACTTCTCCTTCATTGCCGACAATTACGGGAAGATTCTTGACCAGATGAACAAATTTAGAACATGTTCCGATATGTCATATGGCAAGCACGGAATACTCACAGCTTGGAGTATGAAAATTAACGAAGCGGTTACAGTCTCTGTTGAAGGAAGAATGTATAAGATTGGGGTGTATGAAATTGAAGATGAATGGTATCCATTCAAACCATTCACATCCTACCGTCAACATGACTTAGAAGAAAACGATATGAAGAAAGTGGTGACGAAGATGATGATGAGGAAGATGGTATATGAAAATTTCGAAGACAACAGGAACTTGGAGGTGGGTCCGCAGGACGATGTACAATTTGATGATGAAATTCGGCCTGGCGGTGAAATTCCGACAAACATGGTTGTTTCTCCGATCGATGAAAATCCGGTAATCGACCGGTCGTTTGAATCTACGACGAGAGTAGATGAAACACTTGGTGTCGATCAAAATTCAATCAAGTGTGTACCGTTCGGTTGCTTCTTCGATGGCGGAGAAAAATCCAATTTCTTGGGAGAAGGGGAAAATAATCTTTGTAAAACTATCCCACATTTACATTTACTGATTTACATTTACACCGGCTTGATCTCCACCGCGCGGATTGCTTTCTAATCTACAAAATTACTGTACATTTAGTGTCAGACAAAGACTAAAACTAATTAATCTTTCATGGTTTCTGTTTGGTATGCATGAACCAAATATTGAAAAAGGTCAACTGTTTTTTAGCAAGGGTATTTCTGTGAATATCTTTCTGTGAACATCATCTCTATGACTATCATTCTATGAATATCATTTATGTGAATACTTTGCATTATGTGAATATCATTATGTTTAGTGCTACTGAGTTTTTTAGTAAAGGGTTAACTGTGTTTTTCCCTTTTGAAACTTTGTGCTTCCGAGTTTTTTTTAGCAAGATTAAAGCTTACTGAGTTTCAGTTTGATCAAATTGGATTTTCTTCTGTTTCTATTGTGCTACTAAGTTTTTAGTATCAGTGGTTTAACTCTCATGAGCCAACTAAACTTGTTTCGTGAAGGTAGTTTTGGTAGAACACTTGCTTTTTGCTTCTCACAATACTACTTGTCCAGGTAACATGTTGTTTACAAATTTTTATTAATCGTGAGTTACAATAAAAAGATTATATTATTATTTTGTCATTTAGATGAATGGTGGGAATTACATGGTGGAGATACTTCTTTGTTGCAAAAATTTACAATTTGAATTTTAAGCAAAACCGTTTCTTCTTCCGGGTGTGAGCGAAATTAGAGTGTCTTTGAATGTATCCACACTAAAATAAGGAATCGGGTGGAGCATCAATGACTTAATGACCTTGTTTATGTTCATTATAACATGTGTCAACAAAATAGGTAACTTATATCCTTAATTTTTTTTTTTTTTTAT
Source organism: Cichorium intybus (assembly GCA_023525715.1). NCBI lineage: Eukaryota > Viridiplantae > Streptophyta > Magnoliopsida > Asterales > Asteraceae > Cichorium > Cichorium intybus. The sequence goes on from CM042010.1 coordinate 17,654,399, forward strand.
TTCATTATGTTTAGAAATATATTAATTTTTTTCTAGCCTCAAGGATAACAAAAAGCTCCTATGATTCGGTTGATTATGAAAGCATTGGTATAATCAATTTTTGGATGGTCAATGTAATACCAAAAGGTGAAGTAAATTATACAACTTGAACAATATGTTTGAAGAGGAGCCACCAAACTACAATGAATCAACAACTTTTGAATCACAAGTTTCTCAAGGTTAATATTTTATGTTATTCTGTCAATATTATTGTTATTCTTTTATTTGAGTTTAAGTTTTGCTAAAATTAAATTTCTATTTGATATTGAAGAAAACAAAGAAGATGATGATAGAGTTGCGTTAGAAGAACATGACATTGATTCATTTAAATGAAGATTAGGATGTGATGAAATTTGGATTTTGATACACTATTTTTATAGTATTTTGATGTTGATGTCGTGAACTTTCCTTTTTTTTTTTTTAAGTCTAGAATCAAGATGTGGTGAATTATTTTCACGGTAGTTTGTATGTTTGATATTTTTATTCAATAATAAAGACTTATTTTTATTGGTATTTTTAGTTTGTAGTTTATTTGGTATTTTTTTGAATGTTTAGGATTTTAAAAATAATTATGACGTAATAATTACATCATTTAGTTTTTTAGACCGGTTCATCTAGTTTTTGGACAAATCCGACCGATTGAACTATCGAACAAGTAAGACAGCCAGTTCAATTGCCCTGTCCGGTTTTCAAACCTTGCTCCGAGACTCTCACTCATGCTCTGGCAAATGCCCTTCTCGCAACACCAAACTCACACACGAAACCCAAAATATGAACATCGTTGGCAAATGACAACGATGATTACGCCGCCGTTCACGCTCTCTCCAATCGATTGAAGAATTCAAGAAACAGTGAAAAAAGACTTCTTTTTGCTGCGTTTTCATCAATATAGCTAACAATCGCATCTTTATTCTCTCTTGATTCTCCGATACTCTTGACTGTTTGTGCTGTATCTTTTCTAAAATTCCAAGATTATCTAGTAATATTTCTAATTTCCAGAGTGCGGTGAGAGCCTGATAAGAGAAAAAAATCTCCCTAATTTGTGTTTTTGAAACCTATGGTGACCGTTGCTCTTTGACTCATTGCGGTATTGCCCTTTTTGGTAATTGGCTTGGAATATTGTAATGGCAACTTGACAAAATCACCCCTACTCAATACTCATCATATGAACTTTCGACTCTTCTACAACAGACTAAAATCACCATTTGTTGCGGTAATTTATGATATTTTGTTTGTTTATTTAATTATTTCATATTTGATCGTTTATTTAATTATTTCATATTCGATTTGTGAATGTGATGTGATTTTTCCACATTCCGTTTCTATTTTTCCATTTTATAAACGACATATCGACATTATCCAACTCGACCCGTATATATTAATCTTGATCTTAGTTACTAATATTATTTGATGTTTTACCCGGACAAATAAACACATCTAATGGTTTTCTATCTCCAGTCCACATCTATTTTTTACTCTATTTCTGAAGTAAAAATAGTATAAAAACTAGGTCATCTTCAACCCACCTCTATTTTTCACACTGTTTTTACTTTAAAATGTATATTCCTAGAATATTTTTTTTTCATCATTTAGAAAAATTGTCAAAATCTCTCATTCTATTTATTATACGTAAACTTTTATAAGAAATCAATTTATAAATATTCAATTTTGATAATTATAACCTATTAATATCATTTAATATATAACATGATTGTAAATATTTGTTATTGTATTTAAATTAAACTAGAAATATATAGAAATAAAAGTTAAAGGACTAAGAATGACAAATGAAATATTAACTGTATTTTTGTGTAAATGAATAGATTACCCTATATTTGGAGTAATACTATTCATAAACCCAAAAAATAGAGTGATTTATAGAGGTGGGTTGGAGGGAAATATAGTTAAAATAGAGTAAACGTATTTATAGAGTTATGTTGGAGATGCCCTTAAGGTGATTCTTTCACTCCTAACAAGTCTTACAAACCCAAAATTTGGACCGATGCATGAACCGAATGGTATGTGGTACAAATCATTTATCATAAAAAACGTTAAACAATCAAAATAAACAAAATTTGTTCTTTCTCTCATTCAAATTGCTACACTTTATTGAATTTAGTGGTGCGATCCACCAAGAGTGTTCAAGATATTACGTTTATTGTCACACTATTCATACAAAAAAGGCAGATCGTTTTTCGATTACTACATGGTTCTTTTTTATATAAAGTCTTGTTCGTGTGTATAGAATTTGAAACCTTTTTTGTTTGAAACACGATATCATGCATGCACCAACTTTGGTTGTACTAATGAATGCCCATTTAAATAGTAGCAATATGGTTTTGCAAATCGAAGAGTAAAATGGTCATTTATTCACATATTGACTAAATGGTCTTTACTTTGACTTGATACATTTCATATTTTGCTATTTCCCTGTCTACTTTAGTTTCCGTTAATATAGAAGCAATTTGGTTTTATGAATAAAAGGGTAAAATAGTCATTTACTGACATATGGATTAAGGGGTCGTATCGTTTTAACCTGGGTACATTCAGTGACTACACTTCGATCATTCCAACATGCAACAACCCAAGCTGGAAACAAATATAGGGAAACCCAACATTATTATTAAAATCGTAAACAAAAATCAAACAAAAGCAAAAATAAAAAGATTACCCAATATATGTTAGATTGACAAATTGTTACAAAAAAACGTCAAGATTTTCTAAAGAAATTTGCAATACGAATTTGGTCTAATAACACATCAAAAAGAAGCATCCTTCTAGAAATTGGCTCACCGACCAAGCTCGCCACGCTCAACCGTAAACCAAGCTAACCATGGTCACCACATTCTTATGCCATTACCATCTTTATACATAATTTGACGTCTTGACAAAGCTTTTGTTGGTCAACACTACTTTATTTTTTATTTTGTTGTTGTTCTAGTTGGACAAATTGTTGCAGTTTTTGTTTCTTTTGATGTTTGGGTTTCTGATTGCTTATATTTCTGTATTTGTTTTGGTAAAAGTGTTTGCTTGTTGATGAAGTCTCAGTAAGATTAGATGGTTGGGTTTGTAGTGGGTTTTGATAAGAAGGTTATGCCTGCCATGTACAAATAAGGATTTAGTGAATTTAATCAAAAGGTAATAGTGTAGGTTTTAATCTTGATGTTATAAGTTTATTTTAGTATTTGTTTTATTAGTAAATTAAATAACTGATAGTAAGTCTTCAATTGAATGGGTCTAGTGGACCAAGCATTAGGAGCTGGAAAAGGGGAAAACGTGGGCCTTTATCTCCGTGATTTGAGTTTGATTTGTCTAGTTAGGTTAGGTTAATTAGGCTATAAAGGTCTTCACATTCTGAATAAAAGTGCAGCCGTTTTGAGTCACAAAATACAATTCTTCTTCATCTCTTTATTCTCATGTATTAAACAGAGTGTGTGTTGATTGTGAGTGATTTTGAGGGCCTGAATTTCCAACATTTGGTATCAGAGCCTAGGGCTCGTTTAAAGGTGTCTGCCGGTTTGAGAGTCGGTGGTAGAAAGGAGGAGCATCCCTTAGCTGCAGGGCTGAGAACGAATGAAGAAGAAGGTTGTAGGCGATTACATGTAAATTGCAAAAAGAAGTGAAGACCGGCTGCCACAGCAGCAAAGACCGTCGCCGGAAAAGCATAGCACCGGTGAGCAGAAGAAGAACGACAAAGCTGTAGAGAACCGACAGCATGAGCATTTAGACGATGTTTCAAGGGGCTCATACCTGGATCAAGAAAGAAAGAGAAGACAATGAGAACGAGACCGAAGGAGATGCTTCAAAGACTGGGGTGCATCTAGACCGAATGACCGAAAGAGAGAACGAAAGAGACAGCCAGGTTGTCTGAGAAAGAAAGAAAGAAAGAAAGAAAGTAAGTAAGTAAGTAAGTAAGAAGGAAAGAAAGGAAGCAGAACCAGAAGACAGGTTCAGAAATAAAGAAGAAAGAAAGGAAGAGAGAGAGCGAGAGAGAGAGAGAGAGAGAGAGAGAGAAATATTCAGAAAGCTACAGTCTTCATGTTGCTGAAGTTAATTCAATCTTGAAGGCTGCACATATCATCGCAACCAACGATGGTGGTTTTGTGGTTGTGGTGTGTTAGAGATGGCTGTTTGTAGAGGGTGAAGCAAGAAAAAGAAAGACTCAGGTGGTGTTGGGTCTTTATGTCATGAAGAAAGAAAGAAGCACCAACAAGGTTGAGAGGAAGAAAGCCAACAAAATGTTGATCACGTTTTGGTGATCAGAAGAAAGAAAAAAGAAATAAGCAACAGCAAGTTTGTTTGTTGCTTGTAATTAGCAAGCAAGTAACAAAATGCAAGTACTAGCAAGAAATCACAAAAGAGACAGCAAGTAAGTACGAAAGATTGGAGCAAAAGAAGCAAGATCAATATCATCAAGATTAAGGGGGTGAATGTAGGTTTTAATCTTGATGTTATAAGTTTATTTTAGTATTTGTTTTATTAGTAAATTAAATAACTGATAGTAAGTCTTCAATTGAATGGGTCTAGTGGACCAAGCATTAGGAGCTGGAAGAGGGGAAAACGTGGGCCTTTATCTCCGTGATTTGAGTTTGATTTGTCTAGTTAGGTTAGGTTAATTAGGCTATAAAGGTCTTCACATTCTGAATAAAAGTGCAGCCGTTTTGAGTCACAAAATACAATTCTTCTTCATCTCTTTATTCTCATGTATTAAACAGAGTGTGTGTTGATTGTGAGTGATTTTGAGGGCCTGAATTTCCAACAAATAGTTTATGATTGAATATACCATTTTTATAGTTATCGATCCTCTACTACCGGTGGATTAATCAATATTGCTGGCCGCATCTTGGTGAACAGTGATAGTCCTGTCGAGGTGTTAAAGTTGTTGATCATATTTAATTTCATTGCGCGCGCACACACACACACACACACACATATATATATATATATATATATATATATATATATATATATATATATATATATATATATATATATATATTAACATTCAATAGTTCTAAAACCATCAATGATAATCGTACCACAGAAAGTAGTGACCTTGACTCGCATTTCAAATTTCATTGGTCCAGTATCAATGATCTTTTCTAGTTTGCGATCAGTGATGTAAACAGTGGGACAAAAGTATCAGCCTTAATCTTTAGCTACCATCTTCGTTTTTATGAAAATACATACTTACCATACAAACGTTATTATATTTCAAAGACAAATCTGATAAAAAAACTCATTTTCTTGTCGGTTCATATGAACATTCCGGGGCACTTACAAAACAAACACTCATTGAACCTCATCCTGAACATACCCCACCTACATTACCATGCCAATTTAACTTCCCCCTTTCAATCAACCGTACAGTTGATTGAAAGGGGTATAATTTGTTGGATTAGGTGTCTAAGCCATGACTAATGATTAGTATTTACCTAATTAATAGAAGCACAGTCCATTTGGGTTGCCCTCATGGCTGGAGGTTTGGTAGAAAATTCGGTAGAGAGAAAGGTTGATTTATTATGGGATTAATAAATCAACAGTAATTAAATATATGGTTTATTAATATATTAAAGTCATAATATATTAATTAGAAACTATATTAATTAATTAGAAATTAATCTGGAATTAATTGGATTTAATTTGAGGATTAATTTAATTAATTAAAGGTGCAGGGACTGAAACTGTAATTATTCAATAGTTGAGTAAGTGACAGTGGGAGTGACCAGTGTGGAAATCGATTTTTATATATAGATATATATAAATCAATTTTGATATATAAAAGGATAATTAGGAATTTGAATTATAAGATAAAAGGTTTATCTTATTTGAATTTAAAAAGGTTTATCCTTAAGGCTTATCAACTGGTCATCCTGTAACTATAAATAGGGGTCCCTGGAACCCAATTTTCTGCGCCAACTTTGACTGAAGAATCTCTGGAATTTTCGATCCACAATCCTCCTAGCTTGGGTGTGACTTTCATTTGAGGCAGGATAATTTTGCTGCTCAGCTTCCAAGAAATTAAGGTTGGTTTTTTCTGTTTTGATCTTTAGTTTCTTTTATTGGCCTCTAAGTTTTTGTTATATGTTCAATTAGAAGAAAACATAGATCCTCATAGGTTGCATGTGAACTTAGGTTATTTAGTTTATGGTTTGCAGAAAACCTTTCAT